>OX376373.1:55219613-55679613 GCA_947369275.1 Nemotelus nigrinus | reverse complement strand
ATATGTCAGCTTCGTGTCCAGGGTCACTCCCAGATACTTGACCGACTTGCTGGTCTGGACCTCAACGGAGCCAACTGTCATGGGTATGACAGTTGGTATCCTCCGCTTCGTCAGCATGACAATCTCTGTTTTAGAGACTGCCAGCTGAAAGCCGTGTTCGGTCATCCACCGATCCACCTTCCTCATGACTTGGTTAAGTCTGAGTTGAGCGAATTCCGCAGATGTAAGCCTCTGGTAGACAGTTTTTCAAACAGAGGTACTTAATGACAGCTTTAATTTCGTTTTTCCCCATTTTGATGTTCTCTCTTCGAATGTTCGTATTCGAATGAATGTAGCTCCTCTTAGAACTGTGTTATACTGGAGCTTGTGCTTTCGGCACTTTGAATCCCTGGAATCGTGGCCTATTTATATGTTTTTTCATGCTGACTTAGTGAGTATATGTAATAGTAAAATATTTTTTTTTTTATTTTATGCGAACTGGAAATAACCGATTATCAGTACTTATTGATCAACCCTCATATAAATATACATATTGTTTTCATATTGAACCATGTTTATTTCAATTAAATAAGAAAGCATTATTTAGCATTATAATTTTACAAGATCTAGCATTATTTAGCATTAAATAAAATTGTATCTAGCATTATTAAAAAAAAAAAAAAAGGCAGCACTGGTGCTAGGTGCCTAAAGAGAGATTGGGAAAATTTGAAAATGTTTAATTTGCGATAACTTTTGACAGTTATTAAATTTTTATGAAATTTTCTGGACATATTGGTAGTATTAAGTTGTAGATTTGGGTTGTTTTTCATGAGCGTGTTGGCCGCCCTATAGCTAAAGCTAGAGTTACAATCAATTCAACCAACATTTGTTGCACAACAAAATGAGTTTGAACCCATGAGAACGTATGAGAGCAGTTACAATGATGCAACACAACTTTGTTGCGCAGCAGAGTTTGCTCATACCTCAAACTTGGCATGGCAACAAAATACCCAATTCCACCTGTTCCTATGAGCGTTCGGGAAATCGGAACTGTCATATGTAAATGACAATCAGAATTTGTATTTTTTTGTCTCATTTTCGCTTTGCATTATACTCCGCAGCTTTTAGAGGATAAAATATTCACTGATATCTCTTTCCGAGACTTTAAAGGATCCAAATTATCGAACAGCAATTTCTTTAATATAGCCAGTGACAGATGACAGTAAATGTTGTGTTGCATTGATTGTAACTCGTTCCACCAACAAAACTTGGCAGCAAATGTTGGTTGCATTGATTGTAACTCAAGCATAAGGCAGGCGCTGAAAGTGAAAATCTTCAAAACATCGACTCTTCTGAAAAATTGTCGCTTTGTGGAAAAAAAAAGTCACTCATATAAAAATCCTATGCGTTGTCTACATAGCCAAATTAAAACATTTGAGATTTTACAACGGGCAAGAACGGTAACCCTTCCCCAATTTACTTATATTTTTAGCATCAAAAACTTCTGTTCACGTGAACTCACGGCCCGGTAATCAGATACAGTTAAAATTTGCAGAATGTATTGGTCTTTAGTAGGACCAGGTCTGATAGAACCGATTTTGAAATTCGGGCAATTCTGTGCCAGTGGTGCAATCTTGAAAAATCACTCAGAAAAATAACTGCTTTTAGCCCTATAAATTCTGATTCAGTCATTCGATTATGACGAAATTCAGACAGTAGTTTAGTTTTACTCTCAATATCTAAATTCATCAGAGAAAAATATAAGTGAACAACTAAATCAAACGAAACAAACTTCCATAAGGTAAAGACGATCGCGAATGCATTCAAGAATATTTTGTTTGGTAAATTTTTTCACCAACTCGTGTTGATCTGATGTGTGTAAATTCACAAATACCCTCTAGTATGATATCTTTTAAACGCCGAATTGAATTTTAAATAACTTTATCGTTAGGCTTGGTGATTACTTGCTGCTTCCAATTGTAATTCTAGCAATATCCATTAGTATGTAACGATCTGGTAATAGTAACAGCTCGCTATTTTCAATGGTAGCAGCAGCAGGAAATTTGGGTGTATTGGCTATAAATAAATAAAGTGCATACACAGAATTGAATCGAACCAATTCAAATTCTATGTAGCTCGTTACGTACCTAATCTATTCGCCAATTATTGTAAGACATATCCGGATTTATTCTGTCTGTCAAACTTTTCTTCGCTACAATATTTTTTCTAATAAGCTTAAATTTCCACAGCATTCGAACTCAATAACACAATTTATCCACATATTTTTCGCTTTCAAATTAAGACCACCCCAAGAGCGAATAGAATTCGAAACTAGACTATTCAAGACGTTTTTTCGCAATCAAGCTTTTCCTTCTTTTCTCTTACCGTATTCTACTAGATCAAGTCGGCAGCTGACCCAATCCAACTGTCCTTTTCTTTTCTGTCCATCTACGAAGACGGTTGATAAAAATATATAATTCATGGACCGTCTTCGTAGACGGTTGGTTTTGAGTTTCTTGCTATCGGTAGTTTTCAACCGGCATTCAGCCGCTAAGAACTGATTTAACTAAGAACTCCGTTGTCGTTGGCTTGCACAGTCTTATGAAAAAATCATGATTTTCCTGAAAAAAATAAAACTCCGAAGAAAAATTTTGGATTTTGATCCCACAAATTCTTGTCAAAAATAAACTGCCGAGTATCGGATCTCACTTCAAATCACTATATATTCAATTTTACAACATATCACATTACATCGTGTAATTAACATCAAATCAAAACGTAAAAATTCATCGCAAACAAATCAATCATATTAGATCGGAAATCAACATTCACTTAAAACTTCCGGAAAGAAATACTACTTACAAAATTCACGACAGATTTCATCGACCGTATACTTATATTGATTTTGTTGCTTAATCATATCTGTCTTTCCACTCTGTATCTTTAAGATCAATTCATGCATATTGGAAAAACTCAACAAGCCCGCAGTACCAGCTTCCAAATCCAGATGGCGAAAACGTTCGGCATTACAAGTGCAGCCATCGTATAGAAAGTATTGATTCTGGGCTCTGAACAGCGCGTAGTTGCCCCAAGGTGTCATTGCTAGTATTCGATCGGCGACCCGAAAACCGGATGCTATGAGAGTACAAAAGCTTTTGTAGGAACCGTTCTCAGAACCGATAACTGCCATATTGTGTGCGACTGGACTGTAACCGGGATAGGAGTTTGTTATTCCTTCGGCGAAAGTTCCTTTCGATGGTAGTCGCGAGGGACGATGTGAATGTCGTTTTTGTAATCCATCATCACTCGAGTGGTATTTGTCACTCCAACTTGTGCTGGCCCTATTTTTACCGCTCTTGCTTTCGTCACCCCGGTCTTTGCTACCTCCTTTTTTGTCATCATTGTCATCTTCGAAGTGTGAGCTGCGTTTTTCTTTCCTTGGTTTATTTAGATCCTGTGTACTATGGGATGCCGACATAGTGTGGCTAGTACTGTAATCTTGAACTTCATGTTGGTCTTTGCTTCCATGCTTTCCTTGACCTTGATCTTTGTTTTTCTTCCGCCCGCCAGTTTGATCTTTATCGTTGGATATTGACTCGTCTTCGGTTGTGCTTATGTAACTTCCCTTGCCTTTATTGGTATCCTTAATCCTATCTCTATCTTCATCATTCTTCCCGTCGCCTCGGTGCTTGCTTTTTTCCTTCCCTTCACCGCTTTCTTGATGTTTGCCTTTACCTCTGTCGTGGTCTTTAGATTGTCCTTTTGGTTTGTGCTTGTTACTGCTTCCTTGTTCTTTCTTTTCATGATCGCTGCTCCCTAGGTCTGTTGTAGAAAGATTCGCATCATATTTTTCGTGATGCTTTTCTTTTTGCTTGCCTGATTCTTTTTTATTTTTGTCACTTTGCTTGTCTGATTCTTTTGACTTCTGGTCCCTAACATCTGAACTTTTTATTTCGCCTTTACTTTCGTATTCGTCTTTAGAAAAATCCTTTCTATTTCCGCTATGTTTTCCTTTGTGCTTTCCTATACCTTTTTCTTTGTGTTCTCCTTTACCTTTTCCTTTTTCTTGGTGTTTTTCTTTACCACTACCTTTAATTTGTCCTTGTTTAATACTAGTGAACGAAAAAAAAACCTTATGTTACCGTACCTTAGTGTACTGTACCGTACATTTATGACGCCCGTACGCAAACATATTCACTATAAAAACTACACATACCCTACCTCAGTCTATAATGTTTGCGTACATGCACACAACCGTTATACCGAACGAAACAGACACGATGCAAATGTACACTACGATTGAATACTGTACGGTATAATGTACACAAACCTTATCCTCTACAATACGGAATGTCTACCCGTACACACTAAACGTACTGTACGTTTAATGTACTTTTGCGGTTCATTTATACGAACTGGGAAAAAATTACAGATAAAAGTGATAATGCCGTAGCCGAAATGAATTGATTATGCTCTCCAGTGAAGTTCAATATTTTTGACTCAGTGCTTTCACTTTCAAAGTGTTTTCCTTTTCATATAAATGAACCGCAAAAGTACACTAAACGTACGGTATATATATATTTGCATCGGGTCTGTTTCGTTCGGTATAATGGTTGTGTACATGTACGCAAACATTATAGACTGAGGTAGGGTATGTGTACTTTTCGCGTACAGTACGCTTAAGGTACGGTATTTTTTCGTTCACTGTTTAACACCTTCTGCTAAATCTGTTGAATCGGACGAAGTTGTATCAGACTCTTCTTCTTCTGTTAACGATTCTTCCGAAAAGTCAGCAATTGTTTCTTCTGGGTTTGGGTTCGATCTTTCTTCTTCGTCATCATCCTCCTCTAAATTTTCGCCACATTTGTAATCATCGTCTGAACTGAAGATTAATTGATTTTCCGAGTATATTGGATTGTTCAAATCGTCATCTCCCAAATCGTAAGTTTCCTGTTCACCTCCGATATCAATCAGACATTGATTATCATAGACCGAATCATTCAAAGATTCAATTTCTTCAGCATTGTAGATTGGTGTTTTCTGATAGGCGCTGTAGGCTGCAATTGGTCAGAAAAGAATAAATCAATATATCAAAATGTTTGTACTGCCAAATAAATTTTAATTGACTTAATGGAAAAGATGGATCTTAGCGGTATGGCGCTTTTATTTTAGTACTAAAATTTGGAAACACCACATTGTTACTTATAATAAACGAAAAAAATTTAGTGTCAAAAAAGATAAAATATGATTTTAGGTACTCTGAAAAAAGCGAATCTTTGGTTTTGGTTTTGAACCAACTGATTACACACTAAAGCATCGCACCATACCGCATTCTAAATCAAGGGTTTGGTTGGTAGAGCGCCATTTTCACAATAGAAATTTTTACCAGCGTAACATGATTAGTATCACTCCTCACTTTGCCTCTAATTTGACTCAGTTACCTATTTCAAAGCTAAGGTAACTCAATGCTCGGTGCGTGATCCCTTGCTCGTACCTGGATTCGAACCCGTGACCACACACAAGACTGCACGAACTACTCAAACCACCAACAAATGCTGAGAGAATTTTCTTTCACTAACCGTAGGACATTCACCTCTTGGACGCTATACTTAAATTTCCGTTAAATGTATTTGCTGTAGTGATTTACTTTTTGGGAGTTTATAGGGCATTTCAACTGAACCGAAGTCCAATAAGATGCCTGCCAGAGGTGTGATGAAAACTTCAACGAGCCAAAACGGTGCCCTAGAAATAACCGTGAAGGTTAGCGATATATCCTAGAGTCCATACCTGATGGATGCTGATGAGCTGTTTTGCTGGCTTCATGCGGCTGAGGTGGGTCACTAGAAAATGGGATGGAGATGTGCTATTCATTCATCGAATCAACACTCAACAAAAACCAATGTAGGAGGCTATGCCCGAAAAGGTCCCAAGAGCTCTCAGGCATGAGCTGGCAAACCAACCCAGCCGAAACGCGCCAAAGCACGTTCGCTCGTAGGGGATTATAAAAACGAACACATAGCTCGGTTGTACGCTGAAGCGTCATTTCATAGAGGCGTTCAACACGTTTTACGCTTTGAGTACGCTTACATGAAGCTCCCAATAGGATTCAATTGGAATGTTTCCATTCTGCGACGCGCTTTCGTCGCAGCATGCTCTCAGCATGTAGCTTGTCCGTAATAATGTTTGAAGTAAGGCGTGCGATGCATCGCATTTGGGTAGCGAAAATCGCGTTTAAAAAAAAAAAATTATGTAGAAGTTCAACTTTATTTTCTCCGTAAGGTTATAGTGAGAGTTCGCTATTCGGGCAATGAACCTGAACTCTAGCGGGACGCTACTTTTTAAGTCGACACAATTGGCAGCCTACGCGGATGACATTAACATCATGGCTCGAAAACTTTTGGACTACGAATCAACGAGGACAAAACGAAAGTTATGATGCAATCTAAAACAAGGACGCCAGCGCACACGACCATCAAAGCATCAAATTCGTGGACAACTTCGTTTACCTGGGTAGCAATCTATCGAGTGACGCCAACGAAACTGACGAAATCAAGCGACGGATACAACTAACAAATAAGACATTCTTCTTGGTCCTCCACATTATGAAATCGAAATATGTGCACAGAAAGACTAAGCTTCGTGTTTATAAAAAGATAATAACACCTGAGCTGTGCTATGGCTGCGAAACATGGACCCTGACCCAAGGGTCCGAAAAAATGATCGACACCTTCGAACGGAAAGTTCTACGGCGGATTTTCGGGGCTATTCGCGACCGAGATGGATGGCGCATCCGGTACAACAATGAGTTGTACGAACTTTACGATGTGCTGGAAGTCTCCAAAATCGTGAAATTACAACGGTTGCAGTAGGCTGGGCACGTGCAACGCATGAATGACGATCGCATGCCAAAACGTGTCATGAACGCAAGACGAGTAGACAGAGCGAGGCCAAGAGGGAGACCAAGAGCTCGTTGGGAGAGCTCAGTGTATGTGGACGCCGAGCAACTATTGGGGTTCCAAGATTAGAGGACGCGGTCACGTGACCGAGACAATTGGAGGAGATCGATCCAGGCGGCCAAGGCCCGACGTTGGCCTGCTGTGCCATGTTGATGATGAAGGTTATAGTGAACTAAATAGGGAATTTGATTCTTTTCTGCATTATTATGCTGCTTTCAAAGCTGATAATAGCCTCTTACCAGGAGACATAAAAAGTTAGTTGGACAGGCGCGGTAGCAGTAGCGTATTGTCATGTTGAGCACTACGCTGACGAATTTATGAAACGACGCTTCGATAGACAGTAATCCATACATTTCAGAGGCAGATCTGGTTGAAGGCCTAAATCTTCTCGCCTCAGATGCTATGGGACCATCTACCACCCTTTGACTCCCGGTTCATATCAAAAATAGCTGGAGCAGGTCAGCTAGTCCAAACGGTGGAAAGAAAGTTTTAACGGGTGTTCACTCAATAATTAGTCAAATAGGTTTTTAGTTTAACAATTCATTTTTAAAGATTTATGTTAAGAATATTTTGTTTCCACGTATGGAGGTATCTATAAACTCACTAAAATGTTAAAGAGTTAACAATCAAAAACCCATGGAATTTATATGCACCAATATCTCCTGACAAATTCTGCGCGATCAAAGTACGAGATCCAAGGAAAAACCCACTAAAATTTTGTGTTTGGATATGTGTGTATATTTATTTATATACAGGGTAATTCAGATCAAGGTGTTATGAGGCATATCACGTGATTTCCTGAAATGAGCTGACGAAAAAAAAACAAATGCAGAATAGTATATCCGTTCCATTTAGGGGAAGCTTAAAAAGACAGTGGCCTGGCGAGACCGCTATATCGCGGAATGCTTCCCAAACGAAGAATCTCATACCGCAAAACTTTTAAGAATGCGGACAGATACTTAAGAGAACGCGGGACATTAATTTCTAAAAAGTTTGATCAAGAAGCATCAAGACGTAGAAGAAGAAATATTACGGATGATAAATGGAACCTTAGCACTAAATAGGAGAATAGTGCAAAGAACCTCAATCGAAAGTTTGGCATATTCTTCATGATAGTCAGCTGTATCCGTCAGTGGCGGCTCGCGGTTTTGAGACTTAGGGAAGCACAAGCAAAATATATATGCATATAATATAGATAAGCATGATTATGAAGCGCGTAGTAAACTATACATACGATTTTTTTTTTAAATATCGTGTAAAAAATCAATTAGGTATTTCAATGCTGACCATATTTTTATTAAAAGTTAGTAATTGATGGTTAATAGCTTATTTCAGTGATATTCCTACTCAGTAATCTCAACAATCTCAGAAAAGTTCAAATTGTATATAGTGTTTGAAAGCAAAAACAAATTACTAATTTCTTCTTTTTTTTTAAATTATAAAAAAAGTTTAGTTTGAAAGCATATTACAGGCCAAATAAGTGGTCAAAGTTTTTTATTAGCCCAAAATTGGGGATGTAATGCATCTTTTAGCAAATTAAATTAGATAGCCAATACCACAACAAAAATAAATTCCTCATATAATTTGCAAGAAAAGTCAACAATTGACTGAGCGAGATTAGTGGTCTTGGTTGCCAAGAATCAATAAGATCCTTTTTCCGCTTAATCGATCTAAATGAAAACGACTGCTACAGTAAATCCTTTATGGCACAACCACAGCAATTTTGGTTTTCCAATTTAAAATCCATATTAAACGTGTAAATTTAACCTTTCCAAACAAAATCTATTCAATATGCTCTCACTTTAACAAGTTTTATGTTATAATTTACTTTAAAAACGATCCTTTTATCTATGTTTAACCGACCGTATTAATACTGACAATACAAAAAAATTCACGTCAAAAGAATTATAACAGGTGCGTTTTTCTTGCACCTAATATAACGCACCTAATATAAACTATAAATGCTAAAGAATGGACTTCAGAAATTCAACGTAGAAATAACATCAACACAGGTGAAAACGATCAAGTGGTTATATCAACCAAAGCACCTGAACCGAGAAACTCATTTTGCGAAAGTAAATACAAAGCAAATGCAAAAAAACCGATCTGGGAAAAACAATCTAACTCCTACATATTCTATTCTTCATATCAACATCACAATAACTTGCACCGTACATACACCATGCGAACAAAGCATAAAAGGCATCAAATTAGATGAGGAACAACTCGTAAGAAGAGAAGCAGAAGAGAATTTGCAAATTCTGTAACGTAAATCATGACGGGAAAGAGAAACATAACAGAGACGCTGATAACTTTCCAGCGTTTTAATTTCTTTCATACAACAAGATTTCTGGGTTGTTTAGCGGGTGGATGAGCAAGGGTTTTCTGAATTTCTCTTTGAAGGGTTTTCTGAATTTCGCTTTGAACTGAGCAGCGTCCGCGGCGCTTTTCGGGGAAATTGACTGCAGATTTTTTGTGGGCATCATTTAGTTAAAGCGTCTAAGGATATCTATGCGAAAATCACGAGTTCGAGCAATGATATGTTCTGTGTAGTATATCTCGATGCGCTGCTATGAAACGTATATACTGAATTGATTGGTACGCAGTGCTAGAGGTTTTGAGTAATACGCTTGAGTTTTCGTTGCGCCTTGTGAATGATGATAAAAAAAATTATGTTTTGGAATTTCAAAAATCAAATCATTTGATTGTTAAATATTGATTGTAAAATAATTTTTTATGTAGCTTAATAATTTTTATTTAATAGTTTTTTTTTAGCAAGAGAAGCACGCAGAGAAGCACGCAGTACGCAGTGCTAGAGGTTTTGAGTAATACGCTTGAGTTTTCGTTGCGCCTTGTGGATGATAAAAAAAATTATGTTTTGGATTTTCAAAAATCAAATCATTTGATTGTTAAATATTGGTTGTAAAATAATTTTTTATATAGCTTAATAATTTTTATTTAATAGTTTTTTTTAGCAAAAGAAGCACTGCTTCCTTTGCGTACACCGACGAGACGCTACTGGTATCCGTTCTACTATACAATAACCCGAGCATCACAGGTCGGATACACTGAAATGAGACTTAAATTTTGTCGCTGAGTGCATCAGCTGAGGCCGAAAATAACAGCAAAAGTGCTATTCGACGATGAAGCCACATTATTAGAGGTAGTCTTTTGACCATCAACACACCACACCAAAAGCTAATTCGAAGTAAATTTAAAATAAATGTTTGGTGTGGGAGAGTTGACGATCATCTGCTTGGTCCCTTCGAAATCCCAATAGTGAATCGTACCACTTATCATTAATTTTTCAAAATTGCAATTAGAAGATATGTTGGACGATAAGATCTCCCTCTATCTCTTTGTTTCTCTCCTTGAGACGCATCATCATCGACGCTACGACTGGGGTTCGGTCCTGGCCTTCGTCAACAGTTTTTTTTCCATCCGTCCCGATTGCGAGCCGATGTCATCCAATTGGGCACCACTAAACTCCGAGCGTCCATGTCAACGCCATCCCTCCAGCGCAGGCAAGGTCTCCTACGCTGTCTTCTGCCGTAAAATTTGCCGCAGAGATTTCCGAGGCGGATCCTCTTCGTTCATTCGAGTTAGGTGTCCTGCTCACCGAAGTGTAACGAGTTTACCACCCCTTGCTTTTGCTTAAAAGCACTAATCATGATACTTTCCGCTAATTGCTAAAGATTTCATATGCAGGTAACCGTTATACATGAGCAGTAGCAAGTTTGGCCTCTGATGAAAAACATGGAATGTCATCGGGACTTGATCCTTTTCTGTCTTCCATTGCAAGCACGGTTATTTCCAGTTTGTTGATCGAGCACATTGTTGGCATTTTTAATCCTGTACAAAGTTGCTTGCAGAACCCGGTTTAATGGATAAATGTTGCGCTTTGTTTCATAGGAGGTGGCTATTAACTACCTGGCTGGTCATTGTAAGACATCGAAAACTGTCGCTGAATGCCATGCATGCCTCTTAAGGCCCCCATTCACGAGCAGTCCATCAGTCCAAATGGTCTGAGGCCAGGCCAAAATATCACCGTGTGTGGGAGAACTCGGAAGGACTCATGGACTGAACGAAACAAATTGGATTTCCAATCAATCGAAAGTCCATGGACTCTTGCAATTGGGCCATTTTTTGACTAGAACGTGTGTGGTTTTTGTGGTTGGGACCGAGTTTTGACAATTCATAAAATGGACTGGTCGTGTGTGTTGCAGCCTCAGTCCAAAAAAACATGACAGTCTTGCTTCACACGCTGACCTGTGGCAAGCTCATTGACTGTTTTTGTGATTATTTTATTTAATCAAAAAATTCAACATAATCGGTAGTGGTGGCCATGATTTGGGGTCAAAGTAACGTAGAAAATTTGAGCTCTTCATAGCTGCAACCGCTTGCTAAGTGCCGCAAATTAGTGACCAATTTTTCATCCATTCTTAAATAATTTTCTCAACCAGAAGGCTCAAGTGTGAGCTCTTTTACAAAATGTACATGACTCATTTGTTTCCGTTTGGCAAGCCATCCTTTTTGCCACTTGCTTTTTGATTTTTGTTTCATTATATAGATGCAAGCGGCAATTGCAAACAACTCCTCCATATGCTTCGGATTCATTAATAAATTAAAAATAAAAATATTCTCCAAGTATTTTTCTTGACGTTTTTTCTAAATTAATGAAAGAAAATGAAATGGACTGACTGGAGCGAGGCTCTATCGTGAATGGCGAGCTAAACCAAACGGGCTCAAGCCAAATGAACTCAGGCCGTTTGGACTGCTCGTGAATGGGGCCCTTTAGAGAGATGTCGAGATATTCGACAGTACAATTGATTTGGGTATCTGGTCATAGGGATTTTTGGGGTAATTGAGAGGTCAATGAGCTGGCGAAGCTTGAGGAGTCATCTGGTGCGATAGCAAGGCAGTCCTGTGTCTCTATGGACTTGCGTCGCACCAGGCAGTTGTTGGGCTTAACGCGTGGGGTTCTTCGCTGTGTTGTGGTCATTCTCATGGAAAACTGTCTCATAGGGCAGCACGCGCAACGATTGAGTGTCATGTTCAATGATTTCTGCCGGAGTTGTAGATCAGAGGATAAAGAGGAGTCAGTCCGTCATGTCGGTGTCCGACTCTGGCGAAGATAAAACTGTTATCGCTCGGTGCACCTTTCCTCTCAAGTCTGACGAAGGCTATTCACCCTTGGCTTAAAGAGGATAGCACAGTTTATTTAAGGGACCAGATAGTTCCCTGACTATAGTGGTCAAGGGGGAGACGCTAATTGTGGTATCAGGAGAAAGTGCCTCTTCTGCCCTTAAGTGTGTCTCTGAGTAATTATGTCCTGACTGTCCTGACTGACAGCTACTTTATCTAAACTAAGCTTCATAGGAGTATGTGCTGTGTAGATTGTGATTTTATTGCGCTAGAGGATATATTTTACAACCCAGGGTACTATGTATATATCGAGTGGGGTCATGAACGTTGCGCTGTGTTACATAAGTCTATCAGCTATGTAGATTTTTTTTCGCTGTGGAAATATTAGCAATCAAGGGAAACAACCGGAGGAAAACTCAAATGTTTTAAAAATATTTAAGCGAATTTAGGAGAAAGTTAAAATAAGAGAGAGCTTCATAAAATACAAGTCACGAAATAATGATGGTTATGGCCAGGTTTAACTGTGATCTTCTTGCATGATAAAACACTGATCGATAGGATTATAATAATAAAGAAAATGAAGTTTGATGAGAAGAAAGAATGAGTGGATAAAATAAAATCTATCGCTACAAGCTTTTATAATGGATAAATCCCAATCTTACCATCATAATCACAGCCATCGTCATCATCTTCCGAATAACTGCCTTCTGGTTTCGCCATCAAACTCGGGAAATTTCGGGCCGTTGCAGATGCAACACACGAAACTTTCTTCTCTGAAACTGGTAGACTATTGTAATCCATTTTTCGCACCTTAGCAACTTTTACGGTTTGTATATAGAAATCATTTGGACCATTAGCTAGAATCACAAACTGATTTAAGGCCGAACAAATTTTGTCCATCGAATCGGCTATATGCAACGTGGAACATTTCTTCGGGTTCGATGAATACGCCGCTTCAACAAGCGACCTGCAGTATGGATCGAGAACGTAATAATAACGGTTCCGTTCCCAAAGCGCGTAAGTTCGATTATTAACCTGCAAAATCACATTTTTGGTACACTTCTGTCTGAATAAACTTTTCAGTTTTTGTATGGCCTCGTTGTTTTTGCACGACTGCCCCGTTGGCCAATTGCCTTCGAAAGCCCATGGAGTGACGTGGATCGTGACCGTGAATTGGCCAAGTGGTAAATGAGCGGGAATATCCTTAATAGTTATACATTTTTGCGGATTGCGTTCAGTGAGTGTCTGATGCAGCCTATGTCCCATTACCATTACGTTGTCGACAACCGAGGAGTCCCACGAAGAAGGTGGATCAATCTTGGAGTAGGCAATACCAATCATACATGTGGCCAAGGCTTGGTTATAGAGGCTATCTCGGAAACTCGAATGTTCGATATGAAACTTTCCTTCAAGGATGGCATGATGTTTAGTCAATACCTGATATTCCTCTTTTCTCGGACCACCCTGAAATTTCATTGGTTTATCGCAGCATTTCAATATGCCCTTCATCTTCAGCTGGTACAGCGTATACACCGCATCCGGTTGCATTTTCGACATATGCTCAAGGATGATCCCGATATTTCTGACATTGCAAACGCAAACCAACACAGCTTTTCCATCCTGTGTGTCTCGAAAGCCCCGTTCAGTTCTACCGTAACAATCGTATAGGAAAAAGGAATTGTTGGTCTTCCAAATCAGAAAAAAATTCCCCTGGATTTCACACAAACAATGATCAAACTTCTGAAAGAACATCTCCAATCCAACAATTATACTGTACACTCTGGTGGTATTGCACTGCAGTACGCCCACAATAATAGGCTCCGAAATTTCCACTGCCATCCGATTTTGGCACAGCGTGAACTGGTTCGAGACATATTCCTTTCTGATCGCGGCCAGCGGTGGGGCAATTGTCCTGATTGAGTCCTGGTAAAGTAATTTTCCTTTGTCAAGTGTTTCACTCAGGGTTATAACCGACCATTCGATTTCGGGCGTAATAAAAATATGCCCGAACGCAATGAGGCATGAGGACAGTGCTTGAAGAGCTCTTGAAACATTTTCTGGTATATCAGCTGTCTGAATATCTTCTAAAGAGACAAGGAAGTCGTCCAATTTGAATATTCCCAGTAGAATTCCAAAAGGTCCCTCGATTGTCGGGAGACATTTCTTTTCGGGCCTTTTTTCGTCAACGTTACGACAGCCTGTGAAAATTATACAAAGAGATTTTAAAAAGTTTTATTGTTTGGTGTATTTTAATTATGAGACTTATTACATTTGAAACTCAGAAAAGTATTCAAAATAAGTTACCATAGTACATGCAACCATAGTTGCTGCATAGGAATACAAACTATGTGGTCTTTTTTCAGTCGGTTGAAGCAGTTTTAATTGTCTACTTACGCCATTTTCGATTCTTCTTTTGGTAATCATTGCGATATACAGTCAACGGAGGTATTTTACGTTTTTCTCTCAAGTGAATGTCGTATGGAAGTTTTTCCAGTTTTTCCGGCTGAGTGTTTCTGATTTTGCAAGTTTGTTTCTGCTTTATGCATTCGCCATTGGCGTCACATGCAAGGTCGTTTCCTGCACTATCGTCTCTGTGGAAATCACATAAAAATTAAAACATTCAGACTGATAACTCTGAATTATTATTATACATACGTGTTGGCTGTATGGCAAACCTGGGTATAATTTGTTGGAAGTCTTTCCGTCAACATAATAATTACGATTTAATTTTTGAAAATTTTAAAAACAATTTAAAAAAAAGTAAGACAAAAGATTTTTAAAAAATTTTAAAAAACCAAACAAATGTTCTTATCAAATTTATAAAATTGAAATTTCAAAATGACATTTTTTGTTGACGTGTTGAAAGAGGCTGGCTAAGTTTGAATGTTTGCTTCGATAAAAATTTTTATTACATAAATATATAAGCCATGTGAAGGTATCAGCATATTTATTAAAATAAGAACAGTATCCGATTATCAAATAAAGATTTTATTTATCAATAAGATTATTCTTCAATGAAGTCGCAAGTGTTACAATAATAAGGAACTTTCTTCTGCGATTTTTATAAATTATCAGAAAATAATTCGATAATTAAATTAATTCGGCAATAAAACTCGTGATTATTTTACGAATGAAACCAATTAATTGCCTGAAATTAGGCCAGCTATCTTTATTGTCGTTGTGCTATTTGAAAAAAAATTTTGCTGGCGTTCTAGCATAAAATGGTGTATGCGTGGGCATTCTTTGAATTCTTTTTAATGTCATTCATGAAAACACACTAGAAAGCCATCAATAAGTAGAACGTGATACTAGTAAAAAATATGGGCAATTAATCTGAAGGATTAAGGTTAGAGAAACGACTTATTCTTCCAAGTTCCTATTTTTGACTTTCAGCTTTTTATTGCTTTAAAAATATTTTCACGCCAACCGTATTAAAGTTTCCAACTTTGTCCAATAAAAATCAGCGAGATGCAAGCATCATTGTAAAATCAAACCGGCATATCACTGTAAAATCTGCAAAATACATATTTTTCACCAGAACGCTTTAAAGTTTTCGCGTGTGGGCTGTTTCCTCGTAAATGCATACCGGAACAGCACCATTAGATGGGATTTTTATTCAACTATACGATATGCCGGTGCGACATAAAAATAGACGGGAAAAAAGGGAATTTTTTGATACCAAAAACTCAAACACTCAATTTTTGCAGATATGCCGGTTTGATTTAACAGCGACGATTCAGGAGAATGTATTGTCTGTTTAGGGATTGACATAAAATTTTTCTGTAAAACAACCAAAATTATCACTAAGAAATTTATTAGTAGATTGACTTTATACTAGTTTCCAATGTATTTAATAACAGTATCGAAATTTGCATCTAAATATAATGAATAATCGAATTTGACCTAAAAGCCATCTATTATAAATAAACTTCTGACACCAATGATTATATTTTCACTAGTATAATAATATACTAGTTTCCAATGTATTTCATAACAGTATCGAAATTTGCATCTAAATATAATGAATAATCGAATTTGACCTAAAAGCCATCTATTATAAATAAACTTCTGACACCAATGATTATATTTTCACTAGTCTAATAATATAGCAAAGCAAATTCGAAGTTCGTTTTTTGGAATAATATCAGTCGTGAAAACGAGTTATAAAACGAGACTTTCACGTAAATTCTAAGTGAAGTGAAAGCCAAAACATATCAATTTTCCATCATTTTGAAAATTAGTTTCTAAGCTACTTAGGTAGGTAGGTTGAAGTGGCAGCCGATCGACAGAGTCCTGCCGACAGACACACCTAGACACAAAAGAGGCCCGTTGTGATGCCAAAATAATTCATATTACTCACTGAAATCAGGAAACCATCTGCTTCCTTTCACAAACCGCACTATCCCCTTGAAATTGACCAGGGGCATTTCGGTCAGATTTGAGAGAAAGGGTGCACCAAGTGCCGCCACCCTTCTCCTTGCTAAAGCCGGGCACTGGCACATGAGATGTAGGACGGATTCCTCCTTGACCTCTGAGCCACAACTGCGACAGAAGTCATTGAACCTTGCGCTCAATCGTTGCGCATGCCGTCTTATGAGGCAATGGCCCGAAAGAACGGCCATAGTGCATTAAGCCGAATAGCTGCCATAACTATAATAAATAAATAAATAACCCAGGACTACCTTGCTATCACACAAAATGATTCATCTTCCTAGCGTCCTCTAGATATTTTTCCCGGATGACAATTTGACCGATGTCATCGGTATAGCAAGAGATTTATGGTAGCAGGGTACCAAGTCTAACCTCACAGTTGCCCTGAAAATCCTTATATCCAGATACCCAAATCTAAACTACTTAATCATGTATAATTTATGACAATACAATGGCTGGAAAGAGGAGCTGATGGATTCTTCCTAAACATAGGTTGAATTAGGTCGACTGGCTGTTAATCGAAGAGTCTGGCCGAATGATGAGCATAGGAATAATAGCGGCCCGTTGTGATACCACGGACATATTCTCCCTTAGCCACTGTACTTTAGGAACCATTTGGTTTGTCTGCTATTCGTTTGTAGATCGATTAATCAGGCCTGAGAGGAAGGCCGCTTCGAGTGAGTTATTCTTTAGTTATTCTGATATATGAGATGGAGGGTGGACTCCTCGAAATCCACTGAGGCACAGTTTCTACGATGAGGCAGTGTCCTTGAGAACGTACCACTTCATGGCGAAGAGTACTAAATTTAACAACAACCTGTTGCGACCTTTATCAGTAGAAGTCCAGGTTTGCCTTGTGAACACGCAGGATGAATGAACTTCTTAGCGTCCTCAATATTACTTCCCCTAGTCTGATCGATGCCAATTGGTGCTCTTATTTAGAATGGACGGCAGCAAGGTGTCAGTCTTGCTTCCTTAGAAGAGTATTTATCGTAATATTTCGCAACATGGGGGAAAGAACACCATTTTGAGAAGTGCTCGTGTTTATCCCTCGACGCAAGTGATAATTCTTCAGCGACGAGGTTACTACTCGGTTCTTGAGAACCTACTCAATAGAAACTATCAGCAATCTACCAACATCTATTCCAACGAGTATCTTAACAATCGCGTCAGACCTGGTGTAATTTAATGCCACCCTCAAGGTCTATGAAACCGGCAGGTCTATACTTCTTAAAAGTGATATATTTTTCAATTCTCTCAGTAGGAGCGCCTAGAGCATTTTTATCAGAGTTATCTTTGGTGTAAGCATGCCAAGACTGCAAAATTAGCAAACAATTTTTTTAGATTAGATGACCAAACTGTAGTGCTTTATGTTGTCTAAGTAAATGCAACAGCAAGGAATAAAAATATGGCACGCAAATGACACACTAAACACAAAACAAGTCCCACGAACTGCTTGACAGACAAAAAACGTGACTGCTGAGATCAGGTTCAACTATCTTATGAAAAAACTTAAAGAGGAGGCTCTCATCGAAAAAAAGTCTACGTAAGAAGGAAAATGTAGGAACAAGATCTTTATAAGGACGGTAGGTAAGGTGAAATTGAAAAGCAACAAAGTAATAGTAAATCTCGTTGAACAGACTCCACCGCATGGCTTATCCCTAGAATGGTACGGTAAATTTTTGGATGATTTTAGGTACATGTTTTTACTAAAAAGAAGGCAACAAGAGTATCGTGTACATTTTTTATTTTATCATTAAACATAAAAAGATTATATAGCTTCTAGCCTCATGGCAGTCAGAGTGGCCAACTGGCTGATACACGACGAAATATATATCGCATGTGAGTCAAAATTACTCATGGGTACCATTCTAGGGTTAAATAGACGAAATGAGGACACCAAGCTTGGCAACAATTTACAAGGAAACTATGTACAGAGGAAAGAACGATATGTCACCAGGTGGAAAAATTAATGAAGGCTTTAGAAGATAACTATGGGAACCGCGTGGTATCACAAGATATTAATTTTTTATAAATTTAAATAGGAATTGGGGTGTTTGTAAGGCGTCAGTTGCCACTTGTCAGAAATTGCACATTTTAGATTCCGTACAAATTAAAAATAAGGTCAAAATTAAATTAAGTTTCAAGATTACAAATTGTGTATAAATTACTCTTACATTGGTGATCCCTTCTAAGCACGCATGCCTTACAAGAAGCAAATCGTTTTCAACATCCTAAAGGAGTCGACCCCTCACTTAGATCTCCGTCAGCACAGGGGCATGCAAATTTTCGTTAAGTTTTTTGACCGGCAGGATCATCACTCTTGAGGTCCAGCCTTCTGACAACCTACAACCAGAATTGAGTAGTTGGTGACCAACAACTTCCAATTTCCGGATTTTCTGATCGTGGACTTTATTTCATTGATGGACTGTGTGAGTTCATTCTGCGAAGAAATTTATAAATCTGAGTCTCCCTTGAGTAGCCTAGTTATAAATCTGAGTCTCCCTTGAGAGCTTGAGTAGTCTAGTGGGTAGAGCACTGGCTTCTTGCGTGTGGGGTCCCTGGTTCGAATCCAGGTTCGGACGAGGGTCGGCTCACCAAGCTTTGAGTTCACCTAGCTCTGAATAGAAAATCAAAGAGGATGTCTTACGTGTATAGGACATTTTGTGACATTTCGTAATGTCCAAACTGGCTATACCATCATTCTTCTAAAAAAGGAGATTTCGGTCAATGGAATTAAAGGTTTTGAAAAGATCAGTATGCAGATTACGCTGACCTGCTTTTGATGATCAAGAAAGGATGCAGCTGTATGGTGAAGGAAAGAAGGTTGGTTAAAGTTGGTTTACCTTTGACAAAACCTTGCTGCTCGTGAGCTAGAATGGGTTGGATAAACGACTCTCTTGTTGATGGCTCTGTCAAAAATCTAGCTAAAACAGGGAAGGAGGAAAATGAGACAGTAGCTTGAGACGCATTTAGGATCACCAGTTTAGTGTATTGGCAAGATGTTGGTAATTTGTCAAAGAGAAGGCAAAAAGCCTGCGGACTTTATGGTAAACAATCTGGAAAGAAAGTGAAAGTGATTTAGCCAGAATATTTGGAATAACGTCCGAGCTACTACTAGCATTGGCATCGATGTCGCTCACCAGAAGCTCAATTTCTAAAGAAAGAATTATAATTCAGAGGAAGAGGTGAAGTAAAGATCTTGCGAAGGAAAGGCGCATTGTAGCGATATGAAAAAGGTAAAGTGAAATCCAAATATTTCGCACGCATCATGTGGAGCACAAGGTATATCATTCAAATAATATGCATCCAAATGCATACCAGTGAAAATAAGTGGAGTTTCTTAACGAACGAATGAAGGACCAAAAGGATTTTGGCTGATTAGTTCCATTTAGTGCTTCGATTTTAGCAATTTAGGTCACAAAACCTGCTAAGCAGTGTATTTCACCTTAGTGCGTAGTTCTTTATACAAAAGTAGGTCGGCCAATGAACTAGTTCTTTTATATAAATTATATGCGACAGTTAAAGTGTACACAGAAAGGGTTTTTGTTCCTCAAAGCTGTAGGAGATTCCGAAGATAAAAGCAGGATGATGGAAATCAGCAGGTACATAAGAAGAGAGAACAGAACTCAAGGAAAGAGACAAAAGAGACGGAACAAGGTCCAGAATTCTATTGCTAACGTTCGGGATGTTGTTGAATTGCGAAAGGAAACGAAATGAAAGAAACTATGACGCTATTAATAAGGTACTATAAGACGAGATGATAGCCGAGTAGGCAACATTCCAGTCACAAGTAAGGTGGTGAAAATCACTTCATAGCAGAACGTAAGCAACTATTGAGGTAAGCGGAAAATCCCACAAGAAATTATTGATAAACTAACAGAGCCAGATTACAGAGGATTTATATTTAAGCAACGACTAAGGTTTTTAGTAGAAACTAATGAAATGTGCACAAAAATACATTCGCCAGGAGGACAGAAAGGAAAAGATAGTTCTGTTGAGTGCCTTCTTAATACTGATGAGAACACCACCCTCCGATTTACCACAGATCGAACGATCCTGGTCTTTACGGAAAACAGTATGATGTTCTTCGAGGAATCCTAGTGGATTCCTAACAAGAATACCACGAGCCCAGAAGTCCTTTCGTAACAGCTCGTTGGCACCAGCCAACGAAATGTTGCCACCTCGTATACAAAATTATACCACCTCCCAATTCTGCAAGTTTTCAGGCGTGAGTTTTTGCAAATCTGTTACCTCTTATAATGCTGCCTTCATTGGAGCTGCTTTCTTCCTTGAGCTCATGGCTCAGATCCGAAGAGGCGGGTTGTTGTACCATTCCACAACGATGAGAAACCTCATGCATTTGAATTTGATAACAAGTGACACGCAAACCACGACCCGTTACAGCAGATGAACCAGGTGGCAAAGCATCAAAAAAAGGCTAAATAATATCGGCTGAAGCATTTGTAACTGAAATATTCGAGGTACGAGACTGCTGCTCAACTATCGATACATCAATTAGAGTGTTGACATCCGTGCCAGCTACAGTCAATTCATCCGTTATGGTGGTGAACGATTGTTTAAACAGCATACGACTTTAAATTAACGAGTCATTCCTAGGAATAATCACTGTCAGATCAAAATAATAAACATTGACTTTATATTTCTTTCGCTTTTATTCAATGCTACATCTTTGCATTATTTATTTTTATTTTTCTTTTTCAACTTAAATTTGAAATTATGGAATTCATCTTAAAACTGTAAGTATCTATAGTTAATTATCTAATCTGTCTGTCTCTTGTTCTGCTTATCTGCCGCTTTGTCAGTCTGCCTTCCAGCGTACAAGTCCTCTCAACATAATTATGTGCTAAATATCAATTGTTATCATCATCGACTAAACTTTTATTCTAAGTACATAAATAGAACAATCAAATTACCATTATAGTATTCTATTTTGTATCATATCACTTATCATTTAATTTAATTTAATTAATTATGCATACATAATAATGCTTATGTACAGAAATTTTTCACAAAAAGAAATTACTATAAACTTTCTCTAAATAATAGTATCACTTAACAAAATGAATGCTTTATTTTTTTTTATATCGTTTTTGGTTTTGTTTTACATTATTTTCTTGTTGTTTTTTTTTTCATTAGCTTGGGTGTTATTTCATACTTGATTACATTCTTCATTGTAAATATTCTATGGTAATGCAATAATAACTATAAAAATTAAAATTAATAAGTCGTCAAGGCATTTTGTTTTGTATCGTTTTTTATTTGTATTTATGTATGTAAATATAGTTTTCATTTGTGTCATTGAATTTCACATCTTTTGAATTTTTGTTTTTTAAATTTATTTTTTTGTTTATATTTTTTTTTGCGTTTAAGTTAAGCTCCAGCGGATTAAACCAACAAAATGAAACAAGAATATTTACTTGAATAAACAAATTAATGCTCTTAGTATTCAAAATTATTTGTTTATGTCGGGATTTTCAAGGAATTGCAGTTTATTGCTTAGCCCGATTTATTGATATTGCCATGAAAAATATGGCATTTCGATTCAAATGTTTCTCGTATTGTCTGCATTGGGTCTGTGAATAGGTTGTGTGGAAAAGTTGTCTCACTGGAAATTTACAACCGTTAGCGAGGATATAGAATTTATAATATCCTTTTGAGTAAATGAAGCCGTTAATATTCAGAATATAGTAGATGGGCATCAGTTGAGTGCTGCATTGAATTGTTGCAGCAAGTGTCACTCGATCCCGACATTAAAACACATCTGATTGCATTCGATTATCTTCTAATTTAGAAATATGGTCTCTACCTTAAGTAACGATAGATAAATAACACTTGATTTGAGATCAACAGGAATGTCTCAATGATGGAATGCATACATTTTTAGTATATAGATAGTTCGTTGATAAATCTTACCAAGAATTGGGGCAATGATGAGAATTACTAATATCGTTTTCGCTTCAAATAAACAATATTTGCGAAATTCTGAAAACAATCTTAAATTAAATCTTACAGTTTAGCTTAAACTCTATTTCCGGCCGTAACTAGAATCTCTTTGTTTTGGCATTGCATTTGAGTTGCTATTGTGCTCTGGCTGGGATCATCTGATTCCGAATCGCTCAATTGCTCCTGGCCGTCACTGTCTGTTGTTGCCGTCATTGCCATTTTCTTCATTTTTTTTAATACTTGCGGCATGTCTGGATTACTTTCCAGGGTTGAGTGTTGGCTGGATGGTGAATGGCTGCATTCTGAGGTATTTTCTTCGTCAGATATAATGACAGATCGACGCGGATGACTGGGAACGGATGAAGCAGGTACTTTGTAAAAGCGACGAGAGCGCATTCCACGACCAATTGGCAGTCGTCCGATGCTGAAAGAGAGTTCAAATGAAAACGAATTAGTTGAAGACTGTAGTTTACAATAGTTTTGATTCCTTTTTCAAAACTAGTATGAACTCTTACCTCTTCCTCCTTAACGAATAGTTATAATCTGTATCTTCGCCTTCTTCATCTGACCAGCTATCATCGCATCGGTCTTCTTGAGATTCATTACTGGCAACACCTTCGAGGTCATTGCGTCTCCCCTTCAGATATCCTCCTCCTGAAGTCCTAATGACTGCATGCCGAATTATTGTATTTTCATTCGACCCAGCCACGCCACGTCTCCTTCCGCCAGGCGAATAAATCACTTCCCTTACAACAACTTCCGTGGCATTTCCATTCTCTCCCACAATAGTGGTGGTCTGTTGCGTTATTAGCTCACTGACTTTTCGTCCCAAGCATTCCAGGTTGTCATCATCGCTACAGTCCCGAATATCGAGCCGTTCGTTGCTGTTCATGGCATCGTCGAGGAATTGGTCAGGACTAGAGGAACATGCATCTTGATACGTAATATCGCTCGTACTCATCGAGTTCCCGTTTGGACTAGAAGGACTGGCTGCCTGACGGAAGTTGAGATCAGAGGGTCGCTGAGGCTCGGCAATTTGCCTAACGCATTCACCGTACCTAGGTACTCGTGATTCAGTTGGTGTTGTCGTTGTTGTCGTTGCCACAGAAGCAGCGTTAAGGCTTTGAGACAGTTCACGCGAAGCACAGTAGGGACTGGGACTCGCATCCGTCTCACTAATGTCCATGGCATCTGTTTGAGTTTCGTTGTCGACAAGTTTAATCTTGCGGTTTTCCGGTTCACTCTGATAGCGTCTCTCGCGATTGGGACTCGCTTTAGGCGATGCAAAAGATCCGGAGCCAACTCGTCGATGTCGGTGCTTCTTCGGTTTCTGTGGAACGACCACCACGGATTTAGGCTGCGAGGAACCGTCCAACTGAGCATAGAGTGTGGCTTTCATGGGACTCTGGAATATGGAAAGTTTATTTTCATTCAAAGTTTAAGATTTCAATGCTTACCTCTGGAGTTGTTTCAGGACTTGGTGTCGATGACTGATAGTCAGGTAATGCAATCGTTGTTGAGTTATTTAATCTGCGTTTATAGTATCTAATGTTTTTCAAAGTACTCCCGAATCGACGATTCGGTTTGTAGCCTGGCAGTTTCTTTTCGCGTCTGAAATGAATATAATGAACTCACTTGTTGAACACAAGCCTAGAAAATCGATCTTACTCAGCGATTTCCTTCTCTTTCTCTTCTAACTGAGCCTTACACTCTGTTAATTCGCGATACAGCTTGTTCGTCTTATCTAATTTTTGCTCGTAAACGATTCGAATATCTTGAGCATGTTGCCATTCAGCCTGCCGTCTCTTGATCAAATCCTGCTCGTACTTGTGGATGCTTGTTCCATTCTGTGTGATTTGTTTCATATGGGATCGGATTTCCAGTTTCCACGATCGTTGCGTCTCGAAGAACTGCTTTTCGCTTTGCTTCAACAATTCGGGACCGGCGATTTCTAGATGATTCAGAATGATACTGAACGATGGACGGTTTCGGGGCTTGATACTCCAGCAGAGTTGGACTAGGAGCTTGAAGCCGGCTGGACATGTTGACGGTATGGGGAGCTGTAAGGAATTATTGCCGACACCCCAAATGACCGCAGACGATTGAACATCTTTGTATGGTATTTCACAGGTTAACATCTCCCATAGAACGACACCGTACGACCAGATGTCGACCTTTTCCGAACACGGTTCATGTCGAATTACTTCGGGCGCCATCCAGGATACTGTTCCGGCGAAACTCATTTTCGTGCTTATTTCGTTCCATTCGCGGCTCGTTCCGAAATCACTGATTTTAACGATCTCGTTGGTGCCGATGAGTATACTGGAAGTAGATGAAAAGTGAAAGAAAATTAGTCAGTAGGTAGAGTAGCTTTGATTATAGGGTGAAATTTTGAGGAGTCATTAAATATACTGGGTGTCTTCAATGCAATTTTTATTTGAGGTATAGGTACAAATAAAAAATAATTTTTCTTTCATTAGCATTTAATTATTTTTAATTATCAAAATTGCTGGGCAGAGAAGAAGGATACATGAAGAAAATAAACGGTAAAATAATATGAGCTGTTTGAGGATGATATAAAACAACACATGTCCTACATTTGAGCGAACGTTATATTGTTCAGCAATACAAAAAAGATATTTGTCTCAGTCTAGCGTTGGTCCTCATAGTGGAGAATATCCCTTTACTGGGGATCTTGGGCTATTAGCATGATTTGTTTTTAGTAGTCTTCGATGAATTAGAGGTCTCCATCATAGTTTTAATAAGCTTTAAGATCAAGAAGAAGGCTTTGTTAATTATTAAAATAAATTAGTTAATTATTACTTTTGCTATTATTAGGAATAACAGGAAAACCAAACGTGTCGTTTATTGGTGGCAATCAACTAACGTTTCAATTCAACCCATACCGAAAATACATCGAGGGGACTTTGTAGCCAAAAAAAATATCAAAACTCATAATATTTTTTAACAGATTTACATCTCTACTTAAAAAAACGAATTTCGATTTTTTTTCACCCCACATTCATCCCACACATGGAACTGAACCGTTTTGGACCCGGAATAAATTCTAAGCGCCCAAAAAACATATTTTAAGTTCTTTTGAACCTGCAGCTTGCTCTACAATGATAGCGAATGCGTACGGAGAATGCTTACGAGAAAAATACGTTGATTCTATCGGGTTGTAGGGCAAAGTTAGCGTGCCGTGGGTTATGTGGAGACGGATTGCCTGTTTCACGCTCCCCTAGCGACCTCGGATCGGAACCACTAAGGCTGTTCACCGTGGTTCTTTGTAGCAGAACCAGGATGATCTCATCTAGTCCTGATGAAGTTATGGGTTTGAAAGGGTTTTTTGCCCATTTAACCTTCTGGATTATTTGTCTAATCAGTGTTGAGTAAAGTGTCCACTCAGGGTGTTCGTCTTCTTCTTCGACATCTTTATAATTACTGATTAAGCACCACATTTTCAGTGTGCCCCCAAAAGGTAGTCGTTATCCTTTTATTGCCATATGCTCTTGATTGCCTTTCGACAGAGCTTTATGTATCTTTGCACTCACTGATATGCTGTTGAGACTCTCACAAAAGCCCACCCAAGCTTTTCGTTTGGATTTCCTTAGCTCCTTGTACCTTTTTCAGTCCGTGCACTTTGGTTGCGTGTACTTGTCCCGTTTTGTGACATTTTTTTCTAGTTCGAGGTTATAGTGCTATGCTCAAAGAAGGATGCTCCTGTTAGGACATTCTACTTCTTGACTATGTTCACTACATTGCTGCAATGTCTGAAACCAACGTGAGGTCTAGTGCCACTTTCCTGCCCTTATTAGCTATAGGTAAATTTCTGGCTAGGAAGAATTCTAAGAGTGACTCACCTCCAGCGTTGGCATCACTGATCCCTCATGCCGTGTGATGTGCATTATTACCATTTTGTTCTCTTTTCTAAATTGGTCTACCTGTCCCTTGATGCTGTTACTTGGGACTTGGTTCCCATCCCCGTACAAGTAGGCTGAGAAAAATATTCTATACCTTGACCTGCCACTGCGCCTTTGTCAGTGTAGTCTGAGATTAGAAGATAGCTAATGTTTGTGCTAAGTACTATCGCTCCCCTTAGGTTTTGCTCCTCACGAGCCATTTTCCTCTTTTATTAACACTATTTTATAGGTACCAGAGCCAAAGTTGCAGCTTATGTCCGCCGAGGCAGGTTTGTCAGGATGCAGATTTAAATGTAAACATCTCAATCTATGGTGTTTAGTTTTTAGTCTACTTTGTTGGTACACCTCTCTCTATCTCCGCTGGCACTCATTCCTTTGAGGGCCGTCTGTACTTCATCCATTTGGACGGTTATAAGAACTTCGGTATGATAGTAATTTCACTATAGTTTACTTTTCGCTGTCTATACTTTGGCTAAGGATGTTTCAGATGTTTCAACGGCTCATTTATGCTCTTTTTCTGAACTATTACGCTTTTCCTATTGGCTTCTAGTACGATTGGTAGGAATGCCTTTTCTTTGGCCTCGTTTTTGAACGTACCGCTTTTCATGAGGAATCTCATTCAATTTCTGGCAGCATCTCCATCCAATTCGGTTTTGAAGTCTAGTTTGGGAGGTCCTCGAAAAACATGCCAAACTGTTCCATGCTTCAGAAGAGCTCCTCTGCAGTCTTGCTCGAGAATCTGTCATCAGAAGTTAAGGAGGAAACCACGACAGCTCCTACAACGTTCCTTTTTGTCAGTTTGCTTCTTACCACATGGGTTTAGGGCACATACTCTTTGTCTTTGCTTTCTCCATCTTTTGTTTTTAGTCAGTGTGGAGCTTTGTTTTACTTCTCTCTTTTTTTGCCTTTATCTGGGGTTAGGTCCTTTCGGTTCGGTTTTTTTGTTTTAGATCTACCGGCCTAATCAGCCCAAATTTTCAAAAATGACTACCGTCCTAGAAAGTGTTTCGAAGAAGAAAGTTGGCAGAACATTTTACAGTTCCACAGAGAAGTGATATTAAGATGGGAGCGGCATCTGAATGTTTGAATTGGCTTCCGTGTGGTTGACATCGAATTCCTCTTTAGTGGGATTTTATCCTGTGCGAATAAACTGGCCCCTTACAGGTGTGTAGAACCAGTGTTGTGATACAAACTGTATAGAAGGCCACACCAGAAGTCAATAGAAGAATAGCCTATGCATCAAGGCGCGCAGGATTGGGCTATGCTGGACTTGGAAAATTGTGTGCAATCATGAATTTTTCTTCTCAATATCCCATCGCACTTATCATATTGCCAGCATCCACCAAGCTGTTTTCTCAGAAGCTGATATGAAAAGGGCGATGAAAGAAGAAACTGAAGCTGAAGGATCATATGCAGCGTTAGGAAGTAGTGATGGCACATGACAGAGACGAGGTTTTTTCTTAAAAAACGTCGTGGCCTCTATCATCGGGAAAGCTAAGGACCGTAAAGTCATGTCAGCAGCATGCCAGAGCTGCTCAAGGGACCTAAAACAGGAGATGAATATGAAGAATGGAAAGCCTGGTATCATAAGGAGTGTACAATCAATCACAATGGGACAGTTGCGATGATGGAAGTCGAAGAAATATGATTTTCAGGTGGTCTGAAGAGTCTTGGAAAGGAAACATAAGAAAGGCATAGAAGGACCTAACTATGGTGCTGAAGCATATTAATCCTGGAAAGCTGAAAATAAATGGCTGTAAACCTATATAGAAATTAATCATGTTTTTAGTTAATAATTTTAATAATCATAATTTTTTTGATTTTATTTCTATCTTTTTTTTTTTTAAAAAAAAAAAGGTATGTTTAACATGATTGTAAATTTTCACGTGCTTTAAGCTAGGAGAGGAATTTCATGAAACCCCTATTACAATTTATGGATATAAGTGAAAAAACCAACCATTTTCATGATCTGACTGCCGATTTGCACTTCCCAAATATATCCCCTGGTCAGAGAGTTCTAAGACAGTATGGTAATCGTTTACAGGTTAAATTGACAACTTAAGGCGGGAAAAGTCTGTCAAAATCACGAAAAATTCCCAGGAAGACCTACTTTCAATCAAATAATTAGTTAATTAAGATAAATTATAGGATATCTTTGGTATGCGACCCCCTTAAAATGCAATTCGTAATGAACTACTATGCTAACGTCTTACCGCAAATTCTACACGATCCCATTGCAGACATTTCACATCGTCTTACGTACTTGAACTTATTGTAAAAATATTTACGTTGTCAGCTGATAACGAAAATGTGTTGCAATTATCTGGGCCAAATAATAGCGATCGACATTTTAATGGCATGGCTCTGTCTTTGGAATGAGCTTATTGCGTTATATTTGCAGCTATCGAATGATTCCGGCTATTTCGACGGAGCAGACAGAGCGAACTTAACTTGGCGATATGTATTCATAGTTATGATATTAGCAAATTTATTCAGCTGTATTCAAATTTCGCGAACAGGAGGCTGGCTTACATTACAAAATACACTTTTATGTAGAGTGAATATTGCGAACTCGGGCATACTTATATAAATATATATGTACGTGCGAATACTCGATATGGATACAGATATAAACATTGAATTTATCTTTTGTCTGATGGGAAATGTATGTTGTGCACCGGATACCTTTTGAAAGTGCATTTGAGCTACACATGTATGATGTATGTACAAAGAAAATATGGTAGTAAGATGGTGGGTCCTTCTAAGATATTTTGAAGTTTTGTGTTAGAAATTGTTTGAAATATATGTATGAAGAGCTTATTTGATTAATTGAAATGGCCCTAGATCGCACTATTTATTCTCGGATTAGAAATATTTTGTTAAGATAAATGACTCAGGGTAACGAATTTCATGTTTTGGATGGATGATCGTAATTATCGGCAGCTGCTTGCACTAAATTCAGGTGTTTGTATTCGGTGGAGACAAAGTACCTACACTCAGCAGAAAAAGTTTGCGCACATACCCAACACTTTCAACATATCTATAAAAAAATATCGTTTCTAACATTTTATTCCGATATATTTTTTTTCCCCTAATTTTCATTACTTCATTATGAACATAAAACAAAGCAAAAATGAGAATTACTGTACTCTTAAACAACGGTAAAATTCGGAAACGGCAAATAGTCTGAAATTCCAGGAATAAAAAGTCTGCGTTCAAGGCGTATAAAGGGAAGTCGAAGTCTCTGAGTTGCAGTTAAATCATTAATAACAATAAAGTTTGTGTAGGAAAGTTGAATAACGTGTTTTTATCTAAGGTTTGTGTTAAAAAAAATTGCTAAAAAACGTTAAGTAAGAGATGTCTGATAAAGGAAAGAAAATTGAACTTGGGGAAAGGGAAATTATCGTGGATTTGTGGAAAAAAGGTACGTCATATTGTGAAATAGGTGCAATAGTCAGCAGAAGTCATTCATCTGTTCAACGAATCGTAAAAAACTTCAAAAACACAGGAATTTTGGTTTTAAAACCCAGATCTGGCCGTCCTCCAAAGTTGAGCCCTCATGAAACTGGGAGTTTGCTCCGAATGATAAAGGCTAATCCTATGCCAGGTTTACATTCTCGCCGAGGAATGGCAAATGTTGACAAAGTGAGTGTGTGAATGGTCTCCTTTTCTATTCTCGGCTGTTATTTTCATGACAAGCACGCGTGTGTATGCTCGTCGGCTCTTGTTTGTTTTATGAAGGGATAATGATCCTTTTATTGCTGTGCCTGAATGGTTATGACCGTCTCGTCCTAGCTCGAAGCCGCTGGAAGTGAAGTCGGTTTTATGTATCGAGTCAAAGGGATTCGAGAGGGTAGCGAATGCTCATTTACATTTTTCGAATTTTTCTCCGGGTCTTCAAACATGTCCTTGCGTGGCCCAGATTGAAATAACTCAACGCACACCAGGCAGTTGCAATAGCCACAACCTGTACCTCAGCCATCGTTCACTGAACTGAACAAAACAGCGCACAACTGTCGATAGGTGCATGGTGCGTGTTGCATGGTGCAATATCCTAAGTAAACAATTCACCCTATGTCTTGCTGAGTCTTGTCCAATGTTTTGCCGAGTGCCCTCACGAGACGCTCGTCGCAGCACTAGATTAACTGCAGCTGATATGACAAAGGACATCAAAGCACAGTACCGCAAGTCTATTTCTGATGATGGTGTTGTTGTGGTCGCGTTTTGACAATTAATGCTGTCATCGCTGACAGATGAAATGGCCCAGATTCAGCTGTTCAGCGAAAGCTTTTATAAATGTACGCACAGACTTGGGGATGCCCTAATGGTATGGGGAATTGTAAGTATGCCTGGTAAATTTGGAAGGGAACCGCTCTTGAGGTTCCGCGAAAAAATTTCGAACAAAGAATGGGGCATTCTAGTGTTGGAGGTGAAAGTAAAAAGTTCAGCGGATTTTTGACGGCTGGAAATTAAGAGAAAGCTTATTTGAAAAGTACAAAAGGGGGAGATTTTGTTGGAAATATTGAAAAAATTAGTAAAGAACTGTTTGAAATATTGCAAAATTATAAAATGTTTGAAATATTGAAAAATTAGTAAAAATTATTATTTGAGAAGTGACTACTATGAAAAAGGTGTGTTTTTGTTCTTCGTTTGATGAAGTGCTCAGGAAACATATTGAAAAAAAAGTAGGATCTGTGTGCTGACCAGAAAGCAGTGTCGTTGGCAGACACTGGGAATTAATTCGGCCTAGACGGAAAACTATATTGGTTAATCTTGAGCAGGCTCATTGTATGGAAACCGCTAACTCACTTAAGCAGATGCAAACTTCAATGCGAATTTGTTGCTTGATACAAGGCATAATTTTCTTTGGTACCCATCATTTACCACAGTCTTATGGAAGCAGATAAGTAATTTACAATATACATCAAGCCTTGTGGTAAAGAGTAAATTCTACATGCAAAATTAAGATCGATAGTGTCGGAGGATGTTCGAATGCAGTTATTGCAGAAGAAGTGTCGGAGGATGTTCGAATGCAGTTATTGCAGCAAATCGTTCAACTGAATTTTCATTAGTTACTCTTTGCCAATTATATAAATATTAATTGAAAACCTAATGGTGTGGGGGGAATTTAAGTTATCATTAAGTTTTCCTTTTTGCATGATTGAATACTGTTTGATTCTAACATCTTTTGGATCAATTATATAGGTGTTATAGTTATTTATTATTATTCTTTTGGTATTATTTTTATTATTCATACAATTTGATAACATTCTTATTTCAAAGGACTGTATGATCAGTGTGAACTCCACTCCGGCTGGGGTTGGGTATGAAGAAACCCCACCCAAATTATTAATTAGTTGATTTAATTTGATTTATTTGATTTGATTTGATTTATATGGTTGGATTTATTTGATTTGATTATTGAATTTTGATATTGGATTAAGGTCAGGATAGTCTGTGGGTCACAAGATCCTTATACACTTCACTTGTACGTCCTATTCTCGAATACGCTTGCATTAGCTGGAATCCCGCTTTTGAAACCCACAGTGACAGACTCGAGTCAATACAAAAACAATTTTTACTTTTCACCTTGAGAGAATGATTTTAATAGCCTACCCGCTTATGAGTTTCGACTGGGTCATTTAAACCTATGGACACTAGCCTCCAGAAGAATGATGATATCGGCCTGCTTCACATTCGACGTCATTAGAGGCGCTATTAATGTGGAATTCCTGAATAGTGAAATTTTGATAAATATCCCTGTGAGGAACACCAGGTCCAATCGTTTCCTAAAAGAATATTCACATTCGACGACATATGCAGCTAATGAGCCAATAAATAGATGCTGCAGAATATTCGACAGCATAAGTAATTTATCTACGATTTCCAAATCATCCTTCAAATCCTCCCTTTTGCATGCCATCCATACCCCTAGACCTTAAGCTATAGCTTGATTGTTATTTATTAATCTATTTGTTACTTTTTTCATTTGTTTGTTACTTATTGAACTTGTTTGTTTTTACCTTTTACTTTACTTTACTTTTCCATTTTATCTTTAATTTGTTATTTTATATGTGATTTTGTACCTTGTTTTGGTGAAGAAATAAATAAAAATTTGAAGAAAAGTGCAGAACATTTGGGCTTAAGGGACAACTTTTACTTCCAACAAGACAACGACCCTAAGCACACTGTGGAGGTAGTAAGACTCTGGCTGCTGTAAAATGCCCAAAATCAGCTTCGTACACCGCCCCAATCTCCTGACCTTAATCCAATAGAGCATTTGTGGCACCACTTGGAACAAAGGATTGGAGCGCACACAATAACGTCCAAGGTAATGCTCAAGGAAGTCCTGATTCAGGAGTGGAATTCAATAGCCCCAGAGCACACTAAGAAGCTGGTAGATTCCATGCAAAAATGGTTGTGCGAAGTAATAAAGAGACGAGAATATCCCACAAACTATTAACGAGGAAAAACTATTGTTTTATTTTCAAAAGAAATATTTGTACGCAGACTTTTTATTATTGCAATTCAGGATTTGTTTTCGTTTTTTAATTTTAATATTTTTATGGAGTACAATAATCATCATTTTTGTTTTGTTTTATGTTTGTAATAAAGCCATGAAAAAAAGAAATAAATTACTTAAAACGATGTTTTTTTTAGCGATATTTTGGATGTGTTGACTGTGTACGCAGACTTTTTCTGCCGAGTGTATGTAATAGGAAAGATTTATAACATTGCATGGTAATATAAAAATAATTATATATTGACGTTTAATCGAAAGAATTTCATGGCTTGAGCATGTTCAAAAAAAAATTGTTTGTCGACTTAGAAGTCAAAATTTTTTTTTTACCAAATAATGTTCGACGATAGTGCTCACGTGTGTGACTTAAAAAATTATATTTACAGTAAACGGAAAAAAATTTTAGTATATTTTACCCAATTTTATGTATCACTTATCCTATAGTGTATAGAGTCTATATGGACAGTGAGCATTTATAGTATTTTTAGACATAGTTGCATAGTAGAACGCTATGAGATATTTTAATATAGTTTCATGGCTAAAGTTTCCATAAGCTATAGGACTTTCGTTTGAGAATCTTGGCGAACGTAGAGATACACGACAGTGTTTTTTACAATAACTTATTTGATAACATACAAAATTATTTAGATTCCAGTAACTAAAACATATTAAACATTCCCATGTTTCCTTGAACAAATTGCCAGTAAGCATAGCCAGTGCACTGCATCCTTTAGGCTAATTTCTAAAAACTCTGCATCAGTTGGCATTTGTTTGACAGTAACTTACCGGATAAGAGCAATATAAATTTTGGTCATAATTTGGTTAGAAGCATTGAAGTGGCAATGGACCAGAAATTAATTGAGCAAGTTCGAGAAAAATCATTTTTATATGATTAAAGACAAAAAAAAAGAGAATGCGTTCACTGCTTCGGCACTGCATTGCATCGCAATGCCTTTCATTTACATACATACATTATTTAGATACAAAGCGTCATACAACGTAATATAAAGGCTTCAGAGCATAACATGAATATGAATTATATCGAACAGCAAACCGAACACAATTTTGCTATGTGGCATATGAAACTTCTATGATAGAATAGGAGACAACACTTAAAACGTAGATACAACATTAGATCAGAAGCGTTACGATACCTTTTAAAATGGATACCATATTGTATGATTGAAATTATTTTCATAATATGACCAATGCATATAAAGAAAAGTAAAGTTTAATATTATTTATGAGGGAAGCGACTATACACTTTTTTGTAAACAGAGCCTTTTAATATGTAGTTGGAAGCCATTAGACATATGTAGTAAGATATTCTTAATGTTGATTTTACGATCACTGAAAAAAATCCACATGGCGCCCAGAGCTATGTAACATAGCGCATTATTTATGGCCCCATACGCTATGTACATAGTACTCTGAGCTATGCAATATGGCTCCCCGTGCCATAATGTCAGAATCTACATAGCGCGTGGTCCTATGTAACATGGCGCAGCATTTATGGTCCCACACGCTATGTACATAGTACCCTGAGCTATGCAGTATGGCTCCCAGCGCCATAATTACATGGCATGTAATATGGCTCGTGGCACTCCAATTATGACTCGCAGCCATACTGTGTGAGGAGATGTACAAATGTCAGCAAGCTTCTTGAATATAGGAGAGGATATGATCTTTGATGTCATTAATCCCTCGGGAATTTCTTTGATAGAATTCCATCACCTAACATCAAGTGCTCTACCTCCAGATGCTCCGAACTGAGAAGGTTTGTGGTCTTTTGTTACATGCAAACTCGATCATCTTCAGATGCACTGAAAAAACATATAGCGCCAGATGCCATAATTTATAGACTTCTAGCGCCATGTACATAGTCGATTTCGGTCGATTTGTGGTAAAATATAGCGCCACCCGCCATAGTACATAGAAGCAGACGCTATGCTTATAGCCCACCACGCCATATACTATAGTCCTCCACGCCATGTACCATAGCCCTCCACGCCATGTATTATAGCCCTCCATGCCATGCAGATGTGCATGGCGTGGGGGGCTATAAGCATAGCGCCTGCTCCTATGTACTTTTCGCCATGTATTATGGCGTGTGGCGCTATATTTTATCACAATCCCGAAATCGACTATGTACATGGCGCCAGAAGTCTATAAACTATGGCTTCTGGCGCGATGTGTTTTTTCAGTGTATTGCTATGAAAAATACATTTTAAGTATAGTGCGGTTGAACATAAATATGCGAACTTTTACGGCAAAATAATGCAATTTTTCCCAAAATCAGTGTTACAAATTTATAGGAATATTAACCAAGAAAGTTTTTCTCAGTGTAGAAACATTGAAATTATAAAAAAGAAACAGTTATCAAATTGAAAGTCTTTTAATTATCCTATCCAACTGTATTGAAATCAAGTAGTCTAAAATTCATCGATTATACGATTTAATTAGTACTCTGACGTTAAACCTGTAACTCGAAAATGTAACGTTAAATTACCAACGGAACGTAATAAACTTTAATTTGTTGATTTCAAGGTCGAATTGTTTCTGTATGTATTTAAATAACTTTCACTTAAAACCATCGATTTTCGGCTAAAAGCTTGTTAAATAGGAAGCTATCGAGACTAAAATGAACAGCCTACGGGTAGGGGAAGAGGGCGTGAAATAGATTCCTTTTTCCTTGGTGCCTTTTCCGAGGACAAATATGTGTACATATGTATGATAACCATCGATTTTTAGTAGATCCAGTGTCATTTTGAAGCAGATTTATGACCGTTAGAAATGGTTTCGTTCACATTGAAATGTACTGTACTGTAGTGTCCTTTATGTATTTGACGTTGAGGACTTGCGCAATTTGGGACGCTCTGAACAAGGAGAAAGTTCCTTATATAAGCGAGATTATATATGTAGAGTTGCAGTGATTCTGCGCACTAATGATGATGTCCTGAAATGATTTCGATTTTGAGGAGTATTGCGTCACAGTTTAGTGGGAACACAGATGGCATGTATGTGTGTGTGTTTTAACTCAATTTGCATATACGTGTGTATATTTACATATATACTTGAACATAAATAAAATACATAGAGAGCTTCTTTTGTCGGCTGAATCTTTATATAGCTTAATGTATACACATATAGTCTACATCAATATTAAAGCTTAAGGAATCAAAACATTTTGGGCAACTGCGTTTCAGGAAACTGAATTCCTAGAATCCGAATTAGTAATCACGCTACGACGTAGAAGCGTATATGAGAATCGTTTCCTCGAATTCGGCGATGAACTATTGAATGTTCGGTTGAATTGCGGGAGAGAAAACCAGCTGGGGGATTATTTCGGAAATGTAGATTGGAATGTCAAAGGATCTTGGGTTTCGTGCTTGAATCCATCAATTATGGTACTCGAGTACCCACGCCGAATGGTTTGTTTTGGGAAGAGAATTGACTTGCTTGTATGGGAATTTCGAGATAAAGAACTCATGCAGTGGTATGAGGAGTTCTTATTTCGTTGAAGTTTTCTAAGTTCTATGTTAAAATTTATTTGCAAATTACATACATACATATGTGGGGTAACGTAAATTAGCAGAGAAATTTATCGAAATGAGTTAGCTCTCTATATACTTAAAAAAACATACAAAATAATCCTAAAACAAAAAAAAACCAACATGGTCTTACAACAAAAATGAAAATTCCAAGATAATAATACAAAAAAAAAAAAAGAAAATCCAAAATTGAATACATAAATATGCAAAAAAATGCGAGTCTTAAACTGTTTATTGCACTGTCTTATGTCGCCTCCATACAATAACCCATCATGGGCCACTGCAGGCAGGCCATCACTATTGTGTAGAAGGGTGATGGCTTTTAGTGGCTGATAGTAGTGTAGCGTGGAAATGAAGATTGCGGAGCATGTGTTTGCGAGAGTTTTTTCATCACATCAAAAAGGGTCATCATAACTAACTAAAAAAATAGGACAATCGCGTCCAGTGGTCCAGTGTACAGAACCCACTTAGTGATGGAATCCATCATGGGAACCATTATGCTGCCTCCTCACTGTGGGCCATCATCGGCCACTGCAATGGTCGCAATGATCGCCACAATTATGGTCACCATCACAAATTTGCCTCCACACGCTGGGCCGCTAGATGACCCAGTCATGATTTTTCGGTTGCACATGATGGCCCGCTTTGATGTGTGTGAAAAACCGCTGCGAAAGCCATCCTCGGCCATCGCCATTTCCATGCTTCGCCACTGTCGGCCACTACAAGCCATCGTCCGTCTACACAATGGGCCACATGATGGCCCACAGTGAGGAGGCAGCATAAAAGTGGCTCATGATGGACCATTGTATGGAGGGGTCATTTCGGGTTCTTTTACGAATTTTACCACCTACAACATTTTTTTTTTTGTGTTTTAGATGTCTTCTGATCATAAAACAAATTTATCGTATTGGATTGACCGATGAAGAGACTCTGGAGTTTTTTTTGGATTAAGATAGAGAGTTGAAAAATTTTTTTTTAAGTTTATAAGTGGTCGTGAACATTTTCGCTTTATGTGACAAAATGTGCGACCTTATTGTTTATACATGCAACTCAACAGAGGAAACAAGGCGTACTATACTTTTCTTCGACAAATATTTTACCACAATATAACCTCTTATAGTTATTAGATACGTTGAAGCACTTGGAACAGTTTACGCCAATCGGCACATGAACGCTCATTTTTCAGCTGACAAAGACTTGAAATACAAAGACCCTGGTACCTCTGTGCACAAGTAATTCGTTGATCTGGGTTGTGTGATGAGCTGGAAATAATATCAGGATCAGTATCTCAAATTATGTATTAGCTGTCAGTGAAGGTTTTAGGGATTTGCTGCACTTGAAAATACAGATTACCAAAACTTTTGCATTCAGGAATCGAGCTGCGAAACCAAATATGGACGACTGATCTGATGCAAATGTAAGAAAAGTGTTGCATCCAACACCAAACCTGATAAATCTACACGTCTAGATGACATTGCACAAATTCCCTTGATACGAAAATTGTTTATACATTAATACGCTTGCGTATTTCTTCAACCCGGTCGTGCTTGCTCACTTATCGGAATGCACGGACTTGAAAATTATGGGTCGATAAGATAACGATCTCTTGTTTTGAGTACTGTATTTTCTGGGACGGTGCATCAGTTATCTTCGCTTTGCAGCATCGTTTCTACGATCGAGTATGGCGATACCGGGCTACCGTGGATTCTCAAACTTGTGAACCAACTGCACTCAAAAATTGTATGATCAGCAAACAATGCCGGCAGAACGGAGTTTGCTACTTCGTGCGTGCTGCAGGTTTAACTCTTTCCAGTTCAGAGCAAATAGGGTACCGTTCCTCACGTTTCTGCACCAGTAGGTCAATCGGTACCACTAGCACAATGTCTTCTGACACCGTACGGTAACTACAGACAATACGTATGCCATCTTCTTGTCTGCGTCAGCCCAAATTTTCTTCCCATATAGCAAGATGGAATTGGTCGTCACCAACACCAACCATCGTCCCGTTTTGCTAGGCTGCTGGCCGTCATTGGTCATCTACCTTCTCAACGAGATGCAACTCACAGAGCCCTATCATATGCCTTGCAGTTGTGGTGTCAATATAACTTAATATCGAACATCACTCCCAGGTACCTTACCGACTTGCTAGTCTGAGCCTCAGATGAACCCACTGTCATTATACTATAGCATAGGCGTGCATAGGACTTTGGCGCAAATACCAGAATTCGGCATACATTTTTCTTAATTTTCATTAAAGTACTGTGAAGGCAAAAGGATGATTTTTTTTTCAAAATCAGTTACGCAATAAAGGGGGTAATTGCCCCCCTTTGCCCCGTCTGTGCACCCCACTGATCTGTGCTTTTGTATTGTGATACTCGGCTTCATGGAGTAGAATCCGTGGACAGCTCCAGAATGATTGGTGGGTAATTTACAGACACGCTACCACCTTTTCTTTAATCGTCGTAGCGCTATGTTTTTAGAGACGCAAAGATGAATATCAAGCGGCTATTGCATTTCAGATGTATGGGGTAGGAACAGGGGCGGATTTGCCACTAGGCCCGGTTGGCCCGGGCCTAGTTCGGCAGATTTCGGGGGCGGCCACTTTTCGTTTTTTTTTTGAGAGGCAGTTTTTTTTCTTCGTATATGTACATATATCTGATTTGAATAAGACTAATACCTCAAGCCAACCGAATTCTCAAAAAAATCAATGCACGCAAAAATTCACCTCTGAGGATTTTTTTCGAACATTAAAAAGTTTAACTTATAATAAATATCGAAATGCAATCACGGTAAGGAACAAAGAAACTCAGAGATACCTAAAAAGTGCCTAGAAAGTATCTGAAAATATCTAAAAAGAGCCTAAAAAGAGCTTAAAAAGAGCTAAAAAGATCCTAAAAAGAACCCAAATAATACCTCTTCAATTTAGGAAAAGCTTATCAGAGGGAAATATTTGCGTGCATTGATTTTTCAGAGAATTTTCTTTTTATTATTATGGTACAGAGTATATCAACTACATGCAAATCTTTTTATTTTTAACGTGTTTTTTAAATTGTACTTCATTAATGAAATTAATTTCTATAAAAAAAATTCTATAAAATTAAATCTAGAACATCATAGGTAAAAGTATTTCGGGTTCATCCTTAACTAATAACATATCGAACATTAATTTACAGTAGTCGAGCTCATAGTTGATCTCCAGTCAAATGCGGAAGCAAAGTTTAAACGGAATAGTAAACTTACTTATAAAAATATGACCGAAGACGTTGGAATTATAAGCGATGTAAAGGTGTATACGGTTTTGGCTGTTAAAAATTGGTATTTTCGGATTTTTTTTTAGGTACTTTCAGGTTCTTTACCGTGTGTGTGTTCTAATAATGATTTGTGTGGCAAGGTCGCAATAATAGGGAATTTTCACGAACGAGCCGGTGCCGGTTTTGCTCTGATATTCCTTTTTTGGGAGCTCGGGCGCAACGAAAAACAGCGAAGTATTATAGGGAATCGAAAAAAATCGCGCATTGTTACATATAATATACTTTACGAAAAGGGCGGCAAATATTTCTGAGACCTAGGGCGGCGAAATTGTCAAATCCGCCCCTGGGTAGGAAACGAAATAAAAGTTGACCATCCTCAAAAACCTTCTTAGATATCGTACTCTGCTGGGGAGATTAGTTGTAGAAGTAGCCACTACCCAATCTGGGGATAGTGTTAGTATTAAGTCTTGTAGCGTGAAGCTGCCTTTGCGAGATCTGGTTTATTTTAACATTTTGTTATAACATTAGCAAAATTTTTCTGATGTAAGCTCACAAGTTAGTCTTCAAAAATATTTTTTGTTTCGCCTGAATCAATGACTATTTTTTTCAATTTTGGCATCCAAAACTGATCAAAGAAATAATTTTCACCTAGTACCTACAGTGGCGGAAAAAAGTATTCGCGGATGGCGAATAAAATAAATTAATTCAATTTTTTTGGCAATATATTAGCGAAATAAGTTAAATGATTTGCTTAAATTATTCGTTTTTACTATGTCTTTTGAATGTAAAAACAATTTTTGAGAATATTTTTCGTATGAGCTACAGAAAAAGGAAGAATCTTTTGACTCCTAATAATACCTGGAAAAAAGTATTCGCGGTTGGCTGTATGTATGTAACGTATGTATGCAACGAAATCATAGCATGACGAGTTTGAATTATATTTTTCGGGGAACCATGTTCTAAAAATGTCAACATGAAGCCAGCGGATATTAAAAACGCTAATAAAGATAGCGCAGTGAAGTATTTGCGTGGAGTTTGGAAAGGTTTTTAAACATTTTTATTTCAAAAATGGGCCGTAAAGGTTCGGAAACTACTCGAGAGGAAAGGAGAATTATTATAAACTTGAGAAAGGAAGAAAAAAGGTTTGCTGACATATCGAATGCTCTAAATAGAAGTGAATCCACAGTGCGGAGTATTTGCAAACGATATGGATGAACGGATGATTTCAAAAGTAAAATTCGCTGTGGCCGTCCTCCAGTATTAACTCAACGCGAATGTCGGAAAATTGTTAGTGATACTTCAAGAAATCCAACAATAACTTCCTCTGAAATCGTAACTAACATCAGCAAAACTTATGGTTAGATAGTGGGTGCCCGGACAGTGCGCGATGTACTGAAAATTGCTGGTTATAGTGCGAGAGTACCATGAAAAAAAATTGTTAATCTAAAAAATAAACCAAAAGAAGCGACTAACTTTTGTAAAAGAACATGACATGAAAGATTTAACATTCTGGGATACAGTACTGTTTTCACACTGAGAAAACACATGGCGCCAGACGCCATAATTTATAGACTTCTGGCGCCATGTACATAGTTGATTTAGGGATTGTGATAAAATATAGCGCCACACGCCATAATACATGGCGAAAAGTACATAGGCATACACGCCATGTACTATAGTCCTCCACGCCATGTACATGGCGTGGCGGACTATATTACATGGCATGGAGGACTATACTGTATGGCGTGGAGGACTATAGTACATGGCGTGGAGGGCTATAAGCATAGCGTCTGCTCCTATGTACTATGGCGTATGGCGCTATATTTTACCACAAATCGACCGAAATCGACTATGTACATGGCGCCAGATGTCTATAAATTATGGCATCTGGCGCTATATGTTTTTTCAGTGCATCTGAAGATTATCGAGTTTGCATCCAACAAAAGGCCACAAACCTTCTCAGTTCGGAGCATCTGGAGGTAGAGGCGATGAAATTCTATCAAAGAAATTCCCGAGGGATTAATGACATCAAAGATCATATCCTCTCCTATATTCAAGAAGCTTGCTGATATTTATGCATCTCCTCACACAGCATGGCTGCGAGTTATAATTGTAGTGCCATGAGCCATATTACATGGCTCATGGCACTATGTAATATGGCGTGTGGGGCCATAATTTCTGCGCCATGTAATTATGGCGCTGGAAGCTATACTGCATGGCTCAGGGTACTATGTACATAGCGTGTGGCACCATAAATGCTTAGAGTACTATGTACATGGCGTATGGGGCCATAAATAATGCGCTATGTTACATGGCTCTGGGCGCTATGTGGATTTTTTTCAATGCAGATGAAAGTAAATTCAACTTATTGAGTTCCGATGGCAGGCGCTTAGTATGGAAAAAATCATGCACAGAACTGCAAATAAAAAACCTAAGGTAGACTGTTAAACATGGGGGCGGTGGAGTTTTAGTGTGGGGGTGTATGGCATCATCGGGGGCTGGGAAACTTGTATTTATCGACGGCATCATGGACAAGAACGTTTATTTAAATATCCTCAAAGATGTCTTGAAAATCAGCAGCAATAACTTGGGTATTGTTAGCATTTATTATTTTCAACAGGATAACGATCCCAAGCACACGCCTTATTGTGTGCATCAATGGATCGCGTATAATGTTCCGCATATGCTCAACCCTATCGAGCACCTCTGGAAAATGATCTGGAAAAAAGTATTTGACAACGTGCTATTCCAAACAGGACACAGCTTAAAGAAGTTTTACAGGTGGAATGGGAAAACACTTCCACCGATTACACAAAAAAGTTGGTTCATTCGATGCCTAATTGTCGGAATGCTGTTATTAAGGCCAAAGGTCTTCACACTAAATACTAAATGAAACCCAATGCCCAAATTAAACTTTTGGCGAATACTTTTTTCCACTCAATTGTTTCATGAATTTCATGTTAATTTGCTTTTGATTTAGATATACATTTTGTTTTGTAGGTTTCATTGTTTATTTAATATCTGTGTGAGCTTAAGAATAAATTTAGAATAAATTTAGTTAAACATATTAAGTTGTTTTGAGTAAGACAAGGAACAAAAATGTCATATTTTAGATTTATATCTAAACCGCGAATACTTTTTTCCGCCGCTGTATGTATATAAAGTGTATTGAGTCGTAGAACTAATCACATCACACTCGTATATATCTACTGATTGTAAATTTGTAAATTAAGTTTTCTGTCAGCTTCAGCCCCTATACCTGACAAAGGGTATCGTAGGATTACTTTATATGAAGTGTATAAAAGTTTCAAAGGCTGATTTATGGAATTCAATAGCATACGTTTAACAATTTTAATATAATGAAACAAATTAAAATTGAATCGATTAAATACTTTCCTACGATGATCAAGCAATAATCAGGAATTTATCACCTTAGCAACTGACTATGCCAAGAAATAGTTATTTACAACAAAAACGACAACTAAAAGATATTTGCTATGATGTCGCACGTTCATTTGGATATCCTATTGCATTTTTCTACCATAGCAAATTTTATTGGAATTGATGGCCCTTCAGGGTCATCTAACTATCCGTTCCGCTTCAGAAGACAAACGACTCTATTAAAAGGTTAAATCACATCAATAACGTAAAATTCATTCGATTCTATCCGGATGCTCATAAAACAATTATTTTCATTACACAATATCTATCAGCCACCTTGCTGGCCTCCCTTAAAAGTAAATGTTCGCAATGCGGTAACATCGACTACCAGTGCCATAATTGCATTGCATTGCATTCTCTCGGAACATTCCATGCAAGTTGTGACGAAACCGTGTCCATATGACACTCCATACCAATGCAACCGGAGACAACAAAAAAGTGTACTTTATCGATCCCGTTCGATGAAATCGTTCCGAAAGCAATTTCGCATGCAATGTCCTTCCCCATCCCTCCAATGCACTGCATCGAACAAGGAAAACTAAACCGGTCTAATTGATAGTACTACAAGCACTTTTAATGCAATGAAATTCAATCGAATCGTTTATAATTGAAGCTTTCGGTTCATGGCAGCAGAATCGAGCAACTACTAGCAGTAGCGACAACAAGACTCGACAGCAACAATAGCACCAACAAAAATAATATTGAACGATAACTGCAACTTACTCTACAACAATACTTACTTGGGGCTTTTCAGGTCTCTGTGGATGATTTTGTGCGAGTGAAGATATTGCATGCCAAGCGCTATTTGTTTTGCCCAGGAGACGAGACGCGATGGCAACACGACTTCCTCCTCTTTCAGGATATTCTGTAGGGGCCCGTAGGGACAGAACTCCATTATGATGCAGAATACTGGCGCCTGGGTGCACACCCCTCTGTAAAAACAGAAAGAGAAAAAAAACAATGAACAATTGAGAAGCAGAAAAAGGAAATGTTTAATGATCGATCGTTAAGCAAAGTACAGTGCAAGTTTAGTTTGTGAATCGAATATGTATGCATAATTCATAAAGTTTATTTCAACTATTTTATCATTTCGTCATATGCCCCGAGAGAGTCTCGAGTGTCAAATGAAATTTTCGTCGAGACGACAGATACGAAAGCGAGATCTTTGGCACGTGAACTATAAAACAAAAATAAATTTATTATCAAGTTATTGCAATTTTAATTCGACGTAGAGTATGAAATAATTGGAGTTTCTGCTTTAGTTTTAATTGCGATACATGTCAGACGTCTATCATGCAAAAACTCCAAAGTACATAAAAATAATAGAGTTCAAATGAATAGCAGATAGCTATTGTATTTAAAAATTCATTGGAATTTTTCAGATAATTGTTTTCGAGTAAAAAAAAACCCCTAGCACATCAGAACCACTAGAAACACTAATGTTCGAAGAACAGTAGTGGATTTGTGCAGATTTTGAGTGTGTATTCTACCACTACTTACTTTTCCTACTTAAAACTAATACACCCTTAGTAATAAAATAGAATCTAAGCTTATTTTAATTTCGGTGACTTCATCGAAGTTAACAGCGATAGAAATGTGTTTGGGGTTGTCATCCGAGAAATGTGCAGATCTTAGAAAATTTAAACATTGTTTACTTATTTTCATTGAAAATATTTGCGATGAAAATACTTATTGCAAGCATTTATTGGAACGAAAATAACAAAAAGGCCTAGTGCTGGCAGCCCTTTGCTAGCAGCGTAGCAAAAAATATGTCGCATCTGCCTTACGTTGAAGTCAACCTGCTGTGCAAATTTCGTATTGACCCAATGACTGCATTGGAAGTTATAGGGATGCAAAGAAATTCAGGGTTACCATTCGCAAAAGTTTTCAAATTTTCTAGATCTTAATATTTGGTGTTTATTTTCACTACAAGACCACTACGATTTGAAAATTATATGATAAAATCGCTTATTAAAGCCAAACAATACAAAAACAAGCATAGCTGGCTACTCTATTATTGTTTTGAAATTTAATTTCTACTGAATATTGCCTGCAATAAGTTTTATTTGCCGTTTGAATTTCGTTATGATTCAATGACTGTACTGGAAGCTATAGGGCAAAGACCTTTATTTTCCTCAAGAATTTTTCAAATTTAAGACACCATAATTACCATAGCTGGCAGCTCCAACCGAATTTTTCAGCCAAATTTCTACCAAACGTGGGTTAGGTTAGGTTAGGTTAGGGTTAGGTTAAAGTGGCTGCCGGTCCACAGAGGTCTGCCGACCGGCACACATAGGCACAAAAGAGACCCGTTGTAATGCCACAATAATTTGTGATTCTCTTCTACTCACTGAATTCGGGAAACCATCTGCTTCCCTTAACAATTCGCGTTATCCCCTTTAGATTAACCAGGGACAACTCAGTTAGGTTTGAGAGAAAGGGGGCACCAATTGCCACCAACCTTCTCCTTGCCAGCGCCGGGCAGTGACAAAAGAGGTGGAGGACGGACTCCTTTTCATCCTTAGAGCCACAACTCCGACAGAAATCGTTAAACTGCACTCCCAATCGTTGTGCATGTCGTCCTATGAGGCAGTGGCCCGTAAGAACTCCAGCAGTGCAGCGTAGAGCACTTAGAGTTAAGCCTAAAAGCTGCTTGGTGCGATGCGCATCCATAGATACCCAGGACTGCCTTGCAATTGCACAGGATGATTCATTTGCCCAGGACCTCCTAGCATCCTCGAGATATTTTTGCCTGATGGCCAGTTTGACCGATGTCATCGGTATACCTATTGAGAGGGAGCAGGAGACCTCTGGCAACAAGGTTCCAAGCCTTGCTAGCTCATCGGCCTCACAGTTGCCATGAAAACTCCTATGTCCAGGTACCCAAATCAATTGAATAACCGAATGTCTTGACATCTCCCTAAGAGATGCACGATATTCAGCAGCAATCATGGACACTGTACAAGGACCAGCGAGGGATTTAATAGCGCCTGCCCTAGCCAAAGGGTTGCCAACACGCTGATTAAAACCTACATAAATTTACAACCAAACAATACCAATATGTTCTGAGAGTTTCATGATGATTGAATAGCTCTGTCAAAAGCTATTGCAATTTAAAATTTTTTTCAATTTTCCCGTTCTCTTTTTAGGCACCTAGCGCACATATGGGGTTAAAAAATTCCAAAACACTATCCGATTCACATTTAAAACACAAAGGTTCAAAGATAATTGACATTTGGACCTATTCTGCATACACACCAATGTGTCCTGAAAGTTTCAGCTGAATCGGATGGCGCGTTTCTGAGAAATGGTTACTGAATTTTTGGAAGATATAGTGGTCCTTTGATAATTCGGACAGTTACGTTCCATGGCTTGTCCGAATTACCAAATCGGCCGGATGACCAAGAACATTCATAAAGTAATATTTTAAGTACCTTATGCATGTAACAAAATCGTTTTATTTAGATGTACAAACATTTTATTTGCTCAAATATATAATTATTAAGTTATTATATAAATCAACAAACTGTACCAGGAATAAAATCAATCGAGCAGTAGTTATTTGAAAACATTTGCAATCTTTGCTTGACGAACACGAACCCGTTTGAGATCTAGCATGGCTTTTACTCTTAATTTTTGAAGGCACAATATTTCGTTTATATTGTACTCTTCTTGTTCTGCATATTCAATGCGTTTGTTAAGTGCACACAAAGCTTCACATGTGAAACCTTCGTGTTTTCGACAAGTGGTTTATCGATTTGATCTTCATCGTCTTCACCTTCACTACTCAGTTCTTGAATCGCGTCATCTGCAATCCATTCGTTAACTTCTAAAAATTGGTATATGCCAGGAGAAATATCATTGAGCATGTCGATAATTGTATTCTCTTCAGACCTCACAGTTAAATGTTCTCTCAATGTGGAAATAGGCAATTCATCTTTAGATTCCCATTCATCGGCTCCAGAAGTTTATTCCAACATTTTCGCATAGTGCTTTCTGTGACAGAGTTCCATGCGTTGGCGACAATCATTGCAACATCTTTGAGATTGAATTGTTTGATGCACTTCATAAAATCGTCATCTAGGGTAGCCAAAATATGGCAAAGAAAACTCTTGCGGTAACTTAGTTTTAGAATTCGAATGGCGTTTTGATCCATGGGTTGTAAGAGTGCAGTACAATTGGGAGGGATTTTGCCATCATCGCTTCTTATCTCGGATTTTGTTGAGTGGCATGTCGCATTATCCAATAACAGTTATGCTCTTTCTGGCAACCCTTCAATTTTTAAATAACGTCCAACTTGCTTGACAAATGATGTATGAAACCATTCTTTGAACAAAACTTCTGTCATCCAAGCATTTTTGCTACTGACAGGCTGCCTCCACTAGCAATTTCCCATTGCATGAAATTTGAAATTGCCAGTGGAGGTAGCCTATGGTATGCAATATTTTATGGTCCGCCATAAATGGTAGGCAATATGGTATGCAATTTGCTCGGCAATCTGCCTTGCAATATTTTGACAGTTCTTGGTTTAAAAATGGCGCTGAACCATGGGAATGCTTTATTTCTTATAAGAAGATGTAGGTATTTTGAATTTAAAGGGATTTTTATATGTCGTTGAGCAATGAAATGGTGGGAAATTGCGAAAAAATCGAATTTGCATTTCAAATAACTCCTTAAGAGCATTTGACGCTCAGATATAGCGCACGTCCTTCCCGCTCAGAGGCATTTTCGAAATGAAATTGCATGCCATGAAATTCCCCACGCACAGATGGCATACCATAAATTTGACAGTCGCTGCCATCGGAAATTGCAGAGTAAATTGCAAATCGAGGCACGGTGTGACGTACTCCACGGGTAAAGACTGTACTTTCAGCGCTCTTGGGCTTTTGAATTTGCCTATCATCAAGATTTTCAGTCGATACTTTCCAGTGGCATTGGAACAAACTAAAAGAGTCACTCGTTCTTTTCCAATTTTTCTACCTGCAGCACATTTTTCCATACGCAACGCTAGAGTCTTTTACGGTAATTTCCATCAGAAGAGGGCGGTTTCATCTGCATTATAAATTTGACATAGCTGGAAATTCACCTCTTTTACTCTTTCCTTAAATTTAATTTTAAATGGTTGCACAACATTGCAGTTATTGCTTAATTTCTCCCCGGAAATCTTTAGAGAACTGACACCAAAGCATTTTTTGAAATTATGAAGCCAACCTTTACTAGCAAAAAACGTAGGTGTGCTTCCATAAATTTCGTCGAAAAATTCTTTCGCCTTTGCACAAACAAGGATTTTCGAGATCGGCATGTGCTGCAACCTGTTTTTCTGAAACCAGGAAAAAAATTTCTCCTTCATCAAATCGTAATCGGCGGATTTCATAGTTTTCTTGGAACATAGGCTACTCTCAGTTCTGACTGCATAACTGAAAAGGAAGATGTTTTATCACAAGAAAATATTTGCAGTTTTAATATTTCTACCTTTCTATTTTTTCCTTATTCTTTTTAATATCCGAGACTGTCGATTTTCCTACTCCATACTCCTTAGCAATATGCCTTACACTTCCTCCACTTTCCAATTGATCCAGTATTTTAAGCTTCTTTCTTAAGGTAAGGAAATGATGCGTTGAATTCTTGTTTACTCGAAACATGATTCACTTTAATAATCACATGAAGCCACTTCAATGTAAAAAGCAACTATGCACTGATATTCTACACGTCAACACAAAATGACAAAAAATGACTGAAACCGGGAATTCACCTAATGCATTGAAGTATGAATCGAGAAATGCATTCTAAAGCTTGTCGCACACTATTCCGTCACGACACGACACGACATAGAAAAATGTCGTACGACAGTCGGTAGACCACCGCACACTATACCGAACCGACCGACACGTCAGTTTGTGAAAATTGCTCAGATAATGCATTATGTTTAATGCAATGGAAAATGTATATTGTTAAAAATTAAAAAGAAATAAAAATGAAATTAATTGTAATTCTTCCCATCTATTTTCTTTCCCATCGTGTTGTAACTTTTTGAGCTTATTTCATACAATTCTTTCTACAGGGTGGCGTAAAACTTGCTGCTCTTAGATACGTAAAATCAACCCGAATAAATTAATGGGAAAAAGCTAAAAAGTTTGAGACCCTCTTCCATTTTTCTTAAACCTACATAGCTTTAATTAATGCCTTAATAGAGGTAAAGTAGAAATTTCATTGATGATACCAAAATAATGACTGTTGTTGTTTAAGAGTCGGTAAATACAGGTACCAAAATTCAAAGAGGGTTAATATAGCGACCCTTTGTTATAACCTGAATAACTTTAGAATTCTTCAACGGATCGAACCGATAATAATGGTAAATAGTCAACTTTATGTGAATGTTTCAGAAAGTGAATATTAGACTTTGTTGAAAACGAAACAGTGCTTAATATTGTACAGGCAATACTAAGGACAGAAACTTCTGCGCCACCCAGTAGTTTCTGGCCAAAATTTTACCTTATTCATTACCAAATTCGAAAGTTTTTGTTGTAAATCAAACTGCTGAACGGCCACTATTCTGAAGTGTTCAGAAAATGCATTATGATTAATACAATGGAAAGTGATTTATGTGAAACATTTAAAAAAATTAAAATTGAAATTTTCTCAGAAAATTCTTCTCATATATTTTCCTTCTTTTGTGATTTATCGTAATTTTGTGAACTTATTTAATACAGCTCTTTCTATTTTCTGGCCAAAAAAATTTACTTCATCCATTTTCAATTCGCAATTTTTTTTTTTAATATCAAACTGCCGAACGACAACTGATGCTTATCATAAAATCTATAAAGCTACAGTGCCGAGAAGAAGTGATGCAAAAAGATGAATAGTATATACAAAATTTCGGCTTTGATAGCTTATTTGCGAATTCTCAAAAGTAATATCGGCAAAATTGATATGTGCCATAGGTAAAACTTCTTCATCATTTTCCCAGGAACCGGTTTCTGAAAGTTTGTTTACGCTTCCAGATTAACCTCTATGTTAAAACATACCGAGAAAAAGTGATGCAATAATTGCTTTTCATTGAACATGTGTCACTTTATCAGCGATTGCAGTCCATTGTTAGTTGTTTTCATCATCAAAAATCAATTTTAGAGGCGATTGGAGGAATACATTTTTAAAAGAAAGTAATTTCTGAATCCTCAGGTTAAGGTTTTCATTAATATTACTATTTAACCAATTTTCAGTCGATCAACATGAGAAAAGAGACTTCTTTAGATGAAAGAAAAATTATTCTTCGGCTTCATAACCACACCGTTCCATACAAGGAAATTGCATCCATCGTTAATAGACCCATTTCCACTGTTTGGAGGATAATAGACAGGTTCTGTAAAAATAAAAGCTTAGCAAATAAAAAGCGCTCAGGGAGGAAGAAAATATTATCAGGACGTGATATGCGAATAATCGAACGAGAAGTCAAGAAAGATCCTTTTATACCGGCGACGAAAATCAAAGCAACACTAAAATCTATTCATAAAAAAGATGTTAGCGTTCATACAGTCAGAAATCATTTAAGGAAATTGGGTTACGTGTGTTGTATTCCACGAAAGAAATTCTTCGTAAGCGACATAAAACGCGAAAAAAGATTAAATTATCGCCAAAGAACATTTGAATAAGAATGTCGAATTTCGGAAACGCATCTTACTCACGGATGAAAGCAAGTTTAATGTGTTTTCTCACCATGGATGAGCCAAAGTGCGCAGAAAGCCTCTTACGGAGCTAGATACGAAAAATATGATAGGAACTGTGAAGCATGGTGGTGGTTCTATTTTGGTATGGGGATGTATGACTTTCAATGGAGTTGGCGAACTTCATATAATAGAAGAAAAAACAATGGATCACAAAGTCTACATCCAGATTTTAAAGGATCGGCTAGCAGCTAGCGTTCAAAAGTTGAATTTGGGAACAAACTACATATTCATGCAAGACAATGATCCTAAGCATACCGCCCACCAAACTCGATATCAGTAACCCAATACATATTGATATCAGATTGATATCAGTAACCCAATACAGTTGGTAGAATATGATCGAGGTTTAATTTTTGCATCACTTTTTCTCGGTAGCCAAAAATGAATTGATTTACTTTTTAATTTTTTTCTTATAGAAAAGTAATTTTTTTTTTATTTTTTTTATATCTAATCACTGTTTGGAAATATATTAATAGCAAGAAAAAAACCAACGGACTTTTTATTCACTACTTTTAAAAATATGAAAAGGTTAACCCAAAGAATTTCTTAAATATGAGCTTTTGCATCACTTTTTCTCGGCACTGTATATGAAACCCCGCACACTTAACCGACACGACACGCTACAACGACGTACATCATTTGTTGGATTGGATTGAATTCGAACATCCCAAACGACAAAATTTTTTTGATGTCCTGTCGTGTCGTGACGTGTTGGTCAAGTGTGCGGGCGTTCATACAATTACATACAATTTATTCTCACAGATTTTTGTCGTGTCGTGCTGTGACGTGTCGTGTCGGAATAGTGTGCGATATGCTTAATTCTTTAGTTTGCTAGTCCGGATTACCGAGAATTTCACAATGTCCGAATTACAGAGTCCGCAGTATAAAATGAAGAGGTGTCCGGATTGCTGCGGGGTCCGAATTAACGAGTGTCCGGATTATTGAAGGACCACTGTATATGTACATATATATATATATATATATATATATATATATATATATATATATATATATATATATATATATATATATATATATATATATATATATATATATATATATATATATATATATATATATATATATATATATATATATATATATATATATATATATATATATATATATATATATATATATATATATATATATATATATATACGTATTAAAAATATATATATATATATATATATATATATATATATATATATATATATATATATATATATATATATATATATATATATATATATATATGTATATGGAAATATGAATTTTCGGCCAAATCGATTTTAATACTAATATTCTTCGAACATTAGTAAAAATAATAATTCAACGAACTTCCCCCCGTTATTTAATTCAAAATACAAAGGTGCGTGGAACTCTCGGAATCATCGCATTTAATCAGTCGCCGGACCTTTGAACCATCGACGAATAAATCAAATATTTTCATGTGTCTGTTGTACAGTCGCCGAACCAGCAAACCGATCGTAGATTAATAATAATTGTCGTTGTACTTTAATCTCTGACGAAACGCAATAAATCAAATAGAAAGAATATTTTTTCCCATATTTACTTGGTATATGTATTTACATATTTCACTCCATCTTCGAACTAATCCATACATATTCCGCACTAATGCATACGACAGTAAAGGTCATTAATCTGTGGAATGGTTATCGTTCCAGTTTTTATTGTAATCTTAATTTGTTCCGTGCATAGATACAGTTGTGAATTTGTAGATTTTTTTTCGAATATTCTATGTCTGTACTGTATGTAGGTAAACCAGATACAATTTCCAGACTTTGATTTGTTGACATTTATTTGTATCGACGGATTTCCTTTTTCGAATTGCATCAGTCGGTGTTGTTGATTGTGCGAAATGTTATATGCATGCAATCGTACAATCCAATTATCGAAGTATACATATGTATATCTCGATTTCAAAATTTGAACAACGAATTTCATAATATTTAACGATCGAACGTCGTACGTGCTGAAGTTACTAAAATTAGGTAGTAAAAGCAGCAAATCAGGTGATCTTCACGTTTGTTTTGCTTGGAAAGCACTTTGAGTTGATTTGTTTGCGCGTGTTTGTTTGTTTTTTCAATAGCGACGAGGCAATGTTGTCTCAAGATGAAGTGACTGATAAGCCAATGAAGGTTTTGCACAAGTTTTGTCGTAAAAAGTAGAGAAAGCAGATTCAGTTCGATTAGACCGTATATCTAATTTCAGAGAATGGTTTTTAAAGATGATGTCGGGGTTGACGATCAAAGGCAGTTTCGGCTAATATGCAAAAGCTTTTATTAAAATTGATGAACACGAGTTAAAAGTAATTTTTTTTTAAGATCGATTTACCTTTGAAAAGCTAAACATGTGTTGATGTTAGGGTAAAAAGTAAAGTTGTCCCGGTACAACCTGTTTCGGGTCTTGGGGATTTGAGGTGCTAATTTCCCAACTCACAAATTAGAACTTTCGGAAATTAGAATCTTCCAGAAATTTGAACCAAGGGATTCAATGCATTGTTGGTGTTGTAGACTTCCTACTTAAACAGCAGTTGATGTGAGAATGAATTTTTGCATTCATTCAATTTTTGCTCACTACCACTGCTTTGATTGCTTCAAAGTAGTGGCTTTTGAAGTACTCGATATCTTGGTCTTCGAATTCTTCAAGATCCCGATGACCATTGTTGAATTCATTCCAGAGTTGCTTCAACTTTTCAGCTCGTTCAACCAGGTAAGTCTCGACTTTTCTTTGCCGTGAGTCTTTTCGAAAGTTGCGGACTAGTCGCTCAATGTCCTCTCCTAGCGCCTTTTGGGTTTTTAGCAGGGCTTCCATCTTGTCCAGTGTCGGGGTCACCAATGATGTAGACTTCCTACTTAAACAGCAGTTGATGTGAGAATGAATTTTATTGTGCCATGTACTTAATTTATATGAATTTCATGATGCTGATTCTACAAAATTTACAGTGAATAAAAACAATGAAAGGAATGTGCAAAAACCATGAGAATTTAGATTATGATGGAATACAGGGAGTCAAGTGTCTGTCTGAGAATGTGCATTTGGCATTGAAGATGCATGCAATGTATGATATTAGAAACTATGTTTAGTCTAATCTATTTGTGTACATGAATGAAGTACTAACGTGAACTATGTTATTACATTATACAAAAATATGATATGGACATAATGCTTAGAGCAATAACATGTTTATGAAATAGTTATGTTAATTTAGAACAATGCTTATGATATGTATGTGTTAGCATTGAACAGTTGGTTCTAATTTCTGATTTTTTTTTGTTTTTTCTTTTTTTTCTCACCACAAAACGGTGAATCCCAATATTCGTTTTCATTTTGCTTCATGTAATTAAACTTGGAAGGGAAGCTACGTGATTATGTGAGTAGTGGTTCAATTTGCGTATTTTGTTTAGTAAGTGTGCACGTGCAATTTAATTCGCGTAATTTTCCCATATTTGACTCGATTTGCTTTGAAAGTTTCAGTGAATTACAAAGAATGTCATTTAAACGTAAAAAGAACACTTTATCTCTAGATACAAAAGTTACAATTTTAAAGAAGCTTCATGAAGGCATTCAAGCAAATCGCCTAGCGCATGACTTCAATGTGTCTAAATCGGCTATAAACTAGACAATATCAAAAATAAATGAGATTTTAACTGCATTTTCTTTGACTTATCAGGAATCTCGTAATAAATCTTTGCACAGTGGCGAATATCCTGCAATGGAAAGCCGTCTTGACCAGTGGTTCTTAAATCGACGTCAAAAACATACTACACTGACCGAGCCAGTCCTAAAAGAGAAAGCTAAACAACTTTTCGTGAAAATTTATCCTGATAAAGGTACAGATGGTTTCAATGCAAGTGATGGTTCGTTCACGAAATTTAAACATCGCGATCGCCACGTTATTTGAAAATTGGTGGCGAAATTCTCTCTAAAGATGTCAGCAAAATCGTACCAATTTTAATGATGCTACGAGCAAAGCCAAAAACCCAAGATGCTTCACAGGATTTGAAAACCCACTTCATTACGACTATTCAATAAATGCCTGGATGTCGTCCCGAATCTTTCATGAATGGTTACACAGGATATTCGTTCGCCAAGTGAGTTCATTAGTTGCTGATTTATTTCATGTTTTTAAATGATTTGCGTTGACCAGACGCGGATGGTTTTGTCCTTTGGGTGTGTAAGTGGGCTTTCAGGAAATATTAAACCCAAGAAGACTTTATTTCCTGATGATCATTAAATTCAAGAAGAGAATCCATTGATGTCTTGTGTTCAGCTTATTCAAAGTTCAAAGCTCATCTATTTTCACGATAGCCAGGATGGCACCTACAAATCTCATCCATACATGGGGGGTTCCCTTCTTCATTAAGTTTATTTTCCAGTCTGTCTATAAATATTTCACTCATAAGTGGTGATAAAAGATTTTCTGTGGCGACATCTTCAATAGCTTTGAGGTACTTCCCTCTGAATGTTAAGTAGCTTTCACTCATGCAAATTGGGGCAAGTTTTAAATAGTGTTCAACCCCTTTTCTTCCCTCCGATGACCTATTCTAATAACTAGTTTTCAAAGAACGCAAGTGCTTGTTCTACCGGCATGCTTGGGAGCAAAGCCTTGACGTCAAATGGTACTAGCTCATCTTCCTCAATTGTTGCCACTTTTCCAAGCCGCTCTATCATCTCGTCTCGATTTTCGACTGCCTTGTTAACAATCTTCCCTAAGGCCCTACATTTATCTGCAATCCATTTTGCAATTCTCCTTCTTGGAGCGTTCGTAGCGGTGACAATTTCCCTTAGCTAATTTTTTTCTTTGCGTATTTGCGGGAGGCACTTAATTCTTGACAGCGCGGGACTTAAGACACGTAGCTTATCGACTTCACCAATAGACCCTTTGCTAAGGAATCTTTGTTTAGCTTATGGTAGTCCCCAATTTTGAACTTTTCCATGATTAATCGGTCATATTCATCCTGGTTCATTATGATCACAGTGTTTCCTATATCTACTTTAGTACAAAAACCGGTTTGGTGGCCAACTCTTTAACCACCCTTTGTGCGTTACCAGCGTTCCTTTTCTTATTACTTTCCTTCTTGATGAGTTTAGCCACATTACCACTAATCTGTGCTTTCTTCTCTCCGGGTGATATTTTACTGATGTTTCAAGGTTTACTACCAAGTCGTCGGTTGGAAAAGTTGTTTCCTTGATAGACAAATTTGAGACCTTAACATTTGCTCTCCCGTGAATTGAACCGTGAATTTCCTCATCACATAATTTGGGATAGTATTTACGGCATTCTTTTTTATGGTATGCTTTTTTCTCGCTTGAGTAGCCTAGTGGGTAGAGCACTGCCTTCTTGCGTGTGGGATCCCTGGTTCAAATCCAGGTTCGAACGCTGGTCCGCGCACCAAGTTTTGAGTTTACCTAGCTCTAATTAGGTACCTTATTTAAATCAGGGGTAAAGTGAGTCGTGGAACTAATCACTCTATACTCGTATTCACAATGATTGAAAAATTGTAATGAAGCTCTCTACCAGCTTCAACCCCTAGACTCGTACGAGAGTTGTCGTGGGATTACTTAACTTTTTTTTCCCGTCAGCTCCTTCAGTTTCGTAATGTCAATCTTCCTATTTATATCTTTCTCACACTGAAAAAACACATAGCACCAGACGCCATAGTTTATAGACTTCTGGCGCCATGTACATAGTCGATTTCGGGATTGTGATAAAATATAGCGCCACACGGCATAGTACATGGCGAAAAGTACATAAGAGCAGACGTTATGCTTAAAGCCCTCCACGCCATGTACTATAGTCCTCCACACCATGTACTATATTAAGGTTCCTCAGTAGAGAGTAGCCGGTCGAAATTGGAAAAAGGGACCAAATAATAAAGACGAGTAAAAATTAAATTTTTCACTACGACCTAAGGATCAGCCGATCGAACTGACGGTAGTGCAACATAATATTGAAATGAAGTTGTTGACTACTCTAAGCTGTCAAATCTGTCCGTTTGACGCAGTCACTAGAACATGAAAATCTTACTTGTAAAGGTTGGTTATTGATTGTGATCATGGGTCCCTTCTTGTCTATAAATCAGCATAGATAACGTATATCGTCTCTAAAGCTTATCAAAGCAGAGAATATTGATACGGAAAAAAACAATTCCAATTTGATTCGGCTTCGGAGGCTTATTCCGCAAAACGATCAAGTTTCCCGTATCAATATTCTCTGCTTTGGTAAGCTTTAGAGACGATATACGTTGTCTATGCTGATTTGTAGACAAGAAAGGAACCACGATCACAATTAAATTACCTTTATAAGTAAATTATATCGACGGATATAAGTCGGAGATGTTAAATTTTGTCACAACTAGCGTAAATAAAAGTTAATGATTTCCAACTGCAAGTGGTCATATCAGTCAAGTATGCACTGTGAGCTGGTGTCTGATGAGAATCAGTGCATACTTTCGAAACCACTTTGTCAAAATAAAATATTCAATGTAAATAAAAATGTTCTATGTAAATAAAATTTTTTTCAATTTTAATCCTCCCGCAAAAACAATTCCAATATGAGATAAAAATTATCGTCTCGAAACCCACGTTGGGCGCTATTTGTTGCAAAGCCCGTTTGACTAAGCTACGGACTGCAAGAGTATTTTGATCTTGTTTCAAATTTGTTGCTTTATGTTTTATGACTATTACGATGTTCTTTATGTTTGCTGAAGGAAAACGAAAGCTTTGCAAAACACTGTACAGCATTTGTTTGATCAAGGAAAATTGTTTTCATTTGATTACTTTTTATTTACAAAATGGTGATGATGGCTGCTAGCGTGCGTGTTCCCTGGTCTTAATCTAATCATAATTGCGCGTTGAGCTTTGAATTAACTTAGCTGTTAGTAGGTACCTAAGATGAATGTTAGAATGTTAGTAGGTAACTGGGTCGAACTAGGGATAAGGTGAGTTGTGGAGTTGATCATTCAGTACTCATATACATTCATTCAGAACTTTAATTTTACTTTTTCTCATCTCTCCGCCTCCTCATATGTAGCACGAGCTCAGTTTTATTACTTACTTATGTCTTGCAGCAATATAAATTATTTTCCTGAACATTATGTGCTTCGAAAAATATCTTTAGTCCAACCCCTCCTGCGTGCATCTACTACTTAAATATTTTCTCACACCTGTTATCCACAAACCTAAACAAAACACAACAACGAAAATAAAACGTTCTAGAACGTAATCAATTCTAATCTTACATTCCAGCATAATTTCATACGTCAATCTATCTGGTTAAAGTCAGATAAAATGCGCCTATATTCAGTATTATCATAATATCGAACAGGTTTGATAGTCGATATTATTTTTTACAGTCATGTACTCATACAAATATACAAATGCCACGAAACCCTTGACACTGCAACACATGAAGTTTTTCGTTATCAAAACAAACATTGTTTTGATGAAAATCGATTAAGAGGAATTTCGTACTTTGATCAAGTTCGACTTTTACTTTGAGATTGGATATTTCGATAATGCTTGTTGTTGTTTTTCCACATTACTAGATACTATCGTCAATTTTCTGACCTGCCACAGTTTTTCGGACAATATTCTAGTAATTTTGCTGGTAATCGATTTTTCTTATAATGTAGGCTTTGAGCTAAACCCACGGCAAGTAACAGAAAAAAATGTTTATGGCAAGTGATATATGACTGCAAAAGTTACGTAGGAGATTTGATCTTAGCGAAAGGCAGTTTACGTACTTCTAGTTTGGTCGGCGTTTTTCAAAGTCAATTGGGAAAAGTTCAGTTTGCACATAAAAGTAGGTCAGATTTTTTTTTGTGATAGCTATTCAATAAATTCACGAATAACGATCACAATCATGGATATTCTAATGTGATAAGTATTATACAGGGTTTTCCAATAAGAAGAGTTATTTTGAATAGCCCGCTATTTCGGTAGATGCCAATTTTGAAGCTGTTATTTTTTGACATTTGACAAGTAGAAACTACGCCATTAATAAAAATGGAACGATACATTCAACAACGCATTGAAATTATTAAAATTCACTATAAAAATGGTGAAAATTTGGCAGAGACGGTTCGTAAAACTCGAACATTTTTGGGTCGTCGTGAAGCACCTTGTCGGACTGCAATACAGAACTTGGTGGGAAAATTCGAGCAGCCGGGACAACTTAGTGATGTGAAGAATGGAATTCCGGACCCATGCACGTCACTCAAGAACAGCCGAGAATATTGCTGCTGTAGCCGAAAGTGTTGAAGAAAACCCAGGTTTGTCCATTCCTCATCGTTCTCTGGAATTAGGCATTCCACAAACGTCATTACACCGTATTTTGCATAAAGATTTGGGTCTTAAGGCTTATAAAGTTCAGTTAACACAAGAACTCAAGCCGGTCGATCATCAACAACGTCGTGTCTTTGCTGATTGGGTCCTTGAAATGCATGAAAATGATCCGGAATTCCATCGAAAAATCATCTTGAGTGATGAGGCCCATTTCCACCTCGGGGGTTCCGTCAACAAGCAAAATTGTCGAATCTGGGGCTTGGAAAACCCAAGAGTTATTTTTGAAAAGCCTCTCTATCCTCAACATGTGACTGTTTGTTGCGGTTTATGGACCGGCGGAGTCATTGGACCTTATTTTTTCGAAAATGAGGCTGGGGCAACAGTTACGGTGAATGGATTGCGCTATCGAGAGATGATTAATGTTTTTTTTATGGCCGGAATTGGATGGTATTGATCTGGACAACGTTTACTTTCAACAAGACGGCGCTACGTGCCACACAAGCAACGAAACCATTGATCTTTTACGGGAAAAGTTTCCGGACCGTGTTATCTCTCGAAGAGGTGATCACAATTGGCCACCGAGATCTTGTAATTTAACACCTTGCGACTTCTTCCTTTGGGGCCACGTGAAAGAGAAGGTCTACGCCAACAGCCCAGCGTCGATTCAAGACCTCAAAGATGGAATTCGTGAGGCTATCGAGGACATAGTTCAGCCACTTTGCGATTTGGTTATGGAAAATTTCATGAAAAGGATATGGTCCTGTAAGCGTGGTCGTGGTGGTCATTTGCCTGATGTTATTTTCCACTATTAATGGCATACCTTCCTCTTTATAATGAAATTAACATCCGATCATTTTTATAAAAAAAATAGCATTTTTCTTTGAATATCGCAATAACACATCTTGTTGGAAAACCCTATATATAATTTTTATCTGTCAATATCATTAGTGCTACAATGCGAAATTAGTATTTTTAAATGAAATATGCATACATATTCACAAGAAATATAAATTTCACAAAAAGTAAGGCGTTGCTACATACTTGAACTTTATGATGTTCTCGTGATCCAACTTTCGCAAATGCTTGATATCCGTATCTTTGAAATCGCGAACTTTCTTAACGGCCACAATCTCATTATTCAATTCGCCACTGAATACCGTGCCTTGCGCTCCACTACCAATGTACTCCATTTTCGTGATCGACTCGTAGGGGATTTCCCAGTCTTCGGTTTGTTTGTTCTTGATGTCGATGACACCTGCTTTGCCGATGAAGGAAAGTACCGGTTTCATGCAACCGAGCAGACCATGCATCCAACCGATGGGCTTGTCAGGATGCACAAAGTTACCGGGAGTCGGAGGCCAGCCATTCTGGCATGTGTTCTCGGTACTGCTGTCGGTTATCTGATGATGGTGGTGGTGGTGATGATGGAGGTGGTCGTTGCCCGGAAACGGTATATCGGTCTGACCAAGACCCATTTGACCCAGTTCATCTTGGATGCATACCATGCTGGAAATGAAAGAAAAACAAGTTTTTAGGTTAGTAAATCGTTTCGATCGTATCGTAATTTTTTTGGAAATCATTTAGTATTAATTCACGTACTCAAATATTTATATTTCTAAAGTAATAACAAACAAAGTTTACACAATAGACTCCATTTACATCGTTCGAATTGACAATGCTATTAGCACTCGGTGTACGCATGTGATAATACGCTGCGTATCTATGAATTTCAGTCGACTTATTTGTGAATTAAATAAATATTTAAGTTCAGAAAAGCCGATATACCGAATTTCAAGTGTAAACAGGAGAAAAAAATGAGCTGATATCACTCAGTAGCGCGCGCCAGACACTGATCGACTGACCTTGCCGTGAAAGCTATCGTACAACGGCAAATTACATGATCACAGTAGCAATATGAAATTTCCCCAATCCGAAATATGTTTACCGCAAATATTATTGTTTCTTATTTCGCTCGATGTTGTGTTGATATTGTCTGTAAGATACTGCCGTGACAATATTAAACAAAGACAGAAATATTCTTCTTTCAAGCAGAAGATACGGAAGTTAAATTTGGAGGACAAAGATAAGAATGGCTGAGTGGGTTTTGTGGAAAAAATTAAATTTCGTGGAATTACCAGGAAAAACTAAAGTAAATAAACTGAAATTGTAAATATGAAAATTTAATACATTCAAACAGAAATGTATTTATAAAATTTACAAATGAATTTTTCTTATCTTGAATCAATAAAAAAAAACACTTTTGTGAACACATTTTCAAGAAATGTCATAAAGAACTTCGCCTAATAACAAAATACAAGTTAGATAGAAGATCACGAGCAGTTATTAATGGCGATTAGAAACAATTGACTCGTACACAGGGTATGAGAGGTGATTTCAATGACAATATGTTTCAGAATTTCTTTAAATTTTCGGTCTTTTTGGAATGTATTTAACACCAGAAATAAAGCTGACATATTTCTGTTGCTGGGCCTGTATACCAATCACTGAAAAATTCACAGTGAATGAAAAACCACAGGTAGCAGCAAAATCACAGCAAGCGGAATGCTAGCGAGCAAAATCTTAGCGAAGGAAATCAACAAAAAAAAACAACAAAAAATCACTGCGAAAAATCACTATGACTAGAATCACTGTGATCGAAAGTCACAAAGCCAGCAAAACTGTGATTCTATCCACTGATATTTCTTTCGCTGTGACTTTGATAGCTGTAATTTCGACCCCTGTGATTTTTTCCTGACTCTTGAATTTGGAATTTGTATTCGAGTCGAATTTAGTGGGTGAGATTCTTAGATGATCTTAGAGATTCTTAGTGCGTGATGTGATCGAACTGAAATTTTCAGAAAATATTGATGCATATAAAAAGTAGGTATATGTTAAGCTAAAATATAGATATGTTCAACCCCTTTTCGGTGGCGGACATTTTATTGAATTTTCAGGTGTCACTGCAATTCTATGAAGAGGAGAACTAAAAAAAACAAATATGCGAAATGAAAGCTGATAATGTCCTAAGCTTAGTTATGATAACGCTTTGGAAATTTTTCATCCATGGCGGGTGCTGAGTGTTTCAAAGGGAGTAAAATAATTTGTACAATGTCAAGTTGTGATAACGCCTGGCGAAAATATCAGGTCATCATGAAATTCACAATAAAAAGTACTCATCACAGAACGAATTACTACACAATCAGTTTAAAATTTACAAAATACGTCAGCCGACAAGAACGGTAATCCATCACCAAACTAGCTAATTTTTGCAACCGAAAATATTGTTCGCTACTACTCGTGACAGGATAATAAAATCAAAATGAAATTCAAAGTTTGTAATGTTCTGTTCGTTTCTCTGAAAGCTCTGAAAATAAAGTTATTGTTATCCTTCTGTTATGTATTTTTAAATTCAGCTTTCTTGATCATATATTTTTCCCAAATCGCTGCAGTGATTATAAATGACAGTGATTTGAAAATCGCAGTGATTTGAAAATCACAGTGACTTGAAAGTCACAGTGATTTGAAAATCACAGTTATTTGAAAATAACAGTGATTTGAAAATTACAATCACCGTTGAAAAATCGTGACATTTTCCAAAACTATATTTTTCTCAGTTATTTATCTGAACAACGTACAAACGACATAGAATTCCGTGGTTGGTTGCCAAAACCTATCGCAGCCCAAGGTGAACATATGAGCAGAGACGTCATTCAATAGCTAGCAGCGGAAGAGAAAAGACATGGTAGTAGTACAAAGAGACTAGTTGGCATATTAAAAGTTTTTTTCGTGTTTATTAAACAAATTAATTAATAGTACCCAATTGTACTTATTGACCTAATAACTCAGGTAAAAGGTCGATTAATGAATACTGTTTCGAAACTGAGAACATCCAAACTGAAGTTATTTGGTATCGCAGACGTGAAGAATACTGGCGCTAATGAAGTTCTTGGAGGTGGTGATAGTGCAGCATCATCAACGCTGACCGCGAGCTCATTGCCGTTGACACTGCCCATAGAAGCACTGCCAATAGAAAACTAACTAGGGTGATTGCCGAAGAAATATCATTCGCTAAAAGAAAAACACAGATTGCCACCACTGCTGCGCGAGCATCAAAAATAGTTGATAAAGAAAATATAAGCGAGTATATTAACATAAAAACCGCTGAGTAGACGTTTGATTATGTTGCGGTCAGTTGAAGAGCTTCTACCTTAACCAATTTGTCAAGAAAATATGAACACTTGGACCTGCTGCTAGTCTTGCTGGCATACTTCGGTGATAGTTCGCAGCATCACATCCGCCATTTTGTGCGGGATTTCAAAGAAACGTCAGATAGGGCTGGAATTGAGGAAACCCATAGATTGGTTCATCTAAAAAAGTTAATAAATGGATCAGTCATGGGATTTTTTTGCGGCTATCAAAAGCCCAAACGTATTCTGAATTTAGGGAAGAACTAATAACGAAGAGACCATTGAGGAATATGCGATGGAAATGTATGCAAAGTGCTGCCCGTTTGAGAGATGTTGAAGAAACGGAGCTGCAACGTCACTGAAGGAATCCGATTGAGTGGGCTCAATGCATCACTCCTCTTAGGTTGTGATAAGCTGGAAGAGTTGAAAGGAAGCATACACAGGCACGAGCGGTTAACAATCCGCAGGACGCCTGAAAATTGGACGGTTTTGCCCTATTTCCCCTATAACAAATTTTTTTCGTACTTAAAATATCGCTATTGTACTCCCCGACCACTTTCAACCATGGAAAGCGCGGTAAAAGCAGTTTTTGCCAAACTTTGGCAGTTTTTGCCAAAAAAAAACCCTTTACTCCCCTACAAAACTGAAATCACAGCAATAGGTCTTGGCCCTGTTATGAACGAAACCATTCTAACCGAAAATTTGCCGATTTCAGCTACTTTTGCCCTAAGAACTTTTTGAATATTTGAATAAAATACTCGCAAGTACGAAAATACTCGATACTTGATATGTTTTCCAGCTGCACTATCTAAAAGCAAATTTTATTTTAACATACTTAAAAGCATGACAAAACTTCAACTTCACATAATATTTGATCATACACTTTGATCAGACTTAATGGTTTTATCAAAACTACCAGCCATTTATGCATGATAAATGCTAGCCATACAAATTCCCATGCATATCTATCATTTAGATTGCAATGCATTATAATCCATTACAATGCATTATAATGCATTATAATGCATTGTAATGCATTATAATGCATTATAATGCATTATAATGCATTACAATGCATTGCAATGCATTATAATGCATTGTAATGCATTATAATGCATTATAATGCATTATAATGCATTGTAATGCATTATAATGCATTATAATGCATTACAATGCATTATAATGCATTATAATGCATTATAATGCATTATAATGCATTGTAATGCATTATAATGCATTATAATGCATTATAATGCATTATAATGAATTTTACTATAATGCATTACAATGCATTATAATGCATTATAATGCAATACAATTACAGTACAATGCATTATGATGCATTGCAATGCATTACAATGCACTATAATGCATTACAATGCATTATAATGCATTACAATGCATTATAATGCATTACAATGCATTATAATGCATTATAATGCATTATAATGCATTATAATGCATTGTAATGGTTTATAATGCATTACAATGCATTATAATGCATTATGATGTATTATAATGCATTGTAATGCATTATATTACAATGCATTATAATGCATTACAATGCATTATAATGCATTACAATGCATTATAATGCATTACAATGCATTATAATGCATTACAATGCATTATAATGCATTATAATGCATTATAATGCATTGTAATGCATTATAATGCATTATAATGCATTATAATGCATTATAATGCATTACAAGCATTATAATGCATTATAATGCATTATAATGCATTACAATGCATTATAATGCATTACAATGCATTGTAATGCATTATAATGCATTATAATGCATTGTAATGCATTATAATGCATTATAATGCATTATAATGCGTTGTAATGCATTATAATGCATTATAATGCATTATAATGCATTAAATGCATGATAATGCATTATAATGCATTATAATGCATTACAATGCATTATAATGCATTATAATGCATTATAATGCATTGTAATGCATTATAATGCATTGTAATGCATTATAATGCATTGTAATGCATTGCAATTAATGCAATCAATGCATTACAATGCATTGTAATGCATTATAATGCATTATAATGCATTACAATGCATTATAATGCATTATAATGCATTGTAATGGATTATAATGCATTACAATGCATTATAATGCATTACACTGCATTATAATGCATTACAATGCATTATAATGCATTACAATGCATTATAATGCATTATAATGCATTGTAATGCATTATAATGCATTATAATGCATTACAACGCATTATAATGCATTATAATGCATTATAATGCATTACAATGCATTATAATGCATTACAATGCATTGTAATGCATTATAATGCATTACAATGCATTATAATGCATTGTAATGGATTATAATGCATTGCAATCTAAATGATAGATATGCATGGGAATTTTTATGGCTAGCATGTATCATGTATGCATAATGCATAACAATGCATTATAATGCATTATAATGCATTGTAATGCATTATAATGCTTTATAATGCATTACAATGCATTGTAATGCATTGATTGCATTAATTGCAATGCATTACAATGCATTATAATGCATTACAATGCATTATAATGCATTACAATGCATTATAATGCATTACAATGCATTCTAATGCATTATAATGCATTATAATGCATTATAATGCATTGTAATGCATTATAATGCATTATAATGCGTTGTAATGCATTATAATGCATTATAATGCATTATAATGCATTACAATGCATTATAATGCATTATAATGCATTATAATGCATTGTAATGCATTATAATGCATTGTAATGCATTATAATGCATTGTAATGCATTGCAATTAATGCAATCAATGCATTACAATGCATTGTAATGCATTATAATGCATTATAATGCATTACAATGCATTATAATGCATTATAATGCATTGTAATGGATTACAATGCATTATAATGCATTACAATGCATTATAATGCATTACAATGCATTATAATGCATTATAATGCATTGTAATGCATTATAATGCATTATAATGCATTACAACGCATTATAATGCATTATAATGCATTATAATGCATTACAATGCATTATAATGCATTACAATGCATTGTAATGCATTATAATGCATTATAATGCATTATAATGCATTACAACGCATTATAATGCATTATAATGCATTATAATGCATTACAATGCATTATAATGCATTACAATGCATTGTAATGCATTATAATGCATTATAATGCATTATAATGCATTACAATGCATTATAATGCATTGTAATGGATTATAATGCATTGCAATCTAAATGATAGATATGCATGGGAATTTGTATGGCTAGCATTTATCATGTATGCATAATGCATTACAATGCATTATAATGCATTATAATGCATTCCAATGCATTATAATGCATTATAATGCAATACAATTACAGTATAATGCATTACATTATAATGCATTACAATGCATTATGATGCATTGTAATGCATTGTAATGCATTATAATGCATTATAATGCATTGTAATGCATCAGAATGCATTGTAATGCATTATAATGCATTGTAATGCATTATAATTCATTACAATGCATTATAATTTATTATAATGCATTGTAATGCATTATATTGCATTATAATGCATTATGATGCATTGAATGCATTATGATGCATTATAATGCATTGTAATGCATTAGCATGCATTGCAATGCATTACAATGCATTACAATGCATTACAAAGCATTACAATGCATTGTAATGCATTGTTAAGCATCATAATGCATTATAATGCATTGTAATGCATTGTAATGCATTGTAATGCATTATAATGCATTATAAAGCATTGTAATGGATTATAATGCATTGCAATCTAAATGATAGATATGCATGGGAATTTGTATGGCTAGCATTTATCATGCATAAATGGCTGGTAGTTTTGATAAAACCATTAAGTCTGATCAAAGTGTATGATCAAATATTATGTGAAGTTGAAGTTTTGTCATGCTTTTAAGTATGTTAAAATAAAATTTGCTTTTAGATAGTGCAGCTGGAAAACATATCAAGTATCGAGTATTTTCGTACTTGCGAGTATTTTATTCAAATATTCAAAAAGTTCTTAGGGCAAAAGTAGCTGAAATCGGCAAATTTTCGGTTAGAATGGTTTCGTTCATAACAGGGCCAAGACCTATTGCTGTGATTACAGTTTTGTAGGGGAGTAAGGGGTTTTTTTTGGCAAAAACTGCCATAGTTTGGCAAAAACTGCTTTTACCGCGCTTTCGATGGTTGAAAGTGGTCGGGGAGTACAATAGCGATATTTTAAGTACGAAAAAAAATTGTTATAGGGGATATTGGGCAAAACCGTCCAAATTTCCCAAATTTTTTTTGTCCAGCTTGAATTCGGGGACCTTTCTGAGTTTTTTCGGGCGAAATGTCCGTACAAGTCTTGGAAAAAGTGGCCTAGTTTCGAAGATTGGATCCACCCTGTAGAATTTTGGTTTCTATGACATAAAAGTAGTTGTCATAAAATGTCATCTTTTAAAAAACTTCTTCATGAAATTTTTAAGCACAGCGGCTTTTCATAGGTTAGTTCTTGAAAAAAGAAAAAGATTTTCATTATGAAGAGTACACCTTAGGGGCCTTTTTGTACACTGAGTTTGCCTTTGATAATATGGATACATCAACCATTATATAAGGCCCCCATGCAACCAATGTCCGTCCTGCTATCTACAGCTGGATAAGCAGTATGCTTGACCAAAGACTCATGTCAGTGGAATAGGCGGGAACGCAAATAATAAGAAAGGTTCATAGATGCACACCCAAGTATGAAATTCTATCTCCTCTTTTGTATTCGTGGAACCTGGTAGCCAACACCTTTGAAAAATTGAGAAATTTCTCATAATTTTTTCGCTGAGACCAAGTGCCAGTTGGATAGATTGACAGCTGTCACTATGACAGCTATCAGGTTCATGTTTTCCAACTTTTTTTGGTAGTCAGTGCTGGGAAATATTTTGGAAGCTATAAAGCATCGCAGGTGCACCCACTACTAATAGACTGTCTGGGAAATCTTCAGTACTCTATCTATTCGTGCCCAAACGGATATTGGCTGCAAAATTATCGTATTGGCCGTTTAGCAGCATTTAAATGTCAAATATAGCTATTTACCCCGTGACCCCCCCTGGTTTACCACGAGGGTAAAGAGTGCCCTTAGAGATAAAAATTCAGCACATTTGAAATTTTTGAATTCTCGGCCTGGTGAAGATTATACGGTATCTTCTCCCGTTTACGTTCCTCTGCCAAGAAAGAAATTAGATTAACACTACTCAAATATTCCTCGTCTGTTGAATCTTCTTTGAACTTGAATAACCCAAAAAGTTTCTGGTCTTTTGTCCGCTCCTTAAAAGCTTCCTCCTCTCTTCCTGACTCCCAATTTTTTAATGCCTTTATTGCTTCCAACCCTCTGGTCATTTGCAATCTTTTTGCTATGTTTTTTTCTTCTGTTTATACTATCCCATCGATTCCTGCTACTGACTGCTTTTCCTTTGATTTCGATGTTAGTCTGTTTTCAGTCGTAACTAACCCCGTAGAGGTTGAATTGCTTTTGTCCTTACTTGACTCTAACTGTTCCGCGGGCCCGGATGGTATTCCCATTTTTTTCGTAAAAAATCTTGCGTCTTCCCTTTGTGTCCCTTTAGCCATCTTGTGCAATGTCAGTCTCTGTGCTGGTAAATTTCCGTCCTCTTGGAAGCTCTCTTACATTCTTCCCATTTTCAAATCGGGTGATAGGAACCTTGTTTCTAACTATCGCCCCATCTCCATTCTTCCTTGCCTTTCCAAAATTTTGGAACGCCTCGTTTTCAATCGTATCTATGATACCCTCTACTGTGTCTTTGCAGCGCAACAACATGGCTTTGAAAAAGGCCAGAGCACCTCTACGAACCTTGTTGAGTTTACTCATGTAATCGCTTCTGCAATTGACAGCAACAATCTAGTTTATGTCATTTATACTGATTTTGCTAAAGCTTTTGACACTGTTAATCATATGCTGCTTCTTGTTTTAACTGATCGCACTTGTGTTGCCTCCCTCTTTGGCTTGTTGTCTTCACCTTTCCCCCCTTCTTCTGGTATTCCTCAAGGTTCCCTCTTAGGACCTCTTTTGTTCAATCTATTAACGAATGTCCCACGGTTTTTAAGTCTTCATGTCTTCTATATGCAGATGATTTAAAAATCTTCCAAGTCATCAAAAATACTGCGGACTCTCTGCGTCTTCAGGATGATTTGTATGCTATCTCTGGTTGCTCTCTCTGTAACTTGAACTATTTGTCCCTTAATGTTTCCAAGTGTTTTTCTATGTCCTTTTTCCTTAAGCTTCACACTCATGTCTTTCCTTATGCTATTGATGGCATTATCCTCTCTTGTGTCAATCATTTCTCAGATCTTGGGGTCACATTTGATCGCAATCTGAAATTCGACGTTCATGTCCTTACTATCAATAGAAAAGCTTCTCGGATTGCTGGCTTCGTGGTTCGGACCTGCCACAATTCATTTAGTATTTCTACTTGTGTCCACCTGTTTATTATCGTAGTCCGTTCTGTACTTGAATACTGCAGTCAAGTGTGGTGTCCTCGTTTCAAATACATCTCTGACGCTGTTGAATCAGTTCAGCGCCGGTTTACACGTACTTTACTTTTTACCACTATTTTTCCTATAGTGAACCCGTATTTACCCTATAGTAAACGTCTATCTCTTCTTAACATTCCTCTCCTTGAGCAGTGCAGAGTTTAATTGGATGAGAGTTTCCTGTTCAAAATCTGTCGCGGTTACCTATCTTCCTCATTAGCATTTTTGTTCATTGAGCGGGAATCCGTAAGGCCAATCATTCCCTCCATTCTATTTGAAGTGCCGTATGCTCGTACTGACACTTTCTTCTACTCTCCCGTTTCACGACTCTTACGCACTCACAATAGTCTTCAACTTGGTCCTCTTCCACAATCTATCGCCATTTTCAAAAATATGGTTCGAAGCAAAAATTTTGATTCTTATTTATTTATTTTTATTTTCTATTCTTGTTTATAATGGATTCTTTCTTTTCTTTTTTACTCTACTTAATTTTACTTTATTATTTAATACTTTAAGAATTTCTTGTATTTTTTATATTTATAGATTCTTATTTAGTTCTTGTCATTTTATTTTTTTCATTGTATGCAATCTGTAATTGGGCAGTTTGCCTGTTGTATTGAATACGCACCAAATAAATAAATAAATAAATATCTTTGTTGCTACGTTGCACTTAAAAGTTCACTAAACCATTTGTGTTTGTACAGACTTAGTTCAAAAAATGCTAGTGTTTCTATAAACCAAACATGCCACTATAATTGCTTCCAAGAAGATAAATAAAAAATCCTCAAACTAAATTCATTTGAATCTATTTTCAGCATATCGTTTTAAATTAAATGCTAAAAATATTTTTTCTTCTTATCACTTTATCATACTACCTACGTCTCATTCACGTTTTGTTTGCATCTCACCTTGAGTCTAGTACGATGAACCTAAAAATTCGTCCTCGACAATAATTCTCACGGTAATGCCATCTCAATTGATTGAGTCCATCTCAATTGTTCACATAGTGCAAGATAATACTTTTTCATTTATAAGACATTGAACAAAAACATAATGAGATAATGATCAAATCAAAAACACAAAAGCCCTTGAACATGGCTACAATAAATAGCTACGCCTGAAGTCACTACCACCTTGCAAATTTTATAAGAATATTATTCGCAATTGTGTTAGTAAGTGAATGCATAGTTTAATTTCGGAAAACGAGAAATAACCAGTATTTGACATTCCACAGATTTTTTTCAGCTTTCGAAATTCAAAAAATGTCGGAGCAATCAGTCGTTATCTTTCGGGGGGAATAGCTATTTTGGCAATTTAATAAATTCTCATCGATTGTAATTATAGAAAAAATGTATTTACGTTCCTGCGTTTAGTTAGCTATGCACACACATATGTAGATCTAACCTCAATCAATCAATCTTTTAATTATCTCCAAAAGACCTCACCAAACCAGACACTACTACTAACAAAAGTTGCTAGCAATGATAAAATCAAAAGTAGATTAAATGCAATAAAAATAGCTAGATACATAACTCTGTATGCGCCATAGATATGTATCTACTAAGCTACTTTGCTCGCATGGTCGCGATTTCGCTTGCCTTTCAAAACATTGTTATTTTTTGCGCTAGCGATTTAATGTCAAACAGTAAAAAAATTAAATAAACTGGATTCATGGTGTTTTCTGCTCGATAGTGTTTTCTCGGCTTAATAACTTCGAGGCTTCGAGGAAAACCGGTTTCGTTAAACTTCACCGAACCGAGCGAGAAAAAGTTGCATTATCAAGGCTTTTTCCATAGCACCGCAGCGATCTTAACTCGATGCGAATAATAATTAATTTTACATTTATATACCGATGCATCAAAAGATACTTCTGTACATGCATGCATGCATCGATGCAGAGAAATATGTATGAATGTTTGTACATACTTATACGAGGGGGCTTTGGGGTTTCTGACACGCGCTTGTTTTCTTCGTTTTGTTCGGTTTACTCTTGTTTGTATAGTGCAAATAATGGTTCGAAAACAGCAGTTTGATTGGTTTTCATGTTGGCAATTTCGTTACGGATATGTAACATGATAGTTTTTCCCATCTTCCAAAAAACTGTATCACTCAATCATTCACTCAAAACTCTTCTATTGGGCATACTGTTTCGACCGAAATAGTTTAAATTTCTTATATTTTCTCTATTAATGAAAACATACTAATTTCCTAACTTCATTTAAAAGTTATTTAAATATAAATTAAAAGCAGAAAATGGTTGCATCGCATCTTTTTCCACGTCATGGCGTTTGAAGATTTCTGCACTCCTCAAGACAGGAGCGCAGGAGTGCAACTGTCGCGTTACTGTTACTTTTGCAGATAAAAGGAATGTTCCTTACCTCGGTTTTGGTGATGTTTGGATGACAGCGGGCTTCCAGACTGTCCTGAAGAGCATTATATTAGACATTGTTTGGATGAAAATGAGAGAAATGGAAAAAAGGAGCACTAAAGCAGAATAAAATTCTCTTAAAGTAGCCCGATACCAATTCTATAACGTAAAAGTGAATGCTGGGTTCAACTGTTAAAAAGTTTAAATAGGAAGCACTCATCATGGAACACGATTCGTGACTCAAGAGAAGGGATTTGTAGGCGGGGGAAGTGCATACTGTATATTTTGATTATATTATTACTGTGATAAAATTGAGTAACAAGCGGGATAATCGACGTCAACAACATTCGTCATTTGATGAAACTTCGCAATATTCGGATTGAAAAAATTGGCAGTGCTTAAGTTAGTTAACTAATTTTAGTTAACTGCACTAAGTAAAACATTAAGGTACAGCCACTAGCTGTATCGATCAATAAAAAAATGCATCTGATCCTGCCTTGAGAGATAGAAGATTGAAGCAAAAGGAACAATAAAGAACCACGAATTGACCTTTGGGGAACTCCTGAGAGAGATTAAGGAGAGATTGGCTCGGTATTTCAAAGAACAATAATATCAGAGCTAAAAGATATCTCAGAGCTAAAAGATATAACGTGTAACCGTACATCGGCAGTAATAAATAAAAACATAAACATTACTCAGGATTCTTCTAAAAATCAAAGAAAGTACATGAAAAACTTACGCGATGAGCTTGCTGAAGTACAAAAGTTGGATCCAAGTGCAACAATTAAATATCGAAATGGAATACTAGCTATACTACACTCACGGGCAAAAAACTAAAATTAAATATTTCCATCTACTACCAAAACACTCGTGGCATATCATCGAAGCTCAATGATCTACGTGATGCTCTGTTAATCTCAAACTACGATGTATACGTTTTTACCGAGACCTGGTTATCGAAGCACCTTTTTTCACAAGAACTCGGCTTCTCAAAATATAATATTTACCGGTGCGATCGGGACTCTTCAACTTCTAGCAAGGTACGAGGTGGCGGAGTATTAGTTGCTGTCAGAGACTCATTTATATCCAAAAGACTGTCTTGCCTTCACCATAACATCGAGCAGCTCTTTGTTTTGCTACAAGTTAATAACTACAAATTAATAATATCGGCAGTTTACATACCGCCTGATGCAGATTCGAATATATATCGTTGTCACGCCGAAGATTTACTAAATTTAACTAAAACATACCCAAATTCACAATTAGTCATTACTGGCGATTATAATTTGCCTATGGTGAACTGGCAAGCTAACGCGTTGCCAGCTTACTACAACAGTCCTAGTAGTACATTAATTACGGAATCTTTTTCTTACCTAGACCTGCATCAATTTAATTCCGTTAAAAACTTTATGAATAGAAATCTTGACCTGGTTCTGTCAAATTGTAACAACATAGCTGTAAGTCGGAGTAACTTTTCATTAGTACCTGTAGATACATACCATCCAGTCTTAGATATCAATATTGCCTTGTCTGTGAGTGGTTCGTATATTACCAATGTTTCATCTAAATGTATATACAATTTTAAGAAAGCAAATTATGTTGAACTTAATCGCGCTTTATTTTGCATTGACTGGAAGAATGAATTCAATAACATGTCTCTTGAACAAACTGTTAGAACATTTTACAATATTACCAACGGATTTATAGAAAGATATGTCCCGACTGCAGTTATAACTAGTGATAATTTTCCCGAATGGTTTTCGTATGATTTAAAAAAGCATGTTAAACTGAAAAAAATTGCACACTATAAATATAAGTCAACAGGCCTATTAGCTGATTATAGAGAATTTGATAGCCTTAGAAGTGAATGTACACGGAAAATTAAATTAGACCGTTATAAGTACTTACGTAAATTAGAATCAAACATATCGTGCAACACTAAGCATTTCTTTAGTTACATTAGCAAGGAAAGACTTGATAAATCATACCCCCCGTTGATGCACTTGGAAAATCATTTCAGCTCCGACAAGTCTACCATATCGAATATGTTCGCAGAGAGTTTTTCCAAAGCCTTCTCAAACAAAACCAGTTCTTTTGATCCTCCGGTTTCCTTAACCCATCTTAATCTCAATTGCCATACTATATGCCCCGAATTGCTATTAAAGAAGTTAATGTCTGTTGATGTAAGTAAATGTGGTGGGCCTGACGGTCTGCCGCCGATATTTGTTCAGAAATGCGCGGAATCACTTTTAGCCCCTCTACTATTTATTTTTAATCACTCATTAGCCCTGGGATCTTTTCCAAAAATTTGGAAGAGCTCTCATGTAACTCCGGTATTCAAGTCTGGGGACAAATCAGATGTTAGTAACTATCGTCCCATTTCTATTTTATCCGTTATACCGAAAATATTTGAAAGCCTAATTAAGGACTATCTAACACCTTTCATCAGGCCTCTAATTATAGATAACCAACATGGTTTCTGTGCTGGAAAGTCAACAACCACTAATCTAATTACTTATCATAATTTTATTTCTCAGTCCTTTGCATCGTCACAACAGGTTCATACTATATACACGGATTTCAGCAAGGCATTTGACCGGATCAACTTCAGTATATTGGAGAATTATTGATGGGAAACTATTCGAATGGCTTTCCGATTACATTCGTGATCGATGTCTTATAGTAAATTTTGATGGTCACTTTTCCTTACCATTTACTCCTACATCTGGTGTTCCTCAAGGGTCACATTTGGGTCCGCTGCTCTTTCTTATATTCATAAATGACATAAGTATAATATTCAATGATGTTCAGTATCTCTTATTCGCTGACGACTGCAAAATCTTTCATTCTATCACGTCAATGGCAGATATTTCGGTATTACAATCCATAACTTTTTTAATTACTGTCTTAATAATTGTCTCGATTTAAACGCTTCTAAATGTCAGCTAATGGTTTTCAATAGAACAACGTACAAATTTAATCATGTATACATGCTAGGCAATGATCCCATAAGAGTCGTTGATTCCGTTAAAGATTTAGGCATCACTTTTGACCCATCCTTGAATTTTATAGCTCACATTAGAAATATCGCAGATGAATCGCGCAGAATGCTTGGTTTTGTGATAAGAAGTACAAGCGAATTTTTTAACGTAAATGCACTGAAAATGTTGTATACATCATTAGTAAGAAGTAAACTTGATTATGCCTTTGTTCTCTGGAATCCTTATTACGGAGCCCATTCGGAGGCTTTGGAAAAAATCCAGAATAAATTTCTGAGGTACGTGGGTTATAAACTGCGCATTAGTCGCAATCAATTGAATGATCACCACATAATGGATTTACTACACATCAGATCTCTAGCAGATAGACGTATATGTTTTGACGCAACTTTTTTATTCAACATTGTTAATGGGATTCTCGATGTACCCTCTCTCCTAGGTGAATTTTCGCTAAGAGTCCCTTCTAGAACCACGAGGTGCAATGACATATTTATGCTACAAAACTATAGGGTAAATTACCTAATGCATTCACCCGTTGAGAGGCTAAAACGTCTTGGTAATAATATATCTAGTAAAGGTAATTAAAGTAAAATTATATCCATGGATATAAGTCCGAGATGTTAAAATTTGTCACAACTAGCATAAATAAAAAAAAAAAAAAAAAAAAATGTAATGATTTCCACCTGCAAGTGGTCACGCCAGTCAAGTATGCACTGTGTGCTGGTGTCTGATGAGAAGCAGTGCATACTTTCGAAACCACTTTTTCAAAATAGAATTTTCAATGTAGATTAAAATTTTTAATGTTAATAAAAAGTTTTTCAATTTTAATCATCCCGCAAAAACAATTCCAATATATCTAGTCGAGCCGATATTTTTAATGATGATTTGGCCCGCATTAAATATATAGTGTGCAATTTTTCGATTGTAAACTTTTCAACACTATTTCAGCTGTGGCTTGGATATAACTTGAGGCATAGAATTAAGCTAAATTTAAAGCAAAGAATTATGATAAAATAATGTGTTACTACACTAATGTAATGGAACATTGTTCCGTAAATTATTCAATAAATAAATAAATAAATAGCCTCCTGCAATGCCTGAAGAAGTCTAATTTGCCGTAAGAAGCCAGAAACTAATAGATCATCGAATATTAACAAAATTTCGACTAAAATCAATAAAATGCGACGGAAGCTACACCCTAAAGGCCTTCCGCAAAGTGATCCAGTGTATCTGGAATCAAGAGCGAATACTACAGGAGTGGTGCAAATCCATCATATGGCCTATTTACAAGAAAGGAGTGGGGGAAATTACAGAGGCATATCGCTATCTAGAAAATCTTGAAGAAAATATTAGAAAAAAATTAAGGTCTATACTGGCAACGCTGTTGGGGATTACAAGGTGCTTTTCAGTCTGAACAATTGCAGTCAAACAAGTGCGCGAGAAATGCTGGATATTTATGTATTTATTTCACAAAACAATGTAAGCAATTACATATAAATAAACATAAAACTTAAAATTATAATTTAAAAAAAAAACAAACCTAAACAAATTAATAACAGGTATAAAATACACTGAAATAAGTAAATACATAACAGCAATATTACATGTAGGGCACAAAATTATTATATACAAAAACGAAATTATATATTTTATTGGCCATCAAAAGGATACTAGGCCGGTAAACTAGAGAGGGCAGATTAAGAGAGCCTTGGTAACTCTGTTTTTAAAGGACGCTTTCGAAATTGTGGGGAAAAAGTGTTGGCTCATGCTGTTGAATATCTTGCAGCATCTATTTATTGGCTCTTTATCAACATATGCGGTGCTATGCTTATATTCAACTAGCATTTGTCGGGATCTAGTGACTCTGACGGGCTGGTTAAGCACAAATCTTTCCTGTGTGTAGTCGATATGAACAGCGTTTCTAATAACATCGAAACTGAAGCAGGCAGATACCATTGATCTTCTGGATGCAAGTGGTGACAAATTTAGAGGTCTAAGGCGAGATTCATATGGCGGTAAATTGCTAAAATCACAAGGATGGTAAAGACCTCTAAGAGCGAATAGCAAGAATTGCTTTTGAACAGATTCGAATCTCGGGCTGTGAATTTCGAAAACCGGGTTCCAGATAATGCAAGCATACTCAAGAATAGGGCGAACGAGCGCGGTAACCCAAAGGTTCTGAAACTCTCTGGCTCGTCACTTAATGAAGCCTAGTCGTTTACTTGCTTGAGAGATAATTTTGTCATAATGAAAATTAAAGCGGAGCTTTTCATCCAGCACCAAACCGAGTTCTAATATATTGTCAACCCTACTAAGAGTCGTATTGCTTACAAAGTACGTATAATGTACGAGTGTAATTTTTCGAGAAAAGCTAATCACGTGACATTTTGCATTATTGAGAGATAGGTTGTTCACGCAGCACCAATGATCCAGGGAATTTATTTTTAGCTGAAAAAAGTTGGCATCTGATGGCGACTTTATAGTATGAACAATTTTCAGCAGCGCCCGCATAGAGTAGATGAGGTACATCAGATAAAACCTCCGACAGGTCTGATATAAAAATTTTGAACAACAAGGGCCAAGATGGCTACCTTGAGGTACTCCAGAGTTGACATGCATTTTTTTAGAGATAAGCCTTTGAAATTTCACATATTGTGAGCGGTTCTGGAGGTAAGAGCCAAGTCATCTGAGTAAAAAGTCAAAATTGAGTGGCTAACACGATCAAACGCTTTGCTAAAGTCAGTGTAGACGGCGTGAATTTGATCACCTTTTTCCATTTTGCAAAGAACATGCGAAACAAGCACCATCAGGTTCCATCAGGTTTTGTAGTGGTAGAGCACCCTTTCCTAAAACCATGCTGCTGTTCGTTAAGTCGAGCATCGACCAGAGGAGATAGCTTACCACATATGATTTTGTCAAACAGTTTAGGAATAGTTGATAAAATGGCGATACCTCTATAATTTTGAATTGATCTTCTATCACCATTTTTGAATATTGGTGTAACGTAGGAGGATTTCCAATATGATGGAAAGTGCTGTATTATATATGAAAGAGATGTATTAACCCTGCATCACTAAATATTAGTCTCTCAAACTACACACCCCACACGGTTACGATATTTATGCATGTTCCCGATACTTGCTCACACCGCCGCGCACAGTACCTTCCTTAATTAGCTATTTATTGACCCGCCGGTTATCATTACGCGTGTACGTCTTTTTGTTTTCGAGATTTTGGGAAATATTAGTTTCTCAGACTAATATATAGTGACTACGAGTGAAAATTGAGCCAAGGTATGTTACATGTTATTGTTATTTAATTTTTTTGTGTGTGTAAATAAATTATTTTTGAATTAAATTATTTCTTGTTATTATTCATAAAACATGTAGGTAAAATGTAATGGTGTAATTTTTTATTATTATATGGTTATTTTTATGAGCTAGAAAATTTGTGACGGCGTTTTTTTTTTGCCTAGATGAATTTGGTGAGAAATCAAGAAAAGATTTTGCAAATTTTTAATCAGTCTGACAGCGAGACCGATGAAGAAGCTCATCAGCAAATATGTGGTGTTTCAGATTGCGAAGACAACGTTGAAATCGAGTTAGATTGGTCGAGTGACGAAAGTCGAAATGAGTCATCATTTTCATCGGATATATTATATGCCTAATAAGCCAAATAAATATGGCATAAAGATTGTCATGGTTGCTGATTCAAATTCAAAGTACATATATAATGCTATGTCATATTTAGGAAAAGGGACAAATAGTGGTAACATGCCCCTGGTTAGATATTTCGTGAAACAGCTTTGTGAACCTATATACGGAACAAACCGAAATATAACCATGGATAACTGGTTTACTTCTGTCCCACTCGCTTCAGAGTTATTACAATCTCCATACAAATTAACTATCGTCACGTTGCGCAGCAATAAACGAGAAATCCCTCCAGAGATGAACAATTCGAAAACACGGAATATCGGCACTTCTATGTTTGCTTTCGATTCAGAAAAGACTTTGGTTTCGTATAAGCCTAAAACCAATAAAGTAGTTTATTTACTATCGACTGCTCACGACCAGCCGAATATAAACCCCGATTCCAAAAAACCAGAAGTGATTCATTTCTACAATAGTACTAAAGGAGCAATTGACACCATAGACCAAATGTGTACAGTCATGAGTTGCAGTCGTAAGACCAATAGATGGCCTCAATGCATATTTTATAATATTTTGAACTTGTGCATGGTCAACACATATGTACTTTATGTGTCCAACTTCGTAAGGATGAGACAAAAGCCGCAAAAAAGACGAGAGTTTGTTCAACTACTGGTGGATGAGCTCACTGGACCGTGGTTACGAGAGCGCTACAATACTGTGACTTTGAGGAGGGATATTAGAGCAAGTATCAAAGATATTTTAAAAATTGAAAACATCACAGCAGGTACCTCTCAAGCACAATCAAATAAGCGCAACATTTGCGCATTTTGTCCCTATCAAAAGCATAGAATGACAAAATTCGCGTGCCATGCCTGTGGAAAGGCAATCTGCGGAGAACATACTGTCCCAGCCTGCAATGAGTGCAAAGAATAATTTTTTAAAGTTTTTTTTCATTATAATCAGTTAAATTTGATAAATATTCCTTCATATTGTTTACTTTTCAATTAATAAAAACGAATAAAAAAAATAATGTAGTTTTATTTTGTTAGTCTGTGAGACTAATATCTAGTGACAACGTTACTCGAAAATATGATTAGTGATCTAGGGTTAAATATTAAATATACATTTAATAAGAAAAGGCGGAGGAAGAAGATCGGGTCCAGGGCATTTGTTACTATCAAGCTCCAAAATAGCTTTAAAAATATAATCTCTGGAAATAGTTATTGCTATACATATATCAATCTTCTAATAACACAAAATTTTTGACTTGCAGTGTTATTCGATTAGCCTTACTTTGAGGATTTAATAAACAACCGTGTGCCTCTTCTAATATGTTGGATATTTAAAAGGTCTAATGATATACTATCCGGTAATTTATTAAAGTATAAAACATACTGATTCAGTAGTATTATCGTCACATATTCTCGAAAAATAAAAATTCACACTTATTCTCTGGTCCAATTCAACCGGATGTGCATAATAATGTTCGTATGTAAATATGCAGCATAAGTTTTTTACCTATATAATATGCAATTACTATTTTCGTCACGGTTACCGATCCCAATTAGCTTTCGTGGCATACAAAAAATTCATCTGAAAATTAATTTTGTTCATGCTTTTATCCGTTATATGGTATTTTTATTCGAGATATGACCAACTATGGACATATGCTTATGTTTTTTTTATCGAATTCACTATGGTGTAGACCTTGGACAGTTCAAATACTTTACTTTTATTCAAGCTAAGGTTTACAGTTCACTTGAATGAAATGCACTGTGATTATTTCAGATATGATTTTATGTTAGAAATAATAGAAAATTTCATTAATTTTTTTTCTTCTTTGAATCGACTTAAAATTGATATTTTGTAAAAATTGGTACAGATAACATAAGAGAGGGGGAGTTAATTCTTTTTGTAAAAATATTCTAAAGCTTTTAAAAATGGCAGTACTTTAAAAATTGCATCCTTTTTCTTAGTTCTGAGCCATGAGAGTAAACTATTTTGCCATATGTCGAAATGTCAAAGTGACAGACCAGTGCTTGACGTTTTACGACCCTATTCGGAATAAAACAATCGTTACGAATTTCTCTAAACTAATTTTTTCCATTGGCATTTTTAATCTTTACTTTTAGCAGCAAGATATTTTTGGTAGCAAAAGGAATAATATTTGAAGGGTAATCTTTCTTCTGCTGAGAAGTAATCGAACTGGAAAAGATGACAAATAATTAAAATATCCGAAACATAAATTTAAAATAAAAATTTAAGATAAAAGTTTGGGGGGCTGAATTCTAGCTCTAGTTCAAAAATTTTTTTATCAAGATCTTTATTCAAAGAAATATTTTTATTTTTCAAGGAAACAAATAATTAAATGTTTAATCGTATGATTTGTAAGAAATTCGCTAATAATTTGATTCCAAGCCTTAAAATCTCTACGTTAATATGACGCAAAAATTTATTTCAAGTGCTGATTTCATTCATAAATAAAACACTGCACATGCAGTAACGATCGTGCAATAGTTTCCACATTCGTTTCACACGCCTATAAAAACCTTTGTTGCACTGCACCGCGCCTTAAGCAGTTTGTTTCTCAAAGAGCCAATACATTGTATTGAAGATGTTTATCGAAAACATAAAAAAAAAACATCAAGGCTCGTGTATGTACGTGTCATTTTCACTCAATGGTATTATATCACGTACAACAATATAAAAAACAGTAATAAAAAAATCCCACTTTATTCGATCCGTCATTTAATCATATCGATATGTGCTATTTTCGCAGAACATACTCTAGCCAAGCTATTGCATTTCGCAATAATTATTCCAATGAATTGGCAATCTGTACACGACAGGCCACGACACCTGACAGATAAGGCGTGCCTTGAGATTGATTGTGAGAAAGTATCTCGATGGATGGAAATTATGAGTTAGTGTAGGTGACATAAATAGCAGGGGGCTATATTTTATAATTTTTTATTGAATGATGCTTATTTCTTTGAATTAATTTTACTTGTTTCGCGGTGTTTGAACAATGTTGATGTTAGCTGTCTTGGCTCAGTCCTTTGAGTATAAAGATCTGATGAACGGCTGGTGAACAAGCTGCTTGACTTTGCCTCTATTTCAATCATACTACGAGAGGAATCAAATGTAAATGGGATTTATTTTAGGTTTTAAAATTATTTATTAAAAAATAAAAAATAAAACTTTATAATGTAGTTTTCTACATAGAAATACATTCTTCCCGGCAAAAAGGGAAATTTTATTATTTCAGTATCTTAGAATGAATTTGGTTACGTCAGGAGCCAATTGCGCACGAAGTTCTCTACTCCTGCATCATCTTCGAGCCGGAGTGGACGAAAAAGAAGAAGAAACAGCAACGAAGAGGCAGAAAATTGATCTAAAATAGTGTAAAGCTTCTCCAGGGAATTCGCGGTAGAGAGGTGAAGTTTTTACAGTTTTACAATATTTACAAACACGGTTTTACAATATTTGCAAAAACCACATCCAACCCAGAATCTGGTAAATATGATTGGCTTCATGAGAAATATATTTAGCGGGTTTGGTAGGTTTCGGTGGTTAGAATAGAGAAAGAGAATAACTTTTTTGCGGTACTTAGATTAAAGACAGATACTCGCCGAGACATGTCGAGCACAAGAGTGGGTGGCTCGTTTGAATGGTGGGATCAGAAGTCTTCACCCAATGTGTCCCTTAAATATTAGACCAGCTTGTGATTATATCTTAAGCTTTATGCGGAAGATACGGTTAAGAGCTATTTCAAGAAACGCTTTAAACACTATGAGCAATGGAGCATATATAGACCATTAAGAGCGCCCCATTTACCTTTTTAAATAAAACAGATATGATTTGTAGTAGGTTAAAGTGCAATTAATACCATTACGTATTAAACACAACATTATTCAAATGACTACCCCGGAAGCTCTTTATCTGTGGATCCGCTGAACCCAATTTTTCATGACTTTTCCGCATTCCAGCGATTTCCTTTTCGATATTCGATCTGAGCATCTCTAAATTTTGCGGAGGATTTGCATAAGCCAATGACTTAACGTAGCCCCAAAGAAAAAAATCTAATGGAGTCAAGTCACACGAGCGAGGCGGCCCGTTCCCTATATCATTTCTTGAAATTTAGGTACCAGTCGCAAATGTTTTTGAATTTTCGAAAACTTAATATTTGCTGTTAATGGTCACTATAAGATCATTACCGTTTAAAAGTTTTACGATAAAATCGTTTAATAAAGATATTGCAAATAAATACAAAACCATCAATAGCTGGCACCCCATTATGGTTTTTTAACCAGATTCTTTCTGAATAATGCATATAAAAAGTTCCATTTATCATATGAAATCCGTTGAACACTGCACTGAAAGTTATAGGGCAAAAAGCTTTATTTTCCTGAGCGAATTTTCAAAACCCAAGACACCAAAATTGCCATAGCTGGCAGCACCACCCGAATTTCTACCAAACACGACTTAAAGTAATGTTTAGCTACTGGGTCAATTGAGTGCAACTCGGGTAACTGAATCAGAATTCATAGGGCAAAAAGCAGTTTTTTTTTCTGTATAGTTTTTTCAAGATGGCACCACTGGTACAGAGTTGCCCGCATTCCCGAATCGCTTCTATCAGATCTGGTCCTACTTAATATCAATACATTCTGTGAATTTCAACTGTATCTGATAATTGGGTCATGAGTTCTCGTGAACATAAGGTTTTGATGCTTAAAATCTAGGTAAATTGGAGGAGGGTTACCGTTCTTGTCGGATGTGAAATTTCAAAAGTTTTGCTTTGGTTGTATAGACAAAGTATAAGATTTATGAGTTCGTATATAAGTTATTTTTCACAGTAAAAGACGAAAATTTTTCATTAGAGTCGATGGTTTGAAGGTTTTCATTTCCAATGCCTGCCGTAGCAGCAGGGTTGCCAACACGATCATAAACAACTACACGAGTATACATCTTAGTAAAATAAATATGTCTTTCATGTTTCATAAAGATTTGATAATCTGGTCAAAAGTAATCGCAATTCAAAAATTTTAAAATTTTCCCAATCTAATTTTAGGTGCCTAGCGCACACATAGAGTTAAAAATTTCATAAATATTATCATATTTACATTTAAAACACGTTTGAAATTAATTTCAAAAACTCTATTTTTGCAAAAGTTATTTGTTGTCAGAATAATAGGTATATTTCAAATATCACTAAAATGGCCGTCGGCACCAAAGGTTTAAAGATTATTAACTGTTTGTGAGACCTGGTACTATTTTGCATATACACCAATGTATCCTGAAAATTTCAGTTCAATCGGATGATGCGTTCGTGAGATTTTTTCACTGAAATTTTTTGATGATATATATACAGGGTGCGTCACCAAAATCCAGACAATTTTCAAATTGTATTTCCCGCAGAGGTCGCCGTTGGCGTACGAAAAATGACAGTCTGTCAAAAATGAGTCAGGAGTATAACCAAAAAGCCGCGATAATCGAAAGTATTCGCGCTGGACGGTCAGCACGGGAGATTATTCAATTTTGCCGATATCCAAAGTCAACTGTAAATGAGGTTGTTGCTAAGTACAAAGCTCAAGAACAGTTAAGTGAAGGTTCAAGCGCACCGGCAAGAAAGCGGCACTCAAAAGAACACACCGTGAGAACCCCTGAAGTCACCAAAAGGACTGAAGAGCTAATTCTGGAAGACCTGGCGTTATCGTTACGAAAACTGGCGTCTATATATAACTGGCGCCTACTATGCGGAGAATCGTTGAGGAGGACCTTCGATATTATTCTTACACGATCAAGGTTAGACAAATGCTTTCTGAAGCTGCAAAAACAAAGCGAGTGGCTCGCTGCAATTTGATCATTTCTTCCTTGAAAAACGAAGCAGTATCAGATTCTTTTCTGACTAAAAAATTTTCCCCATCGATGCAAAAATAAATCGGAGAAACGACCGATCGCTTGCTCACGACCCGGAAGATATCCCTGTTGTCACTAGAACGAAATTTCCGGCCAGTGCCCATGTCTTGAGTGTCTTGTCTAGTGAGGGGGATGCAATGCCACCACATTTCTTCCAAAAAGGAGAAACTGTGACCCAAAGAAGTATATTTGAGAGTTTTGAAAAATATAGTGACGCCATGGATAGAAAATGTTGCGTCTGGAAGGCCATACGTGCTCCAGCAGGACGGGGCTCCAGCTCACACGAGCCATTTGGTCCGAAACTGGCTCTCGGACTATTTTGACATGTTCTGGTCTAAGGAATTTTGACCTCCGAAAACCAATACATCAAGTTAACCTCAAAGTAGCACTGTGGATTACTTGACAATTGCAAGCAGTCTGACAGAGGTCACCAGCAGAAAAAGGACGTCATTTTTCAAGCACAAAAAAGCTAAGAAATGCTCTTCGGATGACACTGGCATTCCAGGAGCGTTCTATCCAAAACCAAATCAGAGAACAGACCTGTTATTTAGGGTGCCCCCACTTACACTTATTTTGAATTAACCCTTAATTTTGTGAATTAAGCTCTCTTTTAGCTTTACCTCCTCAACCCTTTATTTTCACATACCAAACATTATGGTAATCGTGTTTAGCATCCGTTGCGCTGCATTCTTGGATAATGATGTAATTATGTCACATACTTTTAGTTAGGTAGAATAAAAAGTTAGATGCACTAAATCACTTCTGCAGAGAATATTAGATGTTTAAAAAAAGCGGGAGAAAATTTGATTTGTGCAATGAGGGGTCAGTACTTTAAAAAGTTGCAGTTCCTTTTGATAAATGAAGCAATAGACCTTCCATATTCTTTCATTTCAAAAAGGGTTGGGTGATAGTTTTCTACATTTCTTTTTCGCTATTTCCATTTCATTCTGTTTCAATTTCAATATTTTTAAAATTCCTTTTGTATGTTTTCTGTTATATTTCTTTCTGACAAGAAAGGATGTCAAACATTTTGAATTGCCGAAAGCCAAAAGAGCTAATACACCAAATCCCGAAAATCTGCTATCGAAATTGTCGCAGTATTGAAAATGCTCAAAAATCCATTAACAAGAACTCAGTGCTTCGTTAATTGTACTCAGAAAAATATGTTTCCGAAAATCAAAGAAAATATTTACTTGTGAAATATTCCAAAAATCAAATAAACTGTTATTTGATGTCAGTAATTTGTATAAATATTATGTAAAAATTTCTTATATATACAATTGAATACAATTTTTACTTTACCTTATTTCAAGGAAGGAATTTTCCTCAAATCGAGTAAATTATGTCTACGAATTAAGTAAATAAACCACCCTTCAATATTCGACGAAAAAATTGATAGTTTTTATGATTTCTGTTAGCTTTTGCTTTACACAAATGAGAGGTCGGTAGCTTAGCTCGCTAACGCGCCAGTCCAAAGCAGCGATCTACCGCTCGCGGGTTCGAATTCCGTTGGGTTCATGGTTGTATTTGTTCATCTTGAGTTGTCTTAACAGCTGGCTCCATTGATTTAGTGCCACATTATATCTTTAAGTGGCGACTAAGGGCATAAATAACACAAGCACTTCAGCAAATAGGAAAAATTTGGCACCTAAAATAAAGACTAATTGAATAATTGATATTAGCTTCTCCCATATGTGTCTCCTTACTGCCATAGCTAAGCATTCGCTTCAAAAGGAGTCAAATCATATAGCTTTAGCACGTGAAAATATTTTTTTTTCCTTTTTTTTTATTTTTTCACTCCCTTCAAAGTAAGTCGCGCTTTTGAAATGAAGGTAGAGAGTTTTTGCGTGCCAACAACATGCATTGTTCTCAAGCGGTCCCCCATCTAAGTAGTAACCGTGCCCAACAGTGCTTAACTTCGCTGATCGTAGGAGAACCGATTGATGCTAGATTTATAGCAACATTTCCTTGAAATTATACCAATTTTACTCAGGGCAAGTTCAATATCGTCGTCGTAGCACTACAGCCCCTCTCGGGCCTTGGCTTCTCGTAGGTGACGCCTCCAGTTGTCTCGGTCCAATGACCACGTCCTCCAATTTCGGAAACCGAGCAGTTTTGCACAGTCTTCGTCGACTGAGTCAGACCAGCGTTTTCTGGGTTTTCCCACTGGTCTTCGACCCTCGGCCCTTCCGTCGAATACCTTCTTAGGTACTCGATGCTCGTCCATTCGTTGCACGTAACCAGCCCATTGCAGCTTCCGCAGTTTCACTATTGTAGCAACCTCCGGCTCGTCAAAAACCTCGTACAACTCGTGGTTGTATCTTATCCGCCATTGGCCGCACTCTTGTTTAGCTCCAATTATACGCCTGAGGACCCGTCTTTCGAAGTTGTTCAACATATTTGCGGATGCTTGGGTAAGGGTCCAAGTTTCACATCCGTAGCACAGCACAGGTCTGATGATTGATTTGTAGACTTGGAGCTTCGTCTTCCTGTGTATGCAGCTGGTCTTCAGTAGGGCCAGAACGGAGTAGAGAGTTTTATTAGTGAGCTGTATTCTCCGTTTAATTTCGTCGGTTTCACTGCCTTTCGTTGTCAATTTCGAGCCTAAGTATATAAATTCGTCCACATTCTCTAAATTATATTCGTCAAGAATTATATTTTGTCTAATGGAGGTCTTCTTTCTTGTTTGCGTCATGATTTTTGTTTTCGTCTGATTGATCTTCAGGTCTACTTCCTTGGCTTCCTGGGCAAGTTTCAACAGGAGCTCTTTGGCGGATGTGAAGGAACGGGACAAGATGTTAATGTCATCCACGTAGGCCACTAACTGGTTCGACTTATACAGAAGCGTACCCCCTGTGTCGACAGGAATCTTCCTTATCACGTACTCAAGTGCTAGGTTGAACAGCAGAGGGGCCAACCCATCTCCTTGCTTTAGTCCGACATTTGTGTCAAAGGCGTCAGTCAGACTGTTGTTGATTCTGACTTGTGATGCTGTCGACGTCATCGTCATTTTGGTCAGCCGAACCAGTTTTGCCGGGATGCCGAAGTATCGCATTATTTTGTACAGTATGTTTCGGCCAATACTGTCATATGCTTGTTTAAAATCCACGAAAATCTGGTGGACGTCGATGTTAAATTCCCAGCATTTTTCAAGCACTTGTTTGACTGTGAAGAGTTGATCCGTAGTTGACCTACCAGACCTAAAACCTCCTTGGTACTCCCCAAAGACCTTTTCAGCGTATACATTTATCTTATCCTTTAATATTTTCGTCAGTATCTTATAGGATGTACAAAGTAGCGATATGCCTCTGTAGTTTTCGCACGGAAGTTTGTCTCCTTTTTTGTGGATAGGACATATGATGGATTCGCACCACTCCTGCGGTATTTTTTCTTGACTCCAGATGTTCTGGATCAATTTGTGGATGGCTTTTATAGGGCAGCTTCCACCATATTTAATTAGCTCAACCGGAATCTCGTCAATGCCCGGCGCTTTGTTGTTTTTCTGGCTTTTTATGGCAGACTTGACTTCTTCCAGCGTTGGAGGTGCGATCGAGGTGCGACAGAGATGTCTATCGGCTCTGATATTATTGAGCCATGTGCAGGATTAAGGAGTTCTTTGAAATAGCAGACCCATCTCTCCTTAATCTGGCTATCTTCGGCGATGATGTTGCCGATTTCGTCTTTACAGAGTGTCGTCTTGAGCTGATATCCGCGTCTTAAACATTTCACTACTTTGTAAGCTTGTCTAGTTTTATTGCTCGCCAGATTTTCGTCAATGCTCTTTAATTGCTCGTCATAATATTTTCGTTTCTTACATCTAATGATCTTATTTGCTACTCGTCGGAGGTTTTCATATTTTTCTCTCTTCGTCCTGGTGTTCCTTTCAAGGAACTGTTTATATGCCTGATTTTTCTTGTTCAGCGCATCCTGGCATTCGTTGTCGAACCAGTTGTTTCTTTTGCGCCGGGCTTCATACCCAACCACTTGTTCTGCAGCGGCTTTAATTGCTGTCTTCACCTCCATCCAGACCTCATCAACCGGCCTCACTGTGTTATTTTGTATGATGGGGGTTAGCTTAGTCTCAAGAGTTTTTGAGAAGTTTTCTGCTACTGACGCCGTTTGGAGCTTTCCGATGTCAAATTTACGCAGAGGACTCGTCACGTACGCCTTTGACATGCGACATCGATATTTGGATTTGACCAAGTAGTGGTCCGAGTCACAATTTGCTCCTCGAAACGTCCGAACGTCAAGTATGCTGGAAGCTCATCGCCGCTGAATAAGGACATGATCAATTTGGTTGAAGGTATTGCCATCTGGTGATGCCCATGTTCTTTTGTGGATGCGTCGATGTGGGCAGCATGTCGAACTTATGACTATATCCCTACTACATGCAAAGTCAATCAGGCGTTGGCCGTTGTCGTTAGTTGTATCGTGGAGACTGTGCCCTCCAGTTGTTCCCCGATATACTTCTTCATTCCCGACTTTAGCGTTGAAGTCGCCGAGTATTCAAGTTAGTATTAAGTTCAATATCACTTCTTTGAAATGAATAAATTCCTTTCTTTGAATTGAGTAAATATTTCTCTGGCGCAGAATCATAACCCATTGTCTTTGATAATGTGTTCATTTTTCCTAAAAAAATTGAAGTATTTTTCTGAGTGTGTACAATCAAATCAGACTAACGTGCTCAGGAAGTCCCGCTCGGTGTTTTCACTTTTTGGAAAATTTTACGTAAAAAGCTTGATTCATAAAACTGTGTGAAAAATTCGAGCTAATTATTTACGCACATCTAACCTTAGGTAAATTTCACTTTCGCAGATTTGATTTTTAAAGGCCGTCTATTTTGGTTCACAAAAAAAATGGAAACGGATTGAGCTTAACTATGCTTACAACGATGTAATTGTGGTTTCGTTTAGAAAAGCAACAACATTTTTCGAAGCATACATACTTCTGTGTCTACTATTATTGTAGACATTAAGATGTACTTATGTATAGCTCAACTAGCAAACACTATGCAAATATACATCAACCTCAAGGCTAAATTATATTACCGCCACGACACGGGCACGGAGGCCACAGCAATCATAATTGTGTCACTGATTTCAATTGTAAACATAAACCGCACGAATTGTGCCATTGGCCGAAATCTCTCTTAATACCTCTACCCGCAGCAAACATATGCCTATAAAGTTGCTATTTTTTACTATCTTATCCACATTATCTTGAGGCCGCCATGATCGATAACATCTTGTGACATTCTATTGTCGTATACACCAAGTATACTGATTTGCACTCAAATCTAATTTCGATTTCAACTTGCGAAATAATTTATTGAACCCGCCTGTCAGCTGATGGAAAACTGTCGATCAAACAACACACGTTGGCCCAGAAACTATCTACACATACATGCTACATACATATGTATGTACTTAGCTCGATATATTGTTCTGTTATCTTTTCGCAAAATTTCAATTTGTTCAAATGTTTCGCGCGCATGGCTAATTTCAATCTTAATTATCGCCCAACTGAATAGCTGTCACTTCAGCTTACTGTTATAGAAGAATGTTGATCTTACTGGCTTTTACCGTAAATGACTCTCGTTATACCCGTGTTCAGTTCACCATCTATTTTCATACTTTGACGTCAATACTCGAGTTATGTAATCGCGAAACAATAAGTTTTTGGTTATTATGATTCATAACTAGTATCATTTCGAACTGAAACCACCAAATTGGTGAGATTCTGAAAAGGAATGAACCAGGTGATTCATACCGTTATCATCAGCACCAACAGCCATTCAACAAGAATGGCAGTGATAAGTTAATTGTTTCTGTGGGATCGTATGATAGCCAGTGACGCAAAAGCAACCCGTTATCGCATCAAAACAAAGAATTTTCGCGATTTTTTCTGCAAAAACTGAATCGACTCTGATGAAAGAATCTCTGTTTCGGATCTATTGCTTCGGAGAAACATCAAAGCTCTGATAGGAACTTTATTACATTCTTTTCCACTTTAAATCCGCATCAAAGCCATTTGATTTTCATTTGCATGTTTTATTTCTTTATCGAGGTTCCGATTCGATGTGCGCTGTCGCTATCAGACAGACAAATAAAAACAATTTACTGTCCCGTTGTTCCCGTTGCATGTCACATCGTCTGCCTTTCGCGAGCGCATACAAACATGTGCATATAAATAATGTAAATTGACCATTATTCGGGATTCAACGGCATGTCGTTTACATTCTTTCGAGAACCTGCATTCCATCGACGAGGTGCGATGAACGAGATGTTGTCTAGTACGCTACGATTATCTTGCAATCGATCGCAGATATTCCTGATTTCCCTTTTGTCGTTCTTACGATAACGGTAGCTTTCTTTCTTTCACTTGCAACGAACGACATGGAAAAGTTTTCGCAACTGTTGTGGAGTTTGGCGAGAGAAATGCAAGAATATCGTCAGGAGCAATTTTGGAAGGTATTATTGAAATTATTCTTTACATGCAACGGAACACAAAGACGAGAATAATTTGATGGGAATTGTGTGGGATGACAAATGGAATGCAATGAAATGGCTAGTATTCAGACATGGCAATGCTCTGAATGGGAGTTTGATAGTTGTAAATTGTGTTATTTGTAAACAAGCTGTTGAAAAATCTTAAGATTTATTGTTTTTGAAGAAAGTTAAGATGGATTTAAGACAGCGACTGAAAAATCGCATGAATACTGGGTCCAACAATAATTGAAGTATTTTTTTTTAGTTTTGTTAAATACACGTAGTATATATAAATATGTATTATGAGAGTACTATCGTTGGTGTATGTATGTATGTATCTTACTGTGAAATTTTATTTTCCCGATTGGATATGTTTTCATACCTCTATTAAGCGAAGAGGCTCATAAATTTCGCTTTTATAATTAATTCCATTGGCGTAGTAGATACAGTGGCTCACAGCTTATTTCGTGTGATCAACATTTTTGACAAACCAAGCATAAAATTGGTATTTTTTATTCTGAACTCAAAAAGTAAATAATGCAGTTTCGTAGGTAATTTAGTCTCCAATATAAAACATCAAAAAAATTTACACAAACATCAACATAGAACGATTTATTGGGAAAAACATATACAAACACATAATTCTCATATCACAGCTTATTTCGTGTGTTTATTTTCATTCTTATCTTTTGTGGAAATATTGGATTCTAATAGCGAACGGTAGATCAGAACATAAACAATGATGATTGTAGGAAGAGTAAGTCTACTGAAAAATATTAAATTCAGTTATAATTGTGTGATTTTACAAGATGGATCGACGCTCTTCAATAGAGTTACGTGAGCTAATTCTTAAACACTTTCAAAGTGGGGAAAACTCAAAAACAAATTACTAAAATTGTTGATTTAAGTTCATCGACGGTTCAGTATATTATTCAGCGTTTTGTTCGAGAAAATCGTGCGCACAACAAAGGAAGAAAGGCTCTAAACAAAATTTTTACTGAACACGATTAGAGGTGGATTTTGGGAAAAATTAATTGCTTCAGCTGTGGCCAGGGATGTTCAAATGTTTCTTGGCGAAAAATGCCATCTAGAAACTATACGCAGAGTACTTAGAGATGCTATATTTCATAGGCCAACAGCAAGAAACAAGCCGTTTATTAATAAGAAAAATCAAAAAGTTTGCATCATCATCATCGTGGCACAACAGCCCGACGTCGGGCCTTGGCCGCCTGGATAGTATTCCTCCAATGGTCTCGGTCACGTGACCGCGTCCTCCAGTCTTGGAGCCCCAGTAGTTGCCCGGCGTCCGCATACACTGAGCTCTCCCAACGAGCTCTTGGTCTTCCTCTAGGCCTCGCTCCGTCGACACGTCTTGCGTTCATGACACGTTTTGGCATGCGATCGTCATTCATGCGTTGCACGTGCCCAGCCCACTGTAGTCGTTGCAATTTGACGATCTTGGAGACTTCCAGCTCATCGTACAGTTCGTACAACTCATTGTTGTACCGGATGCGCCATCCATCTCGGTCGCGAACAGCCCCGAAAATCCGCCGTAGAACTTTTCGTTCGAAGGTGTCGATCCTATTTTCGGGGGCTTGTGTCAAGGTCCATGTTTCGCAACCATAGCACAGCACCGGTCGTATGATAGTTTTGTAAACGCGGAGCTTAGTTTTCCTGTGCACATATTTCGATTTCATAATGGGGAGGACCGAGAAGAATGTCTTATTTGCTAGTTGTATCCGTCGCTTGATTTCGTCAGTTTCGTTGGCGTCACTCGATAGATTGCTACCAAGGTAAATGAAGTTGTCCACGAATTTGATGCAAAGGTCCCCTACGTTGATGGTCGTGTGCGCTGGCGTCCTTGTCCTAGATTGCATCATCACTTTCGTTTTGTCCTCGTTGATTCGTAGTCCAACTTCCTTTGCTGCGGTGTCAAGTCTAAGCAGAAGTTCTTCTGCATCGGTCAGTTTTCGAGTCAGTTTGCATACAGTTCGCAAAAGACCATGAAAACAAAAACACTTCTTTCTGGAACACAGTAGTTTTTGCCGATGAGAGTAAATTCAATTTTTCTGCGTCAGATAGTGTGTTTGTATAGTTTTTTTTTCAATAAATCGTCCTATGTTGATGTTTGTGCAAATTTTTGTGATGTTTTATATTGGAGACTAAATCATCTACCAAACTGCATCATTTACTTTTTGAGTTCAGAATAAAATATACCAATTTTATGCTTGGTTTGTCAAAAATGTTGGTCACACGAAATAAGCTGTGAGCCACAGTATATCTCCGTAATTTCAATGTTTTCAATACTATTTCCTTATATAACTGAATAAAAAGAAAGTACCCATGTGAACTTCGAAACCTAAATACATCATAGATTCCCAGAAAGTGCGAGTGTGTCAGAAGTCATTGAAAAAGTGAACAATATATTTTTTGCTACAAAGGTGACAGTCCATGCTGTGAAGTTAGGGGACCTATTTATTGGGTGAATAGGTATGTTCCTTAGCATCACAAGTAAAGGAAAGGATTTCGTGTAAAGAATTGCGAAAGAAGAAAAAGAGTCAATAGTGGCATCTTGGTTTGGAGGTTTACACAAATCAGTTCAAAAAGCTTGCATACATTTAGCAGTATTACAAAAGTGACCAATATACAAGACTATGATTTGTCAGAATTAAGACTTCAGGCAGCAAAAAGAACTCTGAGCTGAATCGCGTTCGGGAGGAAAGTCTTGCGGAGAATCGTTACACACCCATCCAGTTTCCTCACCTAAATCCCTTGAAGCATTAATGGAATTTCTTGGATTGCCATTGTTTATTGATTTACAACGTAATTCAATGATTTTTTTAATGGTTGTAATGATTTATTTTTGGTTCGATTATGGTAGCAAAACATTCTTTTCACTTTTAATTAGATCACTTTTCTTCTTTAAGTGAGTCAAAAAGTAACTGGTCTTGGAAAGTTTCCAATAAAGTAGCATTCATCCTAAAATTTCGTGTAAATTCAATAACAATACGCTATCTATCAGCAAACATCAGTGGATTGGGCATTGAGCGTACTCGAATTCGGGAGATTGAGATAACCGAGATAACAGCTGCTTTGCAGTGATTTAACAAGTCACAGTGTGTTTATCAACATGAAATGTAAGGAGGAAATTTTAAATTCTATTAATCGCACCGCTGTGTTAAACCAAGAAAACTAAGCCAACGGGGGAAAATAATACCAAAATACACGAATGAATTGGTGCAATAGTAGGAATTGAATTTAATTGAAAATATTTTTTATTTTAAATTACTCATTAGAGCCACCTGTACACCCTAGTGACCGAATCAGTCCATTCTCATGCCCATCTGTCGATCCGTAGAATCGCATCACAGCTCAGTGGCAACTCCGCTTCTACCATGGTAGTTTTAGAGCAGGTAATCCAGCATGGAGATGCATAAGTCCGTAGAGGCTGGTCTGACAGCAAATGGATTTAGCTTTGGCAGGCATGCCCATTTTTTTTCGCAAAAAGAGGTCAGATGTGCTGAGATTTGGCAGATTTGGCAGCTTTGATTTTCCGCCGCACAAAAAGATTTTAAAAATTCCTGGAAATCAATTCCGAGGTATTTTAGAGATGGGCCAGGAGTAATGTTAGATGTTCCGAACGAGACAGCGAGTTTCTTGGTCTTGTTGCGAATAGTTTGAGATCCCCGATACTTGGAAGGATTGCGAAATACACATAGCTGAGTCTTACTGCTGTTTGGTTTGATGCCCCATTCGTCAAAGTAAATACTTAGTTCTACCAAGTAGTATTCCAGGCTCTTCGCTGCTTTGAGCGGGTCATCGGCATATTGGAGGATTTGGGCTTGGAGTTGGCCCACTGGAATAAGAAAGTCAGCGGTGAATATGGTATAAACCAAAGCAAACACCACTGTCGGTCACTGTCGCTCATTCAAGTGAGACACGATTTGATCCTGGAAGTATGAGATGGCGTGCTGAATGCCGTGCTTGCGCTTAAAGCCAAACTGGTGGTCAGCAATTACCTGTGTCAGCTCACAGTAGTTTTTTATCATTTCCATCCACATTCTCTCAAAAATCTTCCCCAAGTTAGGAAGCAAGTAGATTGGACGGTAATTGCTGGCCTCTTTAGTGTTGCCCTTCTTATAGATGGAAACAATCTTTGCTACGTTCCATGTGTCCGGAAAGTAACCTATGTTCAGGACGTTGTTGAAAACAATGGAAAGAATTCTGAGCATAGAGATTGGTAAACATTTAATTATGAAATTCCATCATACCCAGAAGACTTTACTTTTTATACGGCGCAGCAGTTGCACAAAGTATTCAATATTGACAAAGTGGAACCGGTAACCTGCATTTTGCGGATCATCCGAAGTATTTTCGGGTGAAAATGTGGCCAATTCTTTGTATTGAGGAAGCGATTGACTTCCTCTCTTACTATTTGGCTGTTAAGAGTAGAACCACAGCGTAAAGAGTTAGTTCCTAACCAGCGTGCGGACTCCGTATATGTATACGGTCCAAAAATCCAGTGATCTAACCTGAGATTGTATTGTTGGTCAGCCTGGAAAGTTGGAAGAAATCGTATGGAACAGAAAGAAATGCAATATACGATTCGACAACTACATACTCAGGCTAGATTTTTCGCTGCTCACATACGGCCCACTTTCGCAAAATATACCAACATAATCTCAGGCTGCTTTGACAGATAATGCATTGCGTAAATAGAGGCGCAATTTCAAGGTCAAAGTATTTTTTCTGGAAAAGGGAAGGAGTTCACCCACTTATCATTCTATACACTTTGGTAGAACATTCAGGCGGAACAGAGTTCATCTGGGATTGGAATGTCGATGCAAACAACTTTGCCTGACGTTCAGGGCTGCGCACAGCGATATTATCGTTATCGCCATCTCCTGGCTTTTGTATTTGCCAGAAAGTAGATTGATTTCCTTAAACATGTCAGCCAGCCGCTGCACAAGACGCTTACTGCGAAATTTGCCAACCATCTCAGCAATTATTTTACTGAGACAGTTGATATTCGAAAGAAGTGGCTTGTACGACGGAGTCCAAACGAGAGTCGACTACTCTAACCAATAACGCGGCGAATGTTGTTTTCCAAATGGTCAAGCGTCTCAGGCTCGTCGGCGTAGACGAGTGATTTGACGTATCTCCACAAGAAATAGTCCAACGGTGTTAAATCACAAGATTTTGACGGTCAGTTCACAGGTCCAAAACGAGAAATTATGCGCTCATCAAATGCTTCTGTCAATAAGTCGATGGTTGCACGAACTGAATGGCATGTCGCGCCACCAGAGGTCCCCTGCATTACGGCAAGTCAATTCCAGAACGAGAAAGTCATTGATCATGGCTCTATAGCGGTCACCATTGACTGTAATGTTATTCCCAGCAGCATTTTTGAAGACATATGGACAAATCATTCCATATATATATATATATATATATATATATATATATATATATATATATATATATATATATATATATATATATATATATATATATATATATATATATATATATATATATATATATATATATATATATATGTATATATATATATATATATATATATATATATATATATATATATATATATATTTATATATATATATATTTATATATATATATATATTTATATATATATATATATATATATATATATATATATATATATATTTATATATATATATTTATGCAATATATATATATATATATATATATATATATATATATATATTTATAAATATATATATTTATATTTATATATATATATATATATATATATATATATATATATATATATATATATATATATATATATATATATATATATATATATATATATAATATAAATCATAAGCGGTCATAAATGCTGCGTTATGTTACATAGGACTATGTGCTCTGTATATCAGTGTAAATTTCAATTTTTTGGCATATATTGATATTTCTTCGGTGTATCAAAAGAAGGTAGTAGTGGGTATCATATTTTTGGCCTCATTCATCAATTATTTCGATTGTTTAATAAAAAAATACATGGCGTCTCGGAAATGGAATCAAAGTGTCAAAAAGCTCCTCATATATTTTTGAGCTGGATTCTTAAATTCCTCCCAACGATGCAAAGTGATAAGTCGCGGAATAGGATTCTAATCAAATCTAATTTAGTTCAAATATAGCGCAAAAGACATTTCAACATATCACCGTGCCGATGAGCTGGCCCCAAATTGTATTTAGACATGTATATTAAGAATAATGCATTCGGAATTATTGGAGCATGCACTCTCTATTCTACAAAATTGGCTCATTTCTTGAATTTTTGAATTTCGAAATGAAAAAAAACTGCTGATATATTGTGGGATAAAGATGGCTGTTGTTTTTTGATTTCATTTAAATAAGTCTTTCGATTATACCTATTTTCATTCAGGTGCGAAACATATGACCTTCGACATTAAAAATACATTTTTCAACAAGCATGTAGTACCACTTCCACTCGAAAAACATATTTTCAAAGATCAAGTCTTCAAGTTATGTCCCGTGGTCTTCAATTAAATAAGTATCGATACTTTGAATTAAATAATTGCTCTAATCCAGGTTTTCTGGTTCAGTAAGCTTTATGTATTCTATTTCAACTTCATCTTGCTTCCAAAAAGGTTTAAAATTCGTATTTACTCTTAAATACCAACATGCTAACACACGTACGTCCATGCATTTTAATGTTTATGAATATCATAGTGATCAGACATACAAGATTTAATTTACATTGGAAAACCAGTTAATAGAAAAAACTTTCAAAACAAAAGCCAAACGAATCGCAACAAAGATCCCGACATCTCAACAAAACTGGCAATCACGCAACACACCTCTGTTTTTAGTAATAGGCCTTACCTACCGTTGCCATTAACAAACGTACCGTGTGAAAAGCAATTGAGCGGTACTCTGCACGCTGGCAAAACCTCAACAACAACCACCACCATCATAACACCGTCATCAATTTATAATTATTTTAGAAGCATTATAAACATAACTTGTTGTTAATGCAGAGGAAATGAATAAAAAAAATTCGTGCAGGTGTAGGTAAGTGAGACGGTCGGGAATGGGAAGTTGGACGGAACGGGGCGAAGTGGTTTGTATTGGTGTATTTTTAAGTTAAGGTAACGCAGAGGCTCCGGTTTCTATCTCTGGCTAAGGTAAACAAGCTTTCGATACCAAGTGCGAGATAATTGCTGTCGTACCGTATCTTGGTAGGTTGCGAATGACGTCAAGACTATGTTGGGGTACGACGGAATTGTGTGTGATCTTTTTGCGAAGTGTGCGAAGTTGGGGCTGCCAGACCTATGATGAATTATTTCGCCCCAGTTTTTTAGCGATGTTTAGATAATGCTGATTTATTTTTAATATTGTGTTACTTAAATACATATATCAAATCTGTATGGCTCAATGGTATAGCGTCAAGACATAAGAACCATAAAAAATTTACATTTTTTCAAGACTAACCTAAATTAACCCAAAAGGAAAAAAAGCTCAGAAATGAAAATAACTCAATAGTTATTCCATTTTTTTTTTTCAACTTGCTTGCCTTCTCCGAGGGTCCGAAGATGGCATATGTCCTTATGTTAAAAGACAGCGTTATCTAATACGCTATAGTGTGAGTCATGTTTGTGAGTTAGTTATTGTCTAGGGTAAGATCTCAACCTTAGGATGTTAACTCTGAGTAAGATGTTGTTCTATTTGATTCATAATGAATTCATATTTGTAAATATAGTTATTATTAACAAAAAGTTTTGATCAAAACAGAACAACATCTTACTCTGAGTTTAGGAAATAAAAAAAAAATATTTATTAATATATAAGATACAATTCAAAATAATAGCAATAGAAAAAATTTGGCCAATTTTAAGTTTTTTTTATTTTTGTATTATATTATAATTATCCACAGCTTTAATTTTATATAGTTGTCCTGGGTTAAAGGGTTTATTAGTAAGACGTTTTTAGTACATTTAGAACTATTAGCGCTAAGTTTTTTAAACCATGTTAATCCTGTTCAATCAACCTAAAAACCAGATTTGTTAGGGGATTTCTTGAAAGACTAGTGATTTTACTGTGGTAGTCAATTTACCAAGATCATTTTATATCATCAAGGATTAGCTCTGGAACTTCTTCAAAATCTAATTCTACAGATGATAGACAGATAGAAAGTACTTCGCATAAATCGGAAGGAAGGTTGCCTTACCGACCTATGAGCTGTCGTAGTTTTTGAAGTCCGTGGCTACCGTAAGGTAAGTCAGCACGCCTAGGTTGAAGCGGTGTTTAGGCCAGTCCCGACTCGGAACTTCGTGGGCTTGTAGATCGTCTTTTTTTAGTGAGTCAAACCACATACCTCGTCGTGATAGGCCACCCGGCGATCTGGTAAGCAGATTTTTTTGACCATGTTCACGAGGGGAAAAAAGATACTGGATTATCTCCAACTATAGCTCTTTTTCTGTAGCAACTGCATTTTATGACCAGGAGAACAGATAATTTTGTTTATTAGAGATGGGTTTTGATGTAATAATACCCATATATTGTATACTGTATGATTGATTAGTTTACTATTTTCGAAAATAAGCACGCAAAAGAGCTATATTTATTTATTGTCCGAATCAACAGAACAAATCCAATTATAGATTAGACAAGAAGAAAAAATAAAAATACATACAAGTATATAAATATGTAAGAAAAGGAAAATAACATGGAAACCAAGAAAATTAATAAAATTCAGAATGGAATAATAAGACAAAAAAGAATAAAAAGCTAATCGACCGAAAAAGAAACAAATTGAGCAAATTAGGACACATTTCGATTATTTCGATTACTATTGTGCTGACGAGGCAAACGCAAAAGGGGAAAAAAAATAGGTGTCGGTACGGGCAAATGTAACATTAAAGTTAAATAATGTTCTGTTAGGACGACCCGGTTCCCTAACTGAAAGTTGAATGCTGGAGTCAACCAATATACTGCCTTTAAAAAGTTTAAAAAGGAGGCACTCGTCGAGGAACACTCTACGTGACTCAAGGGAAGGAATTTGAAGGATGGAGAGGTGCATACTGTAATCACAATACGGAATACTGTACTTATAGAACAACGAGCGGGTGAATCGGCGTTGCACCGTAATGTGGACACCAAATTTGGCAACAGTATTCAAGAACACTGCGGACAAAGGATAAAAACAGATAAAGAGAAGTGTAAAAATTAACAAAACGTTTACAGGATCTGATGATGAAGCCAGAAAAACAAGAACCCTTGGCAGCAATGTGTAAAATATGCAAGTCGAACTTCAATTTGGAATCAAAAATCACGCCAAAGTCCTTGATATTAGAAACAGCATTGAGAGGAGAGCCAAGGACACAGTAGGAGAAGAGCAAAGGAGATATTTTGTGGGTGAAAGACGTTCGCAACATTCTTCGCAACATTCAAAGTGAGGGATTTAGCAGTGCACCAGTTAGCCAAAGTATCCAAATCGCTCTGCAATATGGTACAGTCACTAGCGGATTCAATCACTCTGAAAATTTTAAGATCATCAGCATACAAAAAGCAGGATGAGTTAAAGAGAAGGAAGGTTGTTAATAAGCAAAAAGAACAATAAAGGGCCAAGAATGGATCCTTGCGGGACTCCTGAGGTAGGAAAAAAAGGTGTTGAGCAGTAACGACACAAGAACGATTACAACGTATGAAGAGAACTAACAAAAAAGGGCACCAGAGAGACCAAACCCAGTTAGCTTTGATAGAAGAATATCATGGTTCACGGAATCGAAGACCTTGGCAAAGTCGGTATAGAGGACATCAACTTGCTTTTGCTGGTCGATTGCGGAAGCAACGGTGTTTGTCAAAGTCAATAAGTTTGTAACCGTTGACTTTTCTTTGATGAATCCATGCTGTTCCCTGGCCAGCAATGGCTGAACGAAAGGGTGCACTCTATTGTAAACGACTATTTCGAGAAGCTTACTAAAGCATGGTAAAAGGGATATGGGACGGTCATAATAGAAGTGTATTATACATCGGCAATAATATTATTCACTTCCATTATCACAAATAGCACAATATTTTGTTTAATCGCACTTGAAATAGAATAATTAATAGTTAATAGCTCCGCATTCAATGCTGTTATAGACACAATAAAAGGCTTAAGTGGGATGTTGTTAAGATGTTGTTATTAAGATGTTGTGAGATGTTGTTTTCAAGAATGGCACATCCCACCCCTAAAGAAAATTTGGCACCACATGCTGCTATTATATAAGCTTTATCATTTTTCTCAGCTATAGAGCGATTATATTTCATTTGCATTTGTAAATGTCGCAATATTTGGGGTCTGTTTAAGCCTAAAGAGTTTGTGGAAGCCTACACATCTGTTAAGTAAGTATTTCGCATTTGATATCATCAATGTTTTTAAAAAAAGTATAAGCTCTCGGGTAGAAATTTTGACATTCATTCACTTTGCTTCAACTCAGCTAACACAAAGTGTGATTTATTGCCTTTATTTATTAGTATATTTAATTTTGGGAAACTTAAGAGGTAAAAGAGTGAGTGTTGAATTCAGTGACTTATCACAGAACTAAGCACATACTAGTAAAATTCAATAATATCACAGATATCGCGTCCAAGAAGATTAAACAAATTCACACCTTCCACACTTGCTTGACCATAAAAAGAAGACCTTAACTATTTATTTTCTGGCGATAAGAGAGAATGTTTTCATGTAAGGTATGTCTAGGTAGATCAATTCCTCAAGAAAAAAAAACAACACGAACCAGTAAGCTCTGGACCGTATCGAAAATTTGGCGACCAAGACAGCATACCACGTAATCTTTACTACATGCTAGAAATATTAAGCTACTATAATAATACGCTCTCAGTACCAACAAAAGGTTGCAATCTTTACCAGACTGCTAAATTAATTAACATCGTCATTTCATTCAGCAAATCGAAGGGTAATCTGCAAACAATAGGTTTTGTCAAATTCCAGGAACTTAAGGGGGGAAATACATGTAAAATGGAAAAGAAATTGCTAATTTTAGATTGACTTAAAATATATATATTGTTTATTCAGAAAATTTTTAATATTAAATCCTCAAAGTACATATCTTATAGTAAATGAAAATATTTTTTTAATAACTTTTTAACACAAAATGGAGGCGATGCGAGCAAATGAAAAAAACACATCAAAAACAGCCTCGTACAACTTAACGCCTTTTCCGAGAAACTTGCAACGTTCAGAGAAAAAAAAATATGCTAATGAGATCTATAATTCATAGGTGAACCAATAAAATTTAGAAAAAAAAATCAAATTTTTACATTAATATTAGATTTAAAAAAAAAATCGATTTTTTTTCAAAAAAATCACGTTTTTAACATTGGTAAACTAATTATTTTTCCGAAATTACAAGAAAATGTAGGTTCAACGATGAGATAATACTCTTTTGTACATGTGATATAAATTTGAGCCGAATAGGTTCAATATTTTTTGAGATATCTTGTACGGAAATTGAAAAAGTACTACTTTGAGAAAAACGCGTTTAAAGTTCTAAAGCTCCACCGACCTGGGGAACGCCGCGCTGTCTATAACTGGCTATAACTCGAGAACTAATACGAATATCGCTTCAAAACTTTTTTTGGTATATTTTAAGAGTATTTCGAACACTTTGATGCAATAAAAAAAAATCGTTTTTGTTTTAGCAGTTACATGTATCTCCCCCCTTAAGCTAAATGAGCAAATCTAGCACAAAAATTGGTTTAACAAAACAAGTACAGGGTGAACGATATGAAGTGTTACCAGCTTAACACCGGTAATATCAGTCAAACCACTCATGAGTGCTACGTCAAATTTGTTCTGATGACAGTTTATTATGTACATTGTTTACAAGCCAAAAGTATTTGTGTCTCAGTTTGATAGAATAAAAATTATTCGATATAGAATTCAAACGTGATAGTCTGATCGCGTTATATTTCGCTGGAAAATCGCAACCAGCTATTGTTCGTGAGCTCAACCATATCAAAGTGAATAAAATTTTTGTGTATCGCACCATAAATCGTTATAATGATACAGGCAGCATTGCCAAACGCAATGGTGGTGGACCGAAAAAACAGCAACATCACCTGAAATGGTTCGGAAAGTGAAGATGAGGCTTGAGCGAAATCCACGTCGAAGTGGGAGGAAAATGGCTAAAGAACTGAAAATACCACAAGACAGCGTTCGACGCATATTGAAAAATGAACTTAAAACAAAGCCTGACAAGTTCCAAAAAGCACACGAAAGTGGTCAATTTCCGAACATTGTGTTCTCTGATGAGAAAAATTTCCCAATAAAGCAATTCATAAATTCTCAAAAGGATCGTGTTTACTTGACCGAATGTACATACGAGAATTTGAGCATTCGAATGGCCACCAGAAGTAATTTCCCAACACAAGTAATGGTTTGGAGACTCTCCAATTGTTTTTATCGAGCCTGGCGTCAAAGTGAATGCGACTTTTTATCGGGAAAATGTTTTGGAAGCTACTTTGGAGCCGTGGGCATGCAAATAGTTCGGTCGCAGGCCATGGACGTATCCACAAGACTCGGCACCGCCTCACAGAGCTTGTGTGAATCAAGAATGGCTAAAAATTCATGTTCCCCATTTCATTTCAACCACACAATGGCTTTCGAATTCCCCAGGCTCAAATCCGATGGACTTTTCCATCTGGTCCATTTCGGAGAGCAAGGTGAGAACTGAAAAATATGCCAGTATGGATGCGCTGAGGAAAGCGATTACACGTAAATGGACCAAAATATCGCAAAATCATATTCCTGCAGCATGAAACTCGTTTTTGACCGTCTGAAGGCAATAGTCAAGGCAAAAAGTAATCACATCGAGCCAAAGTAAATGGATCCTGAATTTTTGATTACTTTTACACATTTTTGTCTTTGAATGAATAAAAAATATATTCACACACAAAAAAATATGGTGTTTTGAAAAGGTAACACTTCATATCGTTCACCCTGTATAACTTGAAAAGATGATTCGCAGACGGAAACGCCATTGATAATTTTTTACCACAAAGGAACGATTTGGTAATAGAAGGGTCAATTAGAATGATCTATGTTTAACGGAAGTGAAGAAGCTGGTAATAAAGCGATCTAAGCTTATGAGGGCTAACTGAGCTAGTTAAACACTTTTACTACTTACGATAATTTTCACAATTTTTTACGCGATATTTTATCTTAGCTCAGTGGATTCGTATCAGACGATGGACATTGTTCCATAGCCTAGCAGAGGTCTGCTTGCCTCAAATTTATCTCGTCAATTTAAAGATGAAACAGTTTAGGAGTACGTTTTTTGTGATTTTCAGTTTTTTTTACAAGGGAGAAATAAAAAGAATTTTCTGAAACTTGGGGAATATTTTGAAACTTAAGCAAATAATTTTTTTTAAAGAATTCCTTTGGAAATATGGATCATATAAGCCGCCGTACACGATCGTCTTAAGTCTTTGCAGTTTGTGTGCACTTGCAAGCTACAACTTTCATCTGAAATCAATACGATTTAATGACTTCTTTAAAAACATATTTTTTCGATATGGACCAACCTTGGATCAATAAAAATCGCTTGTTTATAAGTTCTCAAACAGAAGGGCATCATTTTTGCCTTTATTTTATAAGCTTTTTGGTGTAAAAAATATACTTTGAACTTTTGTATTATAATTTTGAGTTTCGAGAGCTCAATCACATAAAAAAAATCATTTTTAGAAATATTATGTCAGAAACTTTTTAGCTAAAGTTGAAAAAAGCCCTTGAGGAAAAATCGGCTTGTACCTCTCCACATGATCTGGCACTTAAAGGAGGGACTCTCTCTCTTAACCGCTCATAAAATCAGAACGGATTGAGATTTTTACACGAACCTTTGAAAACATACTCTTGAATAGTTTTATCAATAATTTTTGGAAAAAGAAAAATCGATTGCATGGCGTTTAAAATGTTTACAAACAACCCCTCCACCCCATTGATACGTGACTCAAACAGTTTTGATTGCCTGGTATGAAAACGCTTGTGAAAGAAATAAAACTAGTGTGAGTTGTGTATACTTATGCGTCAAACGAAAAAAATTGAGTGGAAATGAAAGTCGATGTGAGACCGTTAATCTTAAAACCCGTTCAGACTACACACGCAGAATCGTATGCGCAATAGTTTGCACAAAAAAGTGTGTATCAGGCTGCAATGAAATTGATTGACAACGGCATCTGATAAGTTTGCGCATACATTTTCCAATTACTTGCAAGCACAACTGTAGCTGCAAACAACTGACAACACTTGTAGTATGCCCATGCTTTTGTTTGTGCAATTGTTTGGGCATACAATTGTATGTGCAGTATGGACGGTCTCTCAGACGTTAGTCTAAGGAAACAAGCCCCAAAAATCAATTATTGTTGGAATATTTGTTCATTTTTTTTTAGGATCTTAGATATAGTCAATCAATTCCGAGGGATTGTTTATATTAAATATAATGTCATATCCCTCCTCTCAGAATTTGATGTTATTTGTTGTAGCCATGGCAGACAGATATAACATTGCATTTTTTAATTTCGTTTTATCACAGCATTTCATTCAGTTAATGTGATGCAAGAAAGCTATTATTTGTAAAAAAAAAAAAAAAGTAATACGACGACAAACCTCGTACGGGTCTAGGGGTTGAAGCTGGTAGAGAGCTTCATCATAAATTTACAATCAATGTGAATACGAGTGTGGAGTGACCATTCCACGACTCACTGTACCCGTATTTATTTGGCGAGCTATGTGAACTGAAAGCTTGGTGCGTGGGTCCTTCGCCCAAACTTGGATTCGAACCAGCGACCCCACTCACAAACAAACGAACAAACAAGGGAGTCAGCTTCATTGCAGACCCTTTTCTTCCTAGCAGCAGTAAGTCGCTTAGCCAAGAAACAAGCAATTAGAATTATCATCATCCTTCGAAACGAAATAGGATAGGAAGGGATTCCAAAACCACACTCTTGACACATTTCATTAAGGAAAAATATTCAGTGGTAAAAAAAGAAAACATAAATAGGATAAATGGAGAAAAACATAAAAGATAATAAGATAGAGATAGTTGATGGGGAGTTAATGGAAAACACGCAAAAAAGAAGAAGAAGCTCTCTCATAGTATAAAAAAATTAATTGAAGTATTTTGAAGGAAAAACAAAACGAGCGAAACTGCTTCCCAGACAGCAACAGAGTGCTGGTATGAGGGATGCATAAATTAATGAATTTAAAGTCGGTAATCGGTAGAAAATGGTACATATTTTACTTTACATGGTTCTAATGTGATTCTTCAGCAGCCTTTTAAAAACGGGAAAAGACCTAGCATCCTTCAAAGAGTTAGGTAAATTGTTTAAGATTTCCGTAGCTAATCTAATAGGATCTTTAGGTTTTCTATTCGTTCTAGCGACATCAAGCCTGAGATTATCTTTAAATCTTGTGTGATAGCCGTGATAATTATTGGATATATCGAAGATTTTATATTGTAATGGAGTATTTTGTATCTTATCTTAGCTTTTTCCATAAATATGATATCCTTTACATTGAATTTTTCTGTTTGCCTGTATAGTATGTCACTTGGAGTCATTCTATCAAGGCCATACACTGTCTTAATTATCCTTTTGAGTATTCCATGAATTGAGTCAATATTCATCTCTGAGATTTGACTTCAATTCAATGTACCATAAGTAATCTTAGGCAGTACCAAAGAGTTGTAGATCATATTTTTCAGGAAAGTAATATTTCATTCTGAATAGGTAGTCAGAAAACCAAATTAGATTTCACATTACTTATGTGAGGGGCCAATAATTAGTCCTAAATATTTAGATCTAGCTACTCTTTGTATCCCGTCTCCATGTATTTTGATGTTAAGGCAGATTTCACTTTTATTAATCTGCTTGAATACCATTTAACTAGTTATACGGGTATTGATTGTCAGCCTGTTTTCCAAAAACCAGGGCCCAGAAACAATTAAATTATTTATTTGTCGCTCCAGAAGTTCAGCAGAGTTGGCAGAGAATAACAAAAGAATGTCATCAGCATAAATAATATATTTTCCAGTCAGACTAGAGAAACATAAATTATAAATATAAAACAAAAATAAAGTTGGCTCTAGAATCGACCCTTGAGGAACACCAATGTTAACTACCCGTTGTTTAATTATTTCATCATTAAATCTTACCAGAATTTTTCACACGAGAAGCCAATAATCTAACCACTAGTCTAATCAAGTTTTGAGTTTTACAAAAAAGTGTTACTTCAAGGAAAAATATGTTTATATTACGGGCCACAAAAATAATTCCGAACATTACATCGAAAACTAAAAATCCAAAATAAGCTCATGTGACTTTCGTGCTATTTACACTTGAGATACAGGTATGCCATGAAGCCAGTTAGCATTTGGCAACACTGATTTGCGATCAAGAAATCAACTCGATATCTTGAGCAATATCCGATGTGCCTCAAGCACCATCAGCTATGCTGCCATTTATGCACACCACGTTGCTTTTTACGGTTTTTGATTCATTACCGAGCATCGAAGACCAGTTCTGTTACGTGAATTCTACCAGATACCAAATTATAGACAAGATGAATTGTTTAAACAGTGTCTAAATCGATGCAAACTCTTTGAAATCCTAAAACTGGAGCATTTCTGACTTTGGTGAACAAGATTTTCTTCGTTCGACGATACCAGCTTTCGCACTTTTCAACTTACTTTTTATCTGCATTCACTTTATCCGGCGGTTCAACGTTTCTCGACCAAAACGAAATGTAGAACACCATTCTCCGCCTGTTCCGCCACTGGTAATCCTTTCAATGTAAATCTACTGAAATCACTTGTTGCGCTTCTCGCGACTCGAATGAAATATAATTTCACACTATAAACCGCCGAGCATTCGATTTTCAACAGTAGTGCAGATTTTCACACAAAAAACATTCGATTCGATTGACTGATTTTCACCTGTGCAACTGTGGAAAGCGGAAATCGTCACACAGCGTCATCGATGGCCACCAAACCGCGACACTTCAAGGCACACGGGAATAGAACAAAAGCAGCAGGGATACACACCACACAATCACACTAACTATGATTATTACGTTTCAATTGCCTTTCTCCACTATCTTTTCTTCTTCTTATCGATTCGAACCTATTTCACTTCACTTCACATACAAAAGATCTATCTGCTCACTGCACGGTGCGATGGCACGGCCAGAATGGCGAGGTGATCTTCTCGTTCGATTACCGTTGTTTATTGGCCGTAGATAAGGAAAAGAAGTTTTCACAATTCGCACACACAAAGTGTATAAGATACGTGACGTTTTTTTTTCTTTCGTCGTCGTCGCAACTGCTTTCAGATATCATCCGAAAAGATAGCACACTGGATTCACAAAGTATCTTGGAGAGAAAAACCTGTGGGTCGTGGATGAATTTTTTTCTTCTGGGTCTCGAAAACAACAGTAACAACGGCAAAAGTAAATTGAAATATGGAAAAAATATCTTCGCTACACTTGAAACGGATACGTGGGCGGCACAACGAACGAAAATCGAATTTCGAGTTTCAATCTACGAGTGAAAAACAAAGATCGACCAGTACACAAGTCTGCGAATCTCGATTGACGCGAGCAGCCTCCACCACGTAAGGCCTCTTCGTACTCTACTAATCCGTCGCTGTGCCAGAGATTTACCAGACCCTGCTATGCTAAATACCACTGCACGGAGCTGAACGGAGCAGAGCAGTCGAGCTGAGCGCAGGTTGTTTAACTTTTACTGGTTTAGCTGGCTAGCTAGTAGTGATGGTTATTAACCGTATAGTATATCAGTAATCTTAGTCTTTATTATAGATTTACAGTGATTCGTATGAAGATTTGACCAATCTAGATAGTATTTCTAGTTTGCGAAGTTTGGCGTAAATTTTCCGGTGCAGTTTACTTGATTTCTGAATAAACTGGGTAGGTTAGAGGAATCTTTCAAGCTTTACCATATGACTACTGCCGATGGATTTGAAATCACATTTATTATGTGTTTAAAATGCTCACTTATAAGTTTAAAAAGTGTTTGTTTTGAAAAATTCGATTGAGATTAAATGTTCAGAAAATATTGAATTGTGAAGGGAGAAGTTCAGATTTGTTTAATCTGGGGAAAAAAACTAGTATGCAAAATTAAAACTGAGAACGTTTTAAGCTTAACTATGATAGCGCTTTGGAAAATTTTCAATCCGATGTGGGTGCGGAGTGTCCAAAAGTTGATAAAAATACTTGCCTTGCCTCTAAAAATACTTGACTTAAATACTAGCCTGATTTCTTATGCATATAATTTACTCAGTATATTTCATGCTTTTCAAGCGGACATATTTATAAGCTCAGTAAATGAGAAAGTTCTGTTTGTGAAATTTGGGGGAATTAACTGGAAATTTTTGAAGTAAGTGAATTAATTGCAGTGTGAATAACTTATTTTTTTAAATAAATTACATTTTCCGTTTTCTATAGAAAAATGCAACGAGGAGTGGTATTATCGATGGAGGAAAGGGCAAAAATGGATGCCTACAAAAAAACCTGTTTCTTCAACCGGGAAAATGCAGGAAGGCTTAATAGATCTGTGTGTGTAACTAATAATTACATAAAATTAAAAGAAAGGTGCAACACTATCAGACAAACAGGCAGAAAACCTACCATAAATCTAATCCGGCAGAAAGCTAGAAACAAAAGTATAAATGCATCTCAAGCTCGAGCAGATTTAGACCTGCCTGTAACGGTGCGACAAGTAAGAAGAATTCTGAGCAGGAGCGACAATTTAATATGAAAAAAATTAGGCCTAAACCACAATTAAAGGAGAGACATAAAAGTGCAAGATTATTGTTTGCGGAAACCTTCATGTCTTACAAAGATGAATGGAAAAAGGTTCTTTTCAGTGATGAAAAGAAGTTTAATTTAGACGGGCCAGATAGATTTCAACTCTACTGGCACGATCTAAGAAGAGATAAGGAATTGCGACTCTCTCGCAATTTTGGTGCCGGTTGGGTTATGGTTTGGGGATGCTTGTGTTATCGTGGGAAGCTTCCTTGGCCACAATATGGAAAAAGTATATTTAACTCCTCGAAGACTTGATAATTGATCAAGCAGAGTCAACAGTTGGACCAGAAATTATCTTTCAACAAGATAATGCTGCCACACATGTATCCCGAGAGATAAAAGCTTGGTTTAATTCAAAGGATACACCAGTTTTAAAATGGCCAGCTTGTAGTCCTGACTTGAAACCCCATAGAGAATCTGTGGGGAATAGTATCGAGAACGTTATATGAAAACGGAAGGCATTTTCGAACACAAGAGAGCTAAGGGAGCGAATAATAAGAACGTGGGACGAAATACCAGTTACAAATTACAAAACTTGGTTAATTCAATGAAAAAATGTGTATTTGAAGTAATTAAATGTAAAGAAAGCCACACGAAGTATTACTCTTAAAATTTTATATATAGATATGTGCCCCATTCCTTGTGAACTTAAAATAATGTCCCCTAATTTAACAAATAAAAAGAGAATTTTAATTTTTTTAATTTTGTTTACGGTTGAAATAATTCCATTTGATCTAAAGTTTTTTACATGTATTATTAAGTTTTTCTTAACAAATATTCGTAACATATATAATGAATTAGAAGTGAATTTTAATTGAATTTTCTGGTGAACTCATAATTATGTCCTCCACTGAAGTAAACAATCGATGCTCTTTCTCTACCCTGCCCATCCACAATATATGTGTAAAATTCCATCAGTAGTTTCAAGGTCTATAGGTGAGAAACAACCATGTTGGAATAGAACTACAAAGGCTTATGATGGAAAACTATAAGCTATATATAAATAGAATAAAAACAATATACCATGATAAAAAAAAACATTATCAGCTAAAATTAAGCAGACAAAAGAGAACGATACAATTCAAACTCCGATAAAGTGGGCGAGTCCTTAAGAACTTCCAATAGATATAAAAAATCTATTAAGGAGGAGGAATAGTATTTGGCGAAGAGCTAGAAGTACGGGTGATGCTGGCACAAGAACGGCAGCAAACCGGTTCACAATCACTATCAGCTGTACTCTATAAACATATTGTTAAATCCAGATGAATTCTACCAGAAATCCAAGACAAACACAACAAAAACCAACTACAGATCTGTCAAAATATCACTATTAGAAAAAATTTCAGACCTAGATAGAGAACTTAAAATAGACCCGATACACGACAAAACATTAAAACTAGCCGGATATACTAACAGTACCATAGAGGAACTGAGAAATATTTTCAATCTCCCAAATTATCAATATCCTAGCCTTCGACAGCTAACGGGATAGTGCGAAACATCTGTACTTAGAGGCAATTTAATGTTTAGGTGAAGGCTGAGAAGGGCTGAAGAAATCGCCTAATCCAAAGGGGGGTAGTCAGAGTGCTGAAAACCTAGCTCCAGTAAAACTCAGTTCTATGATGAGTATAGAGTGTATATTCGATATCATATGTCATATGAGAAGTTGTGTTTGTTTTGCAGGATAAACATCTGTCAACAATAAGCAGTGGTAATACCAATGCACATCGCAACGAAAAATATTGCCAAATAAACAGTATTTAGGAAAAACTTTTGTTTGTAAAACAAATGCAGCTGAATCAAGTCGTTTACTTGAAGAGACTTACAGCAAACATGCATCATGAAAAACTGTCTGCAATAATTCATCTCGACAAGGTATTTCAAAACATTTACATGCCATGGGAAAACTTGAAAAAACAAAGTGTATATCGTAAAATTTCGCTTTTGCGGTATGAAAGAAGAGTTTAGTGCATCGAATTGTTACTAGCGATGTATAAAACAAATTGCATTGCATTATTTCCTGATGTGACTGTTTTGCAATTAATTATTCATTTGCACAATTACGTCATCAAATTCTTTTGCGTCAAGCGATTCATGTGTATCATGAAATTGTTACGTTCATGATGGAACATCAGCATCGTTTACTTAATCATAAATAGATCGATCAAATGTGTGTCATCAAGGTCTTGATGTAATATCAGCATTGTTTACTTAGCTTTTTGTGAATCGTCAATAAATCGATATGCAAATATTATAAGCACCTACAAAAGAAGCTTGCGAGGTTATCTCCGCTTGTCAGACCAACTGGCAAAAGGGCGGAGAAAGAGTACCGACAAACGCAAACGGTGCTCCACTTGACCGAAGTGATAGCACCCGCAGCTGCTCCGGGTGTCACTCAGGCCCGGAAAAATAAAAAGACAGCCGAATCCAGTCCTGAGGAGACACAGGAGATCAGGGCTAGGACAGAGACGGTGGCTCCTGAACCTGGATTATGGATGACCGTGGTAGAAAAAAAATCGGAAAACCTCTTCTAAAAAAACTCCGGAAACATCCACAAAGACAAAGAGTTTAGAATACCCAGGAGACAGATGGACCGCCTAAGAAGAAAACTAAAAAACGGAAAAAAAGGTAACTGGAAGCAGTGGCTAAAAAATTGGAAGCTATGGTGGTTAAACCAGCCCCAGGAAAAATATTCGCGGAGGTCCTGGGTGCGATCCGTAAAGGAGTTCAGCTAGACAAAACCGGAACTCAAGTCCGTCGAATACCGAAAATGGCGGAAGGGGGATCTTAGTGGAAATCACGGGGCATGATGACCACATGAGACTCCGTGACTCGATCCGAACAGTTGGGGAAGGAGAAGGGGCTGTAAAACTAATGACCCCTAGAGTCAAAATTGAGGCTATGAACCTCGTTTGCCTCACATCTGATGAGGAGGTGACAGCAGCTAATAAGCGTGACTTGGGGGAAGAAGGAAACAGCGAAGTGAAGACCACTTTGTTCCCTCCAAACTCAAGTGAGCAGAGAAGGGCGGTGGTGGAGCTGCATGAAGCATCAACCCTAGTAACTCTCACAGATGGTAGAGTCAAGGTGAGTATGCTATACGCCCGCACGTTGCTACCGGTGTCTGGGCTGTGACCACATAGAGAGTAGCTGCAAAGGCTCAGATGGTAGCGCCAGCTGCTGGAAATGTGGTCAGTTTGGCCACCGTGCATTAAGCTGCCCTGCAGAACCCACGTGTTTGTTTTGTGTCGAGAAGTATGGCGTGAATGGCGCGATGCATGTCATGGGTTCAATTTTTTATAAAGTCTTCAAAGACACAGTGCCAAGAAAAGGCAGCAGGGGAGAAAATGAGAGTTCTTGAAGGAAATCTGCAGCATTGCAGAGCAGCCGACGACCTTCTCACGCAGGTCGTCTGTGAAAAAAGGCTCAGATCGTCCTGATCAGTGTGCTTCACAGAAGCAAGAACGCGCCTACTTGGTTTACAGACGCCACAGGATTCGCGGTTATCTGGATCGCTGACGCTTTAAGCGCAAGTATCCGGGTTTGGCGGCTGTGGTGAGGCTTACGTATAGGTGAAATACGGAGAAATAAATTTCGTTAGCTGTTACTTTTCGCCGACTCACTCAATACAGGAATTCGAAGACAAGCTCAGTTCACTGGCGGACCCTCCTCAATGCCAGGACTTTGTAGTGGGGCATTCCCACCGAAAACACTCGAGGGCAGCGTATAGTAGAGATGGTGTCGAGGTTGAACCTATAGGTGCTAAATACGGGCTCTTCGCCAACATATCGATGACCCGGCGCTGGCAAACCCATTCTCAATGTCACCATGGGACCGGGAGGACTGGCGGCCCTCGTGAGTGATTGGAGGTTGGTAGAGTAATACAACACTTTCTACATCACTGGGAACAGACAAAGGCACGCGTATTTTGGAGAACGCTTGGTTGGAACTCAGCCAGGGTAAACAGCAGTAAGCTGTTAACGTCGATAAAGCTGAACCTGGAGGAAGACTCGTGAAGCATGCGCTGGCCTCTTTGCGAGGAGGTTAATATCGACCCGTGTGGTGAGTTGTACGAATTGGTTGCCCGCAGACGTGGTTGCATGCAGTCCTCTAAGTGATGTTGCAACCCTAGAACGCATCGTCGGCTCGCTATTGATGCTACCATCCGTTTTTGGCGGGTGAACGGATGGTAGCATCATCATTCACTGGGGGGACGTTCCTCGCTTTACGGAGGATGAGCTGATTGGCGCGGTGTCTAGGACGAAAAACAGGCAGGCCCCGGGCTCTGATGGATTGCCAGTCGAAGCACTTAAAGTTATAATGGAAATTCAACCGCGGCTATTACTGGATTTATAAAATTCATGTTTATTAGCGGGGGCTTTCTCATCGCGATGGAAAGTTGCTCAATTGGCGCTCATCGATAAACGAAAGGGAGATTGGGACAAAATGCAAACGGATGTGTTTCTCGTGAGTTGCGCTGATGATATGGCAGCAGTAATCACCTCTAGAGCTGTCAAGTTCAGACTTAATCAAGTCATGAGGAGTGTGGAACGTTGGATGACCGACTATGGTCTAAAGTTGGCACTGTCGAAGACAGAGATTGTCATGCTGACTAAACGAAGGATACCGACTGTCATTCCGATGACAGTAGGCTCTACAGAAGTCCACACCAGTAGGTCAGTAAGGTATCTGGCAGTGACACTGGACTCTAAACTATCCTACTGCGACTACATCCGTAAAGTATGTGACAATACTCTGATAACAGTCGACTCGCTGAGCAAGTTGATGGCCAACATCGGTGGTCCCGGCGAAACGAGATGGAGGCTGCTGATGCCGTTCACCAACTACATCTTGCTTTACGGGGCGCAAATTTGGGCGGATGCAATCCAAACGAAGAAGTTTCGAGCGCGTATTGCCAACGTCCAGCGTCGAGGTGCCGTGCGTATTGCCAGTAGCTACGGTACGGTATCGGAAGATGCCGTGCTGGTAGTAATGGGAGTAATCCCGATAGATCTGCTTGCGCGATCTGCTTAGGTACACACTCTGAGCCGAACACACCAACTTTCAATAGATCTTTGGACGTCGAGACTGATAGGTCTTTTGTACTTTTGGGTCGGCCGTGGTCACGGAGAGGTAAACTTTTATCTGTGCCAATTCTTAACGGGGCATGGTTTCTTCACAAAGTATCTTAACAGAATAGGTAAGGTGCGTACACCATACTGTTGGTACTGCAAGAATGAGTACGGTAACATACATTTTTTGCGTGCAGTCGGTTCGCAAGTTTGAGGAGCAGCATCGGATCCACGATTGACATGGTCACGCCAGAGTCGAGGATAACTGGCGCACAGTCTCAGCATATGTTGAGGAGAAAATACTGCGCACAATGCGAGAAGAGGGTTGCCTTACCGACCCACAAGCTGTGGTAAGTGCTGAAGTAAGTAGACACCGATTGGTGAGCAAGCACGACCGGGTTGAAGTAATGCGAAAGCGGATTCCGACCCGGACCATCGTGGTCTGTAGATGCAATTTTTTTAGTAAGTAAAAAGCTCACGTAGACCATTGTTTGTTGACCCGGGTGTCTTTTGAAGATTTTTTTGGCCATCTACAACGAAAAAAAGCACCTTGTATGTGAGAAACTGTAAAGTTAAACAGGCTGATGATGAGTACACCTTCTTTTGGAAGTAATCTGTATAAAAAGACTATCAGCTAATAAACGAATTGCCACTCACCAACGGACAAGTGTTTTCAATAAGTAATTTTGGCACATGAAAATTAGAGTTAATTGGAGTAAACTAGCTTATTTAATTCATCTGTATCAGAAACAGATACAACTTTCGATTAAGGTATTGGATAGGAGCGAATTCATAGGTTAGTTTGACTTCAAAACAGAGCAGGCCAAAAATACTTTTGGTGGCAGTGACTTGGCAATCTGTGCAGTTGGTTTTTGGTGTCCCTAATTAAGGCTTTCTGAGCTACGTTTGGTAATAAATCTACATATTTTTTCTACTATTTTGCGAATGTTAATTTTTCTAGTGAGTTATTTTTTGCTTTTAATATGCTTAAGTTTATATAGTTGAAAATAATTTTTTTAAATCTCTCTCGTCAAATGTCAGTGTGATTAACTTGATTTTGAATAAAATCCGTATTGAAATTCCCATATTCACTTGTATCTGCTACTGTTTATTTGTATCTTATTGGACAAAAAAATGAATCCAAACAATAATTTATGTTAATATTTTAGAAATGATATTAAGACTTGTAGAAATAACACAATTTTAAAGAGCCGCTCCGAAGTTACTCATAAGGATGGATGTCCCTCTTCAACTCTTCGCGTTGTGTTGTCACTAGTTAGAAAAATGCAAGTAATAACTAAAATATCATTTGAAATTTTCCATTATTACAAACTGATATCTTAAAATACGATCTATATGCTCATCATAATCGATAAGCAAACAATAATCAACCAAAAACAATTATTGATCCTGCACTGAACAAAATACCCTATCTGACAGGTGATGGAGCGCATAAAAATTATGCAAGTAATTTTATTTATGGTATGCCGTGACTCTTAATCCACTAAAATTGCTGAAAATTAAAGTTTTTTGTGCAACTCTGCAATGCTGTCTAGTAGACTCTTATCATCAATACTTGGTCATACTTGAAATTCAAACCACAAACTAGCCGCTACATGAGCAACATATTCGCTAAGTTGTTGATCTGTCGACCGTTTGGAACTTCATGCGTGCTTATTCATGCGCGAGATACAGCCACTGTACCGACATCGGTACAACCTAGGTCGTCACTAAAGATAGGAAAAACGACTCAATTTGGTGGATTGTCACAGTTTGACTCATTCATTCGGATGAGTCAATCAGTGTGAGTCAATCAATTGTGTCAATCAGTTTTTGATTAAAACATTATATAGATATGGAACAGAATTATTTTTAATGTAACATGTGTTCGATAATAGAGATAATATAGACAATGATTGATAAACATAAACACAAATTTATTGTACAAAATAAATAAACGTATTTTCACACATTATTTTTGTTCTGCTTATAAATTAGCATTTAGAAGTAATATTCCTGACTCTTTTCGTGAATTAAACCATTGAATATAACCATTCTTCACAGGAAACAAAAGTGTCAACAATTCCTTATGGTTTTAACATTATCTTGGGCAGTCAAAGTTATACTTGCTGAAAGAAAGGATCATTGATTTCGATTTTGCAAATATTTTTCGGATTCAGTAGTTCCTGCAGCAGCGTTGTCTTGCTGAGGTCTTATAATACTTTCGTCAAAGTTTCTACACGGAAGTGATGTTTTATCTGCTGTTACTTCATTTTAACGGGAAACTGACCTACCGAAGAAGCTAATCGCAGATTCATTTTGCAAATTGTTATGCATTGTATGAAAGGTAGACGCGTCCAAAAGCACTTGCCTCTTAAATTGAGGGGCCAAATAAACAGCGCGTAAACACAAACCAGTTTCTTTGAATGCACTTATTTGTCAATATGTTTCAGTTTCGTAAATATCCGATGACTGCGTCAGAAGTTATCACAACTCGAATTTTTCACGACAAACTATGTCGACCTGCATGCTCACACCGTGCCGAATTGTTTACAGCTTTATTTTAAACTCTACGTAATTTCACACCGAAGTCCAACTCAACTCTGTGCAAGAACTTAATGAGGAACCCCGACATAGAACTCTCCACGCAAACGATTGCTGTTGTGCAGTGCTCGACTCGTTCCTTTGCATACACAAAAATGTCGTTTACAGGTAACAGCATATTATCACAACTAAAGAACAACTGATTGTGAGGCAACTCACTGAGACTAGAGTGTGTCGGCACACGATCTGGGTTCGAGTGATTGACTCATTTTGATTGCTTCACTCATATGTTACCTACATAACTCTAGTCGGCACAGCTGTTATAGGGTGTATATCGCATATTATACTCAATTATATTCAAGTTTGTTGTGAAGAACTGTACCATTCCTTTAAAATTATCTTTAGACACGAACTTCATAATTATCGGCAACCTGTTCCATTAATTTTCTCTATCACTTTCCCTCAATTTATTATTATCTGCTATCAATTCGCCCTGGAGATAGCGTATAAAAATACGAACAAAGCAGGAACAGTGAACCCGAGCTTCACACAAGCACGCTTAGATTGAGGTGGTGTGGTGAGAGCATCTGCCCGTCCACAAACCCATTTATCTACCAGATATACCTGGCCTAGAACTTGTGTGTGTCGTTGTTGTTGCTGTAGTTCTGTCTATCTTACCGAGTCGCTTTTATCAGGTCTGCCGCCGACTTGCCTGCCCGCCCGACCACAACGCTCGTTATCGTGTATATTTTTCGATCTAGCCAAACAAGAGAGAAAAAAAAACTAAATACACAATAAATTTTATCTGCAGGTACCGACTGGCACCTGTGCTCCGAGAAAAACCCACAAGCCGGCCAGATTCGCGATCTGGACATTGAATTCAGACGACAGGCGGCTAATGGAGGACTTGACGCGTAGAGTAAACACACGTGAAAGGCGGCTGAAAACGACCTGAGAAGCGGTCGGTCCGAAAATGGTCATCACAATAGGTTGATGGCTGATGGGACCACGCCAATGGTCGATCCCCTACGTGATATGGATGCGAAATTCCTGAATGATCAGGTATTGGCTGGTATTCGCTATTTGCGAATATTGTGCAATTCAAAACTACTACAAATAGACATGTGCGTAGTCCGGTTCGATCCCATGGAAAGATCTTGGGGGAGCTCTTATCAAAATTTGACGTATAAAAACTTACCCAGTGTTGATGTGTTGAGAGCCCTTTTGCGCAGCAATAGTCGGGAATTCTCAAAGCAAATTGTGCGAAGCTAATTCAGACTTGCTTACATGGACAAGCATCAATATTTGCAAGAAAAATAATCTTTGAAAAACCAATCGCACACATTTGATAAGGATGTGAAATAATTGCAGTGTGAATGACGTATGAACATGCATTACTATTTTGCACGCCTTCGCGTATCCCGATTTCAATGAAAATATTAAGTTGGTGGCAATTATATAATAAAGTTGCTTGAATGCTCGGCAACATGTTGACCATGAGACTAAGCATGAATTTTTCAACGCTCGACCGCACACGATGAGACTTTGACTCTACGCTGCAGATTAATGGAACAGAAGACGGATAATCCGTCACGCTTATCTGCTGATGACTGGAGGAGTACCTGTTCGTATATGACATCAAATAGTCCCCGGAGCATTAATTTGTCTCGGACTAACGTTTCCGTACTATTCATAGAAATCTATTGAATAAATTCAGTCAATGTAATCCTTTTTACAGTCACATTGCGTTATACTTCTTTTGAAAAGTTAAGAAAAAGAGAACTCAACGCTATTAATTTTAGAAAGTCAAATGTTTTTTTAAGGAAAAGATAGATTGTAAATTTTATTACAATTTGTCAACAAATTCATGTAAAACGTGCTGGTCATGCATCGGCTTATAGTCCCCACATTCTTAAGCACCGCAGTGTGGTACGATGAACCTATTAAAACTTGTGTTTACTTTTTCAATTGAAAATTCTGAGCAGTTAGTTATCTACGAGCATTCCGTTGTACACGCATTGCATTTGCATCGTTTTCATCGGCTTGCGGTATGAGAAAGTCAAACACACTACTAGTTCAGACTGATAAGCCGATAGTATTATAAATAGCAGTCGCTTTATTGGCATTTTAGCAGCGATCTGTTTATTGATGGGTGATAAAATTAACAAAGCAAAAATCCACTTAGAGTGAATTGCGAAATAAACAATGTTTAGCTGGCAAAATAATTTCACAATTTATGGAATACAAGAATGCTGTTACATATATTTTGAAGAAAAAGGGGGTATATCATCCTGTTCGCATTCTGGAATAGTTCGAATAGTATTCTGTTCGTTTTACTTTTTTTCTCAGGAAGCACCCACGTTGGGCGCATGTATTAAATGATTGCATATGATCATATTATTGGCTTCACCATCTCAATTCAATGGAAAACTTAAGGGAAAAACTCATATGACTATGTTATTTATATAATTATTCTTCCAAATGAGTCAATTTGCACTCTACAGAACGATATCTTTAACATCTATCTATGGGACATAAGGCAGGAACGACATTCAATTCAAAAAGAAAGAACTCTAATTTATTTATTTATTTATATTTTTGCAGGTTAAAGGCCAATTATAAAACAAAATGGGTAAGAAAAAAGAGGCCAATAAATAATTCATAAAATTGAAAATTTTGAAACTTCAAAATCAAAATTGATGAACTAAGATAGTAAACACAATAATAATAAAGCATAATATAATTAAAATTAAAGAAAAAATGCAATTATGATCTAGTAAAAGACGAAATAATAAACAGTTATGTATAGAAGCTCAATGAAAAACTATAACAAATCTAAGATTAAGTGAAACTTCTAAAATTAAAGCTTTGATTTGACTTGTAAATCGAAAGAAAGTTAGTGGTAAAGGACTAAGCAGTTATTCATTGTGCCTCCTAGGGATAAGCAATAACGGCGTACGAAAAGTTTGGAACCAGGGTCAGGTAGTAAAAGATAGCGGAGGAGGTATACTCGTCGAGGAACACTCATCGAGACTTTAATGAAGGTCTTTGGAGTGAGGGCAAACGATCACTATACTTACAATAAGGATTATGAAATTTAAAAAATATTGAGCGTGTAAATTTACGCTACATGCAGTTTGCAGGTCAACTAACCCGGCGAGCGTACAGTTGGGTCTACGAGTCCCGCGACATTTTGAAATGCATGTATTTTCTAAGGTTATCTTCATGGCCTATGTGACATCACCTTAAAATTTCTTTTTTTTATTGGAATTACAATCATTTTTAATATGGGTCTTATAGACCCATTCCGGCACTTGGTGTTACTTTTTTTCAATGTGCTTACGCCGGGTTAAATACTTAAGGTGAGAAGGCCAGACTCGACAATATTATGAATGAAAAAAAAACAGGTGAAGGGAAGTCGTGATATCAATAAAACTAGTAGAAAACCTGAGGACGAAACCGGACTAACGAGAGCCTTGAAAGCTATGTACGCAACATTAAGTTTAGATTGAAAAAGAACACCAAGTTCTTTAAAATTGCCGACATTCGTCAGAAACGATCCGGATGAGGAATAGAAAAACATTAGATGAGACACTAAGCACCACTCACACAGAGTTTATTTTGCAGTTGGTGATTTTCAACAAACAACTCAATTACTCTGCATCTTAAAGTAATCTCATCAATAAATAGAAGAGAATGAAAATTGACAAAAAAGGGAGATTATCGATAAATACCAAGAATAACAAAATACCAAGTATCGAACCTTGAGGAACTCCAGAAAGAAAGCAGAATGGGAAAGAAGTACAAAAACTCATAGATGCAACGCAGCTACGACTAGAAACTTACGATGACCACCAGGACAAGAAAAGCTTTCGAGCTTTACAAGAAAGCTTGTGGTCAACGGAGTCGAAAACTTTTACAAAATCTGTGTATATCACATTGATTAGCTTATGTTAGGAGATTAAAGATGGGATATCTAATTGTTTTCAATGTGTACCAATTTTTTCCTAGCTTGTAACAAAATATTTTAATAAGAAAATCGATTTTTCCTTTCGAAGCTAGATATATTGAATTTAGTGGAAAATATCGATATTTCGAGGGTAATCTGCCCTCTTCTTCATACACATTGAAGAAGAGGGCAGATTACCCTCGAAATATCGATATTTTTCACAAAACTTAATATATCTAGCTTCGATAGGAAAAATCGGGTTTTTTTTTATTAAAATATAGAATATCTGCTTATTATAAACCCATGCTGCTCAAGAGCAAGAGAGGGACGAAGGATGGGAAGAAGCCTATTGTAAAAAATGTTTGAGTTACTAAACAAAATATGAAGAAGACTTAAAGTTTGATAGAAAGGAGCCAAAAAAGAAGCTAATGCTGAAAATAATAGACAAACGAACACACAGTGACGACTAAAGTGATTTGGCGACCAGGTTCGGGATAGTGTCAGGACCACAGCGGGCATTAACATCAAATCAAGGTAGTAAAAATTCAATTTCTAGGGGGTTTGTATGATTAAAAGATAGGAATGATGGACGAAAATGAGAGAACTCATGAGACATTATGGGGCTTTGCTTGGAAAAGAAAGAGGGAAAGCATTTTAATGGTTCATTGATTGGAGCGGTTTGTATATAGGATATGCTATTGGCAGTCACTTGCGGAAGCAAAAATATTTGTGAATTACCTTTAGCAAAGGTGTCGCGCCGACCAATCGCATGACTTTGCTTAGCACGTAATTGCCTCGCGACGGAAGAATTCAATTTTTGGGCCTGCGTTGCAACAACATAGTACACAGAGTGCCAGTTTTGTATTTTTCATAAACCTAGGTGTTTAATTGCACCAACCAAACCCATTTATGTCGCCTTTGGTTGTGTTTTTCATAAATTTTCCTGCTCTAATTGCAGCGACAGCAATAAAGCAAAGAAGTAGTAGTTTTGTATTTTACACAAATATCTCTGCACAATTTTCAAAGTGCACGATGTCTGACAAAAGCGGAATTCTTCCCGTATCAAGTAACTTAGGAAACAATTTCAATTTAGATTATTTAAGTGATATGTGCCAAGATTATGTTCATAGTAGTTAGGGCTATGTTATATAAGAGTTGAGACTATGTTTAATAAGAGATCTGAGATACATTAGCAAAGCAAAAAACCTCATAATATAGCTATATTTTTATTTTATTTTAAATTGTATTTATATTTTAGAGTTTAGCAAGCTATGTGCATAGTTTATGTTGCGTAGTGTATAAATGTTGCGCTATGTTACATAGGACTACGCGTTATGTAGATTTTACCCATTAAACTTATCAGAAGAGATATACAAACAAGGTTTGCCATTGTGATACTAAGCCACAAAAGTTACTGTTCGAACCTCGAACGGTTGTGTAACCGATATTTCCCAGGGACTGGCATACGAGAGGGGGACTCAAAAGTAACGAAAATTGCGCTGCGGTGGGGAGGGAGAGTGGGGGAACCCATTGTTCTATCAAGTGTCCGTTAGGGCCACACCTCCTGAGTCATTCTGTGAAGTTGTGCCGCTGTGAGTGCATCCGTTCGCCCGTGAGAATTTTTCAGTGAAACAATTTTTTCCATTTCGCCGAAAACGTGATGGCGGATTGCCGATAGCAACTCGCAGCTGTGAAATTTCGTTTCCTGTTTAGAGATATCGGCCGCGAAAACTATTGAAATGCTTAAAAAGATGCTTATGAGGATTCTGCCTTAAGTAAAAGCAGAGTTTACGAATGGTTTTCACGATTTAAAAATGGAGAAATGTCATTTGAAGACCAACCCCGTTTAGGACGCCCCTTAACGTCAATAACTGACGAAAACGTTGACAAAATCAATGCCCTCGTCCGTGAAGACCGCCGCCGCACCATTGATCAACTCTGTGAGATGACTGGGATGTCATGGAGTTCAATTCAGAAGATTTTATCCAAAGAGTTGCATATGAGAAGGGTTGCTGCCAAATTTTTTCCTTGCCTTCTCACAGACGAGCAAAGAGAGCGTCGCCTTCAGGCCTGTTTTGAGCTTCAATATCAGCTCAAAGAGGACCTTGAATTTTTTCCCAAGGTGATTACTGGTGATGAATCGTGATGTTATGGATACGACCCCGAGTCAAAGCAGCAATCAAGCCAATTTAAGAGTTCCACCTCTTCTCGTCCCAATAAAAACTCGCCAAGTGAAGTCAAACATCATGACAATGCTCATTTGTTTCTTCGATTGCAGAGGTGCTGTGTACGCGAAGTTCGTTCCCCCGGGACAGATTGTCAACCAAAATTTCTACTTGGAGGTTTTTAAAAGATTGAGGGAGAGTATCCGGAAGAAAAAGGCAGATCTTTGGGGCACATGCAACTGGTTTTTCCATCATGACAATGCGCAGCAACAATCCACGCTCTTTAAGAGAGCTACTCGTTAAGAGAGCTACTCGTTAAGACAGCTACTCTTTTAACATTGCCACGCTCTTTAAGTCAGCTACTCCTTTACAGATACAACCCCTATCATATGTCCTCGCATGTGACATTGTGGCTACTTAGTATTTTGTTTATGATGGATGAAAAATAAAAAAAAAAGCATCCCGCTCGCGTAGAGCTAATCGGCGAACTTCACGACCATTTCTAGACCATCATGCTTTTTATTTTGCCTCTTCAATTGCTTACTATAACTCCTCTGGCAGGTATCTTGATTATGTTTTATGTTTTTCAATTTCGGATCAAAGTTAGTTAATTTCTTTCTTTAGTTTGCGCGCGAACTGAAGCTCATTTTAGCTCACCGTTATCATAAATCCCCAGGAAACACTAAACATTCTGCTCCTCTGAATTATGAATGAACAAAATGTCAACACTTTTTACTAATGTTCGAAGAAGAACATTAGTATTAAAATCACTTTGGGCAAAAATTCATATTTCTATATATATATATGTATATATATATATGTATATATATATATATATATATATATATATATATATATATATATATATATATATATATATATATATATATATATATATATATATATATATATATATATATATCATCAAAAAATTTCAGTGAAAAAATCTCAGGAACGCGCGATCTGATTGAACTGAAATTTTCAGGATACATTGGTGTATATGCAGAATAGTACCAGGTCTCACAAAACGTTAATAATCTTTATGCCTTTGGTGCCGGCGCCCATTTTAGTGATATTTTAAATATACCTATTTTTCTGTCAAAAAATCAATTTTGCAAGAATAAAGTTTATATAATGAATTCTCAACGTGTTTCAAATGTGAATATGATAATGTTTTTGAAATGTTTAACCCTATGTGTGCGCTAGGCGTCTAAAATGAGATCGGGAAAATTGGAAAATTTTTGAATTGTGATAACCTTTTATTAGATTATCAGATCATTATGAAACTTAGTTGTTAAGTTGCACACTTGCGTAGTTTTTCATGAACGTCCTGGCAACCCTGTAGCTACGGCAGGCACTGAAAGTGAAAACATTCTAACCATCGAATCTCCTAAAATATGCCCGTTTCTTAGAATGAAAACCAACTTGTATACAAATTTTATGCTTTGTCTAAACAGTCAAGGGAAAACTTTGGAATTTTCATGTCGGACAAGAACGGTAACCCTTTCCCAATTTACCTATATTTTTAGCATCAAAAACTTCTGTTCACGGGAACTCACGAACCAATAATCAGATGCAGTTGAAATTTACAGAATACATTGGACTTAAGCAGGACCAGGTCTGATAGAAGCGATTTTGAATTGTGGGCAACACTGTGCCAGTGGTGCCATCTTGAAAAATTACAAAGAAAAAAAACTGCTTTTTGCCCTATGAATTCTGATTCAGTTACCAGATTTTCATGAAATTGTCACAGTAGCTGAACCTTATTCTAAGCCGTGTTTGATAGAAATTTGGTTGAGAAGTTCGATTGGTGCTGCCAGCTATGGTAATTTTTGTGTCTTTGGTTTTGAAAATTCGCTCAGGAAAATAAAGTTTTTCGCCCTATTACTCATGTCATGAAATAAATACGAATTTCATACATTTAATGGAACCTATTATAGGCATTATTCAGGTCAAATTTGGTTGAAAAGCCACGATAGGGTTGCCACCTATTGTTGGTTTTGTGTTTATTTCCAATATCTTTCTTAAGCGATTTGATCGTAAAATTTTCAAATGGTAATTATATTGTAGTGACAATATACAGCAAATATTAAGTTTTCGATTATTTGAAAAATTTTACGGCTGGTAACCCTAAATTTCTTTATACTCTTATAACTTCGAACACAGTCATCGGATCGATACGGAATTCGCAGGGTAGGTTAATTTCAACGTGATGCAGATGTGATAGGTTGCCAGTACGAGTCTGTAATGCTATTTTTGTATCAATAAATGCTTACAGTTAGTATTCATACCGGAAACATTTACAATGAAAATAAATAAATAATGTTTCAATTCCCAAAGTTCTGCAAAATTTTCGGATCGCAACCCCAAACACCAACTTCAGTTACAGTGCTGCAGGCACTAAGCATTTTCTTCATTGATGTTATATTATTCATTGATGTTATAAACATTTTGGCTGTAATAACCAGCTCGTGTGGTAGAATATGCACTCAAAATTTGCACGATTCTTCTAATGTTCTTCGAACATTAGTGTTTCTAGCGGTTCAGGTGCGCTAGTTTTTTTTTAATTAATCAGATTTTTGAGTGTCTATAGGTCTAGGGTCAAGACTCCAATATTGACTATTTACAGTCGTCAAATAATCATTATTATCATCTATTAAAGAATTATAAATGAAACAAGTATTCGAATAAAAAGAGATTATAAAAGTCGTACCGAGACCCATTAATCAGTTTTTTTCGTTTATCGGTGTTTCTCTCTAATTCACTTTGAATTTTATTATTATGGTATCGGTTTGCTAACTAAAAATTTATCATCAACTGAAAGCATATACAGTATGTACATATCAATTGATCTTATCAAAAAATTTGCAAAATATCCTCAGCTACATCCGAGAACCCGGTTGCTTGATCTTTCACTAGCAACTAATATTAAAACTTACGTCAACAGCAAACTATTTCCAAGTCTGAAAGAATTTCAAGCATCTTCAACCTAAACTATTAACTATGTACCAGAGGCGACAATGTGCTAGTGTACAACATATGCACACTATCTTCGTGCCTTTTCACCGCGCGTGTGAGCAACCGAGCATAAATGACTGTGATTAAAAACCCGTACGTGGGCTAACCATATAACTATGATTCAACATCCACGGGATCTATAGGTCTGTTCATTTCATACATAATAGTAGTCGAGAGTGCTGATCTTAAATACACACACGCGCCCATTAAATGCTTCGCTGCGAATGCTAATCTTGAAACAATTAATATGCCGCGTCGCCGCCATATAAAATCCTACACACGGCGACGCTCGTGTGCTCCTCTATCGATATTGCTGCGGCTATTGAATTATGCGTTCCACGAACGCACGTAGCAATCACAGTGAAAATATCCAAAATATGTTAATATCACTATAAATGTGTAGTCGATACAAGCATGACATTTCGATGAACTACTCAGGTGATTTACCAATCCACTTAAGCCAGGAGTGAGTTTCTTGGAATGTCATCTGTCCTTTTAAGGAAAAAAACATGTGATGGACGAGACAAAAAAAATCTAGAAGTTAGTAAGATTTTTTGTGAAAAGCTATGAGGGGATAGGAATTTAAATGATTCTTCAATTCAATTAAATAATGCGATCCTCGTGCCTCGAATTCCATTCCACGGTTCCAACTGGTTCGGGTCATTTTATCTTTGGGACGATCTCTTAATGCGAATTCCATCGCAATGTCGAACATTAATGATCCACAATAAAGGCACTTTATATGATTTAAGGAATTTGGCCGGTCAGGTTCGGTGGGCTGAGCTACTTGAAAAATAATTGGGTGAGTTTAGTTTATCTTCTAAAGAATGCATACTAGCCCGTTCGACCACAAAGCACTTCGCTGCAATGGTACACAATTGTATATCAAGACGTGACAGCCGCACGCAGTTTCTAGATCTAGCCAAGCTAATAACGTCAAAAACTATAGTATCTCTAACAATACGCATAGTTGCGGTTAACATTTCGTTATGATCAAAACAATCGAGCAAGCAAAGTTTGAATATTTTTGTTACTCCCTTCACTTTTAGATAAGAGTATGTGGCTTATATTAATCTTGCTTCGTTACATTACATTACATTACATTACATTTTTAGGTTTTCATCAGAAATGACTAAGAAATCATACGATCTGTCTGATTCGAGTCATTGTGACAAAATGAGGAATTCGAGAACTCGCAAGAAAAGTCTTGAATATTTTATACAATAAAATTGTGCTGAATGGGCCTGAAGATGATCAGAAACCAAATATGATTGTAAGAATGCCAAAGATGAATATAAATTAGATGAAGACGCAAAAATACATCTTCTTAAAGTCCTGGTCCGACCTTCAAACTAACAGTCTGCTTTCGGACTAATCAGCTCACTGCCATCATTTTTAATACAATTTACCCTCAAACTGGTACCATACATGGCTTTTTGAACTATGATATTTGATGGCAGAAAGCTTTTCCGCCTACATGGACCATTTGAGGGCTTTGATGAGTAACCATCCTAAATAAGTTCATCGCCGAAACACAATCTACCTTGCACATCCCTAGAAGAGGCTATCATAGGCATCGACATTCTCAGTGAGCTGTTTTCCGACCACTAGCCACACTTTTCCGACCACTTTTATTATATCTTTATTGATGACAAATCATGGCGAAAGAACAGAAACAAAAGAGATACAGCTCGCGACCGAAAAACATATCTAGAGGTACTAGGTTAGTATTGCAGACAGAAGATGACAAAACATAAATCGGTAAAGAACGATCATAATCTTCACGAACCAGTAAAACTATATATACGGAAACATAGCCAAGCATCAAGGACTAGAGGTACAGGTGATCCTAGATTAAAACGGGAAATAGACTGACTGGCCCACTAATTTCATCTGAGAGAGAGAATTACTCATTGATAATAATAAAGGCATGGGTTTGGGAACCAGATAGCTCGCTAACCTTCAAATCAGAAACAATCAGGTCCCATTTACCTGTTATGATCTGCATAAACTCTTCAGGTGAAGAGTCCACGCCCTGGATCTTGATTTACTAGGAATCTTACACTACCTCCAATTTCATACCTAGTCATACTTCGCCTTGCTGGCTTACTGGTAGCTTATAAAGATCTAAAGGTTTTGACAAGGTATCAGCTGCCTTCATGCCGGTAGGCATCAAGTCATGTCGGCAATGGCCCAGGATTTGCTTTGAGCAAATCATTGAAGCCAACTAAAAGAGCTTTTGCATCAACTTTCAGTTGTCTGGTAAGATGATGCCTTCGCTTTTATTGTTATTGATAACTGCTGTGAATAAACCCTCTTTGGTAATTTTATGAAGTGGGCGAGCTATTCCGGTCGGGACACTCTGGAGTTTTTTGGGCTCTTGCTAGCGAAACCTACCGGGCTGGTCAGCCAACCTCTACCATTTCTGAACAGCCGTTAAGAGCCATGCAATTGGAACCCTGGCTGTAAAACGAGTCGCTTAATTTAGCTTTGCCCATTTATGCGCTTCCTTTTTATTTGTGGACAGTTATTCGGGGGAGAGTTCTCAAATCTCCTTAAAATCTGTTGAAAGAATGAAAATTAGATCGACATTGGGTGGCTAAAGTGATGAGCTTGACTGCCATTTCTTACGGTTTCCACTCGATGCATATGGGCTTCCTCCTTTCAGCTTCGTTGCTTTGGTAATGCCAGGGATCGCAATAGGGGAAGAGATTTTCTTGGCCAGAGGTCTGCTGGGTAGGCTTGAAAGCCACTTCTCCCAAACTGGGGGATACAGGTACAGGCAAGGTTCAATAGAGCATTTTTTCCAGCTATTTTTCCTGTAGTTGAAAGTGGAGCAAGCCTCCCAATCGCTTCCTCCATCCCCCAATCATTAGGACAGCCCGCCGTCAAGACATTAGAGGTGTGGGAATATATAATTACATAATCCACAATTACACATCCGCATTCCACAAACACTTTACACTGACATCAAAATTAGATATTAGTAGGCATAGAAAGTTTTCTTTCTAAATGTACTATGAGCATCAAAAGTGAGTGCACACCTTCCAAATTTGTTTTTGAGCTTCAATAAAAAATAAAATACCGATTGAAAAATATTTCTGATTGAGTAAGATTAAACCTTTATTCGTTCGAAAAAATATACTAAAAAATCAGTTCCATATATTCACTAACAAAAAATTTACAGAGCAACAAAAACCAAAAGTCAATGAAATACGAGCCAAAAGTAAGTGTACACTTCATATGATATAAATTCATATAATAATTTTAAGAAAAACTAGTATTTGGTTTGGCTGCCCTTTGCCTTTCAAACTATTTCCAGTCTTCTAGGCATGGATTCTACTAATTTTCTGGCAAATTCTGCTGGTATATTATCCCATTCATCCTTTAGAGCATTTTTCAAACTTTCCTTGCTTATGATTAGACGTTGCCGAATTTTCCTGTCTAAATAATCCCATAAATGCTCAATGGGGTTGAGGTCTGGGGATTGACGGAATGATTCAATACCTTGGAAGTTCTATAAAGCAACCACAACCTTACTAAATAGGAAGTGTGCTTAGGATCGTTATCTTGTTGGAAGATCCACGTCATAGGCAATTCCAATTTCGCAACACTGTCAGCCATATTTCGCTGCAGAATATTGAGAAAGCCTTGCTTATCTATTGTACTATCAATAAATTCAAGGTTTCCAACTCCCGATGCTGCCATACACCCCCAAACCATAACAGATTCTCCGCCATGCTTCATTGTGCCGGAAACATGGAACTCAGTATTTTTAGTTCGCCAAAGTTTTTTTATTTGTATGCCCGCCAAATATTTAAAATTTACTCTCATCAGAGAATAAAACGTTTTTCCAAAAACTATACACAGTTTTTATATACTATACTACAGTTTTTATATTTTTTAGCATAATTTTTGCGTTTTTTCTTATTCGCTTTAGAAATCAATTCCTTCGTTGTGCTCTGCCATGTACCCCATGTTCATTCAATATTCTTCGAACGGTGGAGGCTGAAACGGATTGATTGTGTGACGCGGAATATTTTGAGCTATTTTTGCTGCACTTGAACGTGGATCACCCTTAACTTCTTTCACTATATTTCTTATTTCTTTGCTATTTAGTTTCCCTGGCCGTCCAGATCTTTTAAAATTGTCCAATATTTTGAACTTATTGTATTTGTCAATAATATTTTTAACTGCACTCTGTGTTCTTTTTACCATTTTTCCAATTTCCCGTAAACTTTTACCTTCACAATGCAAATTCACTATAATTTTTTGTGTTTCTGGCTCAGTTTCTTTCCTCATTTTCACATCTTTCTTCTAGCACGTTTTAAATCAAACTAACTCCTTCAAAAATGACTTTACCAAGAATTTTTGCAATTACCGTTTCGTAGAAATTAAATTGAAGTTGTATTCCGTTATAGTAAAAGTTCCGTGACTTTGTTTACAGCTAGAATCTAGCAACGTTTGAACAAGTGTGCACTTACTTTTGATTCATATTTCATTGACTTTTTGTTTTTGTTCCTCTGTAAATTTTTTGTTATTTAAAATATGGAATTGATTTTTTTTTTTCAACAAATAAAGGTTTGATATAACTCAATCAGAAATATTTTTCAATCGGTAATTTTTTTTTATTGAAACTCAAAAACAAATTTGAAAGGTGTGCACTCACTTTTGACGCTCACAGTAGGTCATTGTTAGTTTAGTAAGTATTTTTTGTATTGATTACATCAAAATATATTTTAAAAACAAACAACATTTTTTTCATATTTATTTTTAGAGGTAATATAATAAAGGTTTAAAGAGGCAAGTATAATAAGAAGGTCAGACTGCTGCTTGACGAGTTTTGGTTTTTGGGTATCTTTTTTTTTGGCGAATGTTGGTACTGTTGGGTACAAATTCAGATTCTTTATCTTAGCTTGAATATGTGGATTATAGGAGCAAGTACTCAGAATTGGAAGATATACGACCAACTTAATCGCTACGAAAATAAGAATGTTTTACTGAGACCCACCAGTTTTATTGGGACGGAGATGATAATGTTAACCCGAAACCGATCAAGAACAGATTTCATACAAAACGACTAGGTCTAGCATGCCAAGATACCCAGCCTAGTTCGTTGACGAAAGGTAGGCTGTTCTGGCGATAATTTTGATGATGCCATGCAAACAACCACTTATAGAGCAGCTAGTAACTCGTTATCACCAGAGGCATTGTAGGGTAGGGGCTAAAACATTACATGTTACCCAGGATGCACCCCACATGGAGATAATTTAAGCTATAAATAAATATAAACGTACTTAACCATATATGTATACCATTTCGAGTCAAATTAGCATATTTTTGGTACAAATTCATAATATTTTCGAGTTTATTCATATTTTTTCAAATCAAATTTGTAAATTTTCGATACCTATTCATAAGTTTTCGAACTAAATGCATAATTTTATCGAAGCGAATTCATAATTTTTGCATGTCAAGATCATAATATATGAATTTGATGTGGAAAATATAAATTCGCCTTAAGAATGTATGAATATGACTCGAAAAAATTATTAATGGTATTAACAATTTACGAATTTGATTTGAATTAGACTCAAAAATGTTATGCATTTGTACCAAAAATCTATGAGTTTGACTCGAAAATGGCATATATTTGTATAGAAATTGGATTCATCAAAAAAATTACATTGTTGATTCGTTAAAAAATTGACATTGTTTGGAGAGTTATGTTTAAACACTGTTGACGCCTTTTTTAAGACTTAATCTTTAAAAGTACTATCAACAAATTAAACCCTTTTCCCATCTCATAAATCAAAAAACCTATTTATGTAAGTAACGATCTGGTTTGTGTTTTGAAGCCAGTACTTAAAACTCAATATCTATTATGTAAGGTACGAGTGTATAGACGCATACATTTCAAAAAAATCAAATCAACAAAATCTCATTCTAAACTTACCTTCGCCTGAAATTCTCAACTCGATCCTGACTCAAATTCGCTGCACGACGATATTCCTCGAATCGACTAGCAGCTGATACATCCTCTTTACTACGATTCATACTGTCGTCGTATCTTGGTTGCATTCCTTCCAAACTCACCAAATCATCCACTCAAAAACAATTTCACTACACTCTGTACCACAATTCACACATTTCCATTGCTTCTCTTCAATTTCATTGAATAAAACGGCACTGATCGTATCACAGAAACACAAATTAAATCAAGTTGGTTAAAATATTAATTTAGATATCGAATTAATTATCCTCTTTTTTTTTTTTTGAAATTTAAAAACTAATGTTTAATATTCAAATTTGACTTCGCACTTGTAAATATTTCGTTGGACGAGTACGATGTATTACGGCATGACATCAACTAAAAATGTATCTCGGTTGCAGCGGCAGGTAGAACAGTGAATTGAAGAAAACCATACGTCCCGCGTGCTGAAAAAGGAGATAAAACGAATGATTAGTGCATTTTGTGAGGGTTTCGGATTGGCGTAAGAGTGGGTGTGTAGATCGATTAGTTGGAAACACGTAAGTCCTTCGATACCTGTGCCCAAGCACCTGAAGTTGAAAAGTGAGTCCCGAGAAACCGGTTGGATAAAAAGGTTCGAGTTTTTTTTTTGGTACATCTGCGTATGTACAGTCAGTTTGGGTATAATAGATCGAATCGTATCGCGTCAAAGATTGAACAGGATCTCATAATACTTTTGAGGTGATTTCTATGGCAGTCCAATGCGGTGGATTTCAGCTATGATTCTAGCTTGAGTTGAATCCAGCTTTATATTTTTCACTGAATTTAAATGTATGATTAAGGGAGATAATCTCAGGAGTGGCCGATCCGATTGAGCTGAAATTTTCGGAGAGCATAGATGACTTGCTAGAATTCAGACATCTTAAACCTTTAGGCGACGGCAGTTTTGGTGCATTTTTGGGTACTCCTATATTTCCAAGCAGTGTAAGTTTTTGTTCAAAAAAAACATTACGAATCATAACTTATTATGTTTTAAGCTTGTTTATGATAAAAAATTGGATATTTTGAGCCTTGTGTAGGCGCTGAGTGCCTAAAAGTAGGCAAGGATTTATTTTCAAATTTCGATTTGTCATAGCTTCTATAAAAAACAGTGGATCATCGTGAAATTGGCAGTGCGTATTGATGTAAACTAAAATTTAACAAACGTGGACTTTCAAGACTGTGCGTGCAACTCTGTGGCTACAACAGGCTCCTGAAAAAAATTCTTCAAATCATCAACCCGCCTGAAAAATGTTTCATTTTTGAAAATAAATTCAAATTATTTATAAATTTAGACTTTTCTCCACTAAGTCAAATAAAAATTTTCAAAATTCCGCGGTAAACAAGAACGGCAGCCCATGATCAAATTATCGCTATTTTCAGCACTCGAAACTTCTGTTCACGAGAACTGACGATCGGATAATGCGATCAATAAGAAATTTCCAGGACATGTTGGAAATAGCTAGGACCAGATCCGATAGAATTGATTTTGAAGCACGGGCAATACTGTGGTAGTGGTGCCATTTTGAAAAATTGCCAAGAAAAAAACATGATTTTTGGCCTATAGCTTCCGTTTTAGCCACCAGATTTTAACAAAACTCACGCAGTAGGTGGACCTTACTTTAAGATAGATTTGATTGAAAAATTAGTATAGTGTTGCCAGCTATGACAATTTTTATCTCCTAAATATTGTAAATTTGCTCAGGAAAATAAAGGTTTTTTCCCCATAACTTCCGATGCAGTAACGAAATCAAAACGAAATTCATCTGATAAGTGCATCTTGCTGCGTTTTTAATTCTGTAGGAATTTCGTTGAAAAATCATGAAAGGGTTGCCAGCTATGATGAATTTCGTAATTTATTGACATTTCTTTATCGAGCGATGTTATAAAATTTCCAAATGGGAATGATTCTGCAATGACAGTTAACGACAAATATTTAGGTTTCGAAAATTTGAAAAGCTTTGAGGTTGGTTACCATAAAATTCTATCCAATCGAAAGGATATTCACAACGTGGATTTAACTCAACGTGAAGCAGCTATGGTGTTAGCATATGATTGCCAGCACCAGACAACTTCGTAAATATTGCACCAACAGATGCTTCCATTTTTTATTCATAAGCAAAGCATTTACAATAAAATAAGCAACCGATATTTAAATTTTTGGAAATTTTGGAGTTTTGGAAATTTTTCGGATGGCAACCCCAGACATAGTTTAATCACTGAAACTTTCGATGATATCCTTGGATGAAAACGAAATTCAAAGGATAGGTTGATTAAGCACGAGCATGTTATGGTAGACTTATTGCTGCTGAGTTGGACAAATGTTGCCAGCACTGAACATTTTCATCATTTGTGTTATAGGCAATGCTGCCAGAAAATGATATTTGTTCCTTTGAGTAAGAAATGGTTGATATGATACTACAAAGAAGTGTATTACGTCTTCACATAGTTTTAACTCCCTCAAAGATAATTTCTTCGAAAATTAGTTTTCTAGCGGTTCTGATGCGCTAGACTTTTTTTAGGGTTATGTCTGACCGAATTTTCATATAATTTATTGAAACAGCCGGCATCTTCCAATTCGTATCTCTGAAATCGCAAAATATACGCATTCATCAAATATACGTGCGAATACCTACATGTAAATGTACGAAATTAACTTCCCCAGAAACTTGCGTGTTTCCACAGATTAGATACTATCAGACCACATAAATACATAGTGCTTATTCACACACTTCTCGCCTCCACCGCAACTTTCTTCAAGTAATGCAAATAATTAAGAGCCTCTAATTCATCATGGATTAAAACCATAGAACTGTTCGTTGTGTGGGCCAGCAGACCGGACCGTTCTAAAATTTCGGGAAGTAATTAATTTCGCGCTCGTCGCCAGTTCGTCAGTCACGACATATTGCTGACGTCAAGTTGGCAGTCGACGACTGCCAGTCTCGTGTCCCTAATCGAATTCCTCTGAAATGCAAAAAATTTATGCCGCGTTGTAAACTACCCTCTTGATTGGCTTTTAGCGTCACGGCTGCAACGACGGCATGGCACCAAATACGATAAAATATTTAGCTACTATTCCACCGTACCAGCATATGTGTGCACGCTAGTGAAAGCACCTTGGAACCGTGAACGCAGCACAGCGAATCGTGCAAACTCCTTGAAATGGAACCAGCCCAGATCGGTTTGCATCGTCCGTGAGTCCTTTGTGCACAAATGTTACGAGCAAGTCCTTGTCTCTTACCGTACCTCCTACTGTAAATAATATCGACTTTATAGAGGGCCCTGAAAAAAGTACATTGTACAAAACAAATAGCAGTGGGAATGTATGTATGTGTCTTTTTTGCAAATGTAAGTCCTTTTTGCACCTGCCGTGGTTTTATTTTCGGATTGAAATTGATTTTGAATGAGAATCGCAATCAGGTTAGAAAATGGATAATAATGGTTTGCTCAAAGTGGTTAACGATGGTGGGGTATCTGGAAGGTGACTTTTGTAGTAACAGTAGTGGATGGGACATACATACACCTGGCTGAAAAGTTTGCGTTCAATCATTTTCATTTTTTAAATAAACGGAAAAGTTGGGGAAATATGCTAATGCTTGGCAATTTGTAACTACATGTGGGCGCTAAGTGCCTAAAAGTAGGCAAACAATTTTGTAAAATTTCAAATTGCGATAACTTACCCTACATTTATTATATTTTTATGAAATTCAAAGGACACATTAGCTGGCAAAAGAAATACGTTTGTAGGATTTTCGTTAAATATACGGGCAACGTCGCACCTACGGCAGTTGCGGAAATAAAAAATATTCCTGATTATTGTAAGAAAAAAATGCCAGCGATTGATAAATTGTATGTTTATCGTCACAGCGAAAATCAAAATTTCTCATCGCATGAGAATGGTAACTCTTATCCGAATTACCTATATTTTTATGTATGTATGTACATATGTATGTTTGGTGTATGTAAAAATGCTCAACCTTCGGTATCAGTGTCACATCTGCAGGTGTTATTCAAAAGTATAGAATTATCCTCATGAGGTGCAATGATCTAAATAATTCACAAACTCTCAAAATGCTGGATTCAATAGTGGTATTATGTATGAAGTCCTGAAAGTCAACTAGGTATATAGGGAATAATGAGGTTGTGACACTGCGAAGTGAATGCAAGGATTCCAATTTTGCCAATAGGGTACACTGAAAAAATTCACATGGCGCTCAGAGCTCTGTAACATAGCGCATTATTTATGGTCCCATACGCAATGTACATAGGACTCTGAGCTATGCAATATGGCTCCTAGCGCCATAGTGTCAGAATCTACATAGCGCGTGGTCCTATGCAACATGGCGCAGCATTTATGGTCCCACACGCTATGTACATAGTACCCGGAGCTATGCAGTACGGCTCCTAGCGCCATAATTAGATGGCGCAGAAATTATGGCGCCACACGCTATATTACATAGTACAATAATCCATGTAATATGGCTTCAGTTGTCATATTGTTTGAACCTCTTCATGTACGTTTTGTTTGCGGTAGTGAAGTGTCAAAATTATTTTATAGACTCTCCGACAAAACTTTTGGCCATCCTGAAAAAGTTTTAAAAAATCATAGAATAAGCACTAGCCTCAACATTTAACAAATGACGGTTTTTGAAGCTTAATTTATTGTACGCTCTAACCTAACGGGACTTTTTGCGAATTTTTCTTATTTTCAGTTCAACAAAACTTTGGGCCAGCTAGAACAAATCACAGCTTAATCCAAGATAGAGATATGTTTCTGTGTTTGTCCACCATTATTTCTAAACACTTCTTTCATTCTTGTTGCGAGAGTGTGAATGAGTTTCTGGACACTTTGTTGATCCATTTTGTTCTCTCTTCTTCAAACGCCGCTTCAAGGTCGAGTTGAATTGTTTCCTTTCAGAATAAATAGCTTGTAACAATGCACCCCAGCAGATCTCAATAATATTTAGATTTGATGAGCGTGCTGGCCACTTCAAAACATCGACTTGTTTCGCTGCGAAGTACTCTTATACGGATTTCGTAGTATGCAGAGCAGAGTTATCGTGTTGAAATGTAAAATCAGAACTTGCTATTGCTGCACTATATTTCGATAATTGCTCATCAACTAAGTTTATATAACCAGTACTTTTCATTAAGCCGTTTTCAAACTGAATTAATAACACATGGCGTGAAGGACTATAGTGCATGTCGTGGAGGACTATAGTACATGGCGTGGAGGGCTATAAGCATAGCGTCTGCTCCTATGTACTTTTGGCCACATACTATGGCGTGTGGCGCTATATTTTGTCACAATCCCGAAATCTACTACGTACATGACGTCAGAAATCTATAAATTATGGCTTCTGGCGCTATGTGTTTTTTCAATGTACTAAAAAGTTAACTTAAAGCTATTTATAAATTCCGTGTATAAGGCAGAAAAAAGCTGCATGGGAATCTTTGTGCGCTAGTATTGAAGGTACGAATGAAGCTAGTCGGCTCCGGAAACTTCTAAGTTTTAATCCTGTCGTGCTGGGCTGTATACAAGGGCCCAAAAGAATTTGGACTCAAAGCAGCTGTGAGACGCTTAGAGTTTAATGAATACTTACTTTCCTGATAGTGAGGAGGCTATTTTAGTTTTACTACATATGATAAGCCGTTCCTCCAGGCTGACGTCCAGCATAATTTTGAGGACACTATGCCTTGGCTCATGCCCATACCTGACGGCGGCTTAGGGTTTTGGTGCATTCCTAGCAGTTGACAGGAAACTGAATTTGTGCTAATCACTAAAAGTGAGAAAGTATCAACTGCTAAACCTAAGGGCTTTTGACCGCTATGTCTTCGCTTCTTTCTCTTGGAAAACAGCATTGCGCCATAGTAGAGGATACTAAGCTTATTTGCAAGGAGTCGAAGTTGGCTGCATTTTTAGACATCGAACTGAGAATAATGTGCATTCTCAGGTAATATTGGGTGCTCTTCTGAACCTGAATATTAACTCGCAGCTAGTCGCAGTTATAAATCAGTTACACAGAAATTGGGTACTACACTCATCTCTGGGTAGCTCAATCATCAGCCGATTTGTAAATACAGGACCTCAACAAGGCGGTGTTCTGTCTCTTTTGCTTTAGAATTGAGCAGTAATTAACTTCTAACGAAACTTGATCAAAATGGATGCAAAGTAGTAGCGTATCTAGATGACATCGCTTTTGCCACTTCAGAGAAATCTCATCCCCATCATTATTTAAATATTTTTTGTCGCAATGGTACCGAAAATGGGGCCTAAGTACATACTCTGATAAAACAGAACCATTGCTTTTCACGAGAAAATATCGGGTTGTCTGGGACTTACTCTGAACTTCAAAGTTCTATGAACAGAAAATATATTAGAAAAAGCTGGCAAGGTATTGTTTGAACTTTACAGATGTAAGAGGGCTATAAGGGCAACTTGGGAGCTGCAACCTCGTAGCTTCGGTTGTATTTACACTAGCATAGTGGACCCAAATCTACTGTACGGAGTTGTAGTTTGCTGGCCAACCATACTCAAGGCTGTTAAACTGAAACTGATAGAGGAAGGACATAGGCTAGCAGTGTCATTATTGACAGAAGCATTCCGTACAACCGACTTGTCTCGCAACATAAATTGTACTGATGCTTGAACTAGGACAGACTTGGGCCGTGCTAAAATCTTGTTTCAGTAGTATACTGCTGCCCAACCATCTCTCAAGCAAAATGTATCTAACTATCAACCTATTGCAATCGTTTCGGTTCTGTCTAAGATATTTGAACCACTTGTGAACTCAAAATCAATTAAATATCTTGAATTGAACCATCTAATCAACGACCGCCAGCATGGTTTCCATTCTGAACGCTCCACTGGGGACTTACATTTCTCACTGAGAGATGAAACCGTTATCTCCATAGCTTTGTTGGAGCAATGATCGTTTCTCTTGATATTTTGAAGGCCTTTGACAGAGTTTGGCACCCAGCCCTATTAGCCAAGCTTCGTGCATTCACTCCGTCCTTGTCAAGTGGATTGAAAATTTTCTCGTATACGGTTCCTTTCAAGTTGTTCTGGATGGACTCAAATCCTGTGTCCACATCACCAATGCCGGGGTTCCGCAAGGTACTGTTCTTTCTCAAACTCTCTTCCTTTTGTTTATAAATGACCTCCTTTCCTCCACTTTCAATCCGATTCATAGTGTTGCCGATGACAGCACCCTTGACTTCGCATACTCTTTTGACAGAGCAGCCAACTCTCGCGGAAATGCTACTTTTGTTAATAGAGATCACATATTTGCATCGCTAAAAAGGGACCTATTAAGCATTATCGATTGGGGCTCAACAAACCGAGCTGTGTTTAATGCGTCCAAAAACCAATGCTGTCGTCTTTGGCACAAGCCTTACCCTCCTCCTGCTAGCCACACTATTTCCGTTGATGATGTGGATATTCCTGAATCACCTTCGCTAAACCTATTAGGATTGAACATCTCCAGCAAACTAAGGTAGACCGGCCACATTTTTCAAATTTCGAAAAATTCCATGAAATGCTTAGGTTTCCTTCAGAGAAGCAAGAAATACTTTACACCATCAGACATACCGCAAATCTACAAGACTCTCGTAAGTAAAACTGCGATATAAGGACTGGGCCAAGCCGCATTGCTTTAGCGGAACTAGACAAAGTCCAACGCAAAGCTTTCAAGCTTATTGGCAATGAAACTACTACTTCACGTATTCAATCCCTTGAGCACCGACGTAATGTGGGCTGCCTTTCTCTTCTTTATCGCTATTACTAAGATCTTTGTTCTAATGAAATATCAAGTCTGCTCCCTTGTAGAGCATCTCCTACGCGCACCACCCGAGCCTCCCAATGCGCTCACTCTCATACCCTATGGATCACTCATACAACCCTTTCGACCAATGCCAATCGTACCGTCAAATTTCACGATTCTTTCTTATCTAGGTCAATACGATTATGGAACAGTCTATCATCTACTGTTTTCCCCGCCGACAATGAGCCACAATTGTTCAAACGAATCGTGCATCGCTATCTCCTGCAAACTCAACACTTCCTCTCTCCCTTTCCTTAAATTTCCTTCCGCCAAGGCTGTGCTATAGCATAATATGGCATCCCCTGAGCCTTGGCATCATCATAGAAAAAAAGGATTGGGGAATGGGTTTAAACTTAGGAACAGATGTTGTGGACATATATACTGATGGCTTGAAACTGAAAGACAGAGAAGAGTGCCTTCTATTTTTCACTAATCTAAATTTGAAACCTTTTCGCTTACCGGACGACTTCAGCTTGTTTCAGGTGGAAGTTTTGCCGGCCAATTAGTTCTTGTGTAATCAGACATTCGGAGTGAATATTTTCATTTTTACTGACAGGCAAGTGGTTATATAGTCCTTTGCTGGAGTTCCTTTGCTGGACACCTCCTCAAAGTTCGTTTTCAAATGCCGTACGTCGTATGCACCTGTTTTGGGTGCCAGGGCATAAAGATACTACGGGATATTAAGGGGAACTGTGCATTGGATCAACGATCTGGCACACTTTTGCCGGAAGTGCTGTGAAAAGAAAGTGAGAGGAAGAAGAAATAGTTCTTCACCTTCTAATGTCCAGCCGTTGCCAGAAGAAAGAAGCAGTCCTTTGGCTAATAGCTCTTGCATAGCTAACCTAAAGAAAATTACTCAATTGATAAAGGACTTGGAGTGGCTCCCCACTTAATAAGCGCTGAGCAATACACAGTGCGGCATGACAGCAGGCTTATGTACCTTCCCCAGATTCTATTTGGAACAACTATCCTACCCCATAGATTAGAAAAAAAATTAGTTAAGTATTTACAGCTGCAACCGGAATTCTGGCGGAATTAATAAAATTTCCAAAATCAGTAGTGAGCAGCAGTATAAAATAATAACGCAACCAGTTCCTGTGAAATTCCAAACAATATGAAACAAGTACTTTCGTGCAAGACTCAACATCACAAAGAAAACATTTAACAAATTTCTAATGAATTCGTACGTTTTTCATCAATGGGCAAAATATCTAATTATTAAATATATCTTTGCGCATAATAATATTTGTTTGCTTTCCCATTTCAAGAGCTTACGTTTACATGCGCCAGTCAGTTGATTTACAAAATTTGTTCACTCATTTGTTGAAAGGTAAATACTACTGACTTCTAAGCTCAAAACATTTTCTTTCGCGTTGCGAATCTTCATCCAATCATTTTTTGATTTATCTACGCGTGAATTGCCAAGAAAACCTCAAATCCTCTTTTGTACAAACCTACTTCAGACCTTATTTTGGCAAAATTATAAATGCTGAGAGTTCCCTCATTTTTATATATTTTCCCCAAATTATTGCACTTGTATCTACTTGAAATAGCTTTTAAGCATTTACACTTATTACAACATGCAACCTTCCTATCTTCACATGCCTTCCAAATATCAACACTTATCTGTGTCTCGTCTAACGTCAACAAGTCACATTGATAAAAATTTCACAATTTCACTCGTTTTACCATCTTTTCTAGATCAAATTGCCGAAAAAATTGGAACATCACAAACAACAACATAAACCAATTTTTTTGTCATCATGTGATACGCATAATATGTACCTAAACCGAATATCGTACAAAAATAAGAAAGACGTGCTTTCAATATTTAATAAACCTAATTAGCACATCAAACTCGCGCACAGCCATACTTTGTATTTACATACGTATGGATTATAGTCGTAAATATGAGTGCAGAGTTTTTCACACTTTTATTATTTTTTATTTGCACAGTATTTTGTTTGCCTGCTTGTTTGTTTGTTTGACATTTGTCTTCTTCAACCTAAGCTATCGAAATTGATGAAGGTGGAAGACGACGACGACGAAGAAGATGAAAACAAGCAGGGAATAGAAACAGCTATCGAAATAGAGTGAAACGCGTAAAAAGAACATAAAGTGCTTGTTTTGATGAGATTGGCGAATGCGGTTTTTCTGTAGTCAGAACATTGACCTTGGCTTTAATAAAAATAATAGCGACAAAAACAACAACATCAATGATAACAATGCAAGCTATAGGAAGAATAACAACAATCATAAGATACAATCAAATATTCGAAAGGCTAAGAAAGATTAAATTTAAATTCGAATAGATAAATGATTTGGAGGTGAAGATATCTGAGAAGAGGAATGATTAAGCGGCGAGGCAGCAATTTAGTAATAACAGTCAAATAAGAATCAAGTATAATTTTTAGATGGCTAAGGTGAACGTGGCAGAAGATTGATATTCATAATATAGATAAATACAAGTTTTTATTGAAAAATAATTTCAGTCTCGTTTTTTGCGAGTTTTGAGGAGCACAAAACCGGATAGAATAGACTTAGTGGCGATAAAAAGTATGATTTGCTAGTCAAATCTTAGTTTATTGTCGAATACGACGTCAAGATTCTTAAATTTTTTGACCACACTAAGAGAAGATCCAGAAATATGATAAGAGAACAAAACGGGGAATATTCTATGGGTATACGATATTTTATATAATTTCGAGACATTTAGAGCTAGAGAATTGGCGACATTGTGCTTAAATAATTTTGCAGCTGACTTAATATTGGAGCGACTCAATTACTCTAGACATCTTGAAGTCATCACCATACAAAAGGAAAGATGAATTAAGGGTGGAAAGTAGGTCATGTATAAAAAAGAGTAATAGAAGCGGAAAAAAAATGGGAGAGCAGGAATTGACAGTGACTACACAGACGCGTGTAGGCGGTCCCTTTTTCGAATCCAGGTTCGGACGAACCTCTAGCTCTGAATAGGTATCTGAGTTAAATCAGGGGTAAGCTGAGACGTGGAATCAATCACTTCACGCTCATATTCACGTTTATTGTAAAATTGTGAATGAAGCTCTCTACGAGCTTCAAACCCTAAACCCAATAAGGGTTGTTGTGGGACAACTTTACACAGTCGCAATCATACACGTAGGAGGCGATTCTGCAGATAATGAAGTCAGAACATCTCTCTCCTTCCAGCTTGAATGGTACTTTTGGGCTTGGAAGGGTTGAACGTGGGGATAGAGCTTGTTATATGCAATACGTTAGGGGAATTTACTAAAGAATGGGGAAGTTATATAGGACGATAACCGAGAGAAATTGAAAATATTTTCTACTCCATTTTGACTACATTGAAGACCTGCTGCAACACTGGAAAATAAAGCTCCAAGTCTATACGTTAATAATAAGACCTGCTGTTAATATGAAGAATGGAAACTAGCTCAAGCATCTGCAAATATGTTGATCGCCTTTGAAAGACGGATCCTTAGACGAATTATTGAAGCAGAACGGGACAGCAGCCACCGGCAATAAGCTACAACCACGAGCTTTCCGAAATATTTGAAAAATCATAATCACCAGACTGCGGAAGTTGGAATGAGCATCGAGTGCCTGAAAAGGTATCCGGTGGAAAAGCTGAGCCTCGAAAGCCAGTGGAAAGACTCACGAAACATTGGTCCCACTCTGTCCACGAACACTGTGCTTTGTTGATCGTATTTCATTATTGGAGGACACGGTCGTTGAACTATAACAATCCGAGGCATCATCTGCTAGAAACCAAGGTCTGAGAGGGGATTTAGCACTATGGAAACGTTTCAATTGACGTTTTGTTCACGAAGAGTTGAATATCATCGGGGTAAAATGGACATTGATAAGAAAGAAGCGGAAGTAGGCCATTGACATAAACCAGGAAAAAGAGAGGACCCAGGATAGAGCCTTGTGGAACAAAGCTTCTAGGCTCAAAATATGGGATATAAGATACGCCATGCAGATGGCGTGGAGGATTATAGTGCATGGCGTGGAGGACTATTATACATGGCGTGGAGGACTATAGTATATGGCGTGGAGGGCTATAAGCATAGCGTGTACTCCTATGTACTATGGCGTGTGGTGCTATATTTTATCACAAATCTACCGAAATCGACTATGTACATGGTGCCAGAAGTCTATAAATTATGTGTTTTTAAAAACTATGTGTTTTTTCAGTGCAATAATATGCTTTTCGAGTGTAATGATTACGATTGATTTGCAGTTAATTTTTGAATTGAATTTTTATTCGATTAAAATTCATTTGCAAAAATTATTTGACACCCGGGTTTCAGTTTTTTCGATTGATTATCGAAATTTTCGCAGCGTGAAGATCGCTTGCCATTGTAACACGAAGACTTGATCAATTTTCCTCCCGTTTCTTCGTGACTTTTTTTGGCAAACTAATTTTATTTAGGATGTTTCTATTAGCTAAATAATCTTATTGCAGTCAAATAATCTACTACAATAAAATCTCTCCTATACTCAAGAAGCTTGCTAACATTTATACACCTCCTCACACAGTATGGCTGCGAGTTATAATTGGAGTGCCATGAGCCATATTACATGGCTCATGGCACTATGTAATATGGCGTGTGGGGCCATAATTTCTGCGCCATGTTATGGCACTGGGAGCCATACTGCATAGCTCAGGGTACTATGTACAATGCGTGTGGGACCATAAATGCTGCGCCATGTTGCATAGGACTACGCGCTATGTAGATTTTGACATTATGGCGCAGGTAGCCATATTGCATAGCTTAGAGTACTATGTACATAGCGTATGGGGCCATAAATAATACGCTTTGTTACATAGCTCTGGGCGCCATGTGCATTTTTTTCAGTGTGTTAGTTTGCCTGCCATTCCAAAACCCATGTTATTGTTCGTTTAGAAGAAGTTTTATAATGCAAGTTAGTTGATCGCAGACGAGCTTCTCGAAGAGTTTAGTGATTACTGAAAGAATAGCGATGCCTCGATGATGGTGGATAGACACCTGATGATGGAAAAATGATGGAAAGACACCTAATGACGGCGACTTGTTAAAAATGATATAGAGGGGGCTCTCAATTGATTGATACACTGTGTCACAACGCAAAGAGGGATTTGGTCAGGGCCAGGTCCTTTGTTGATGTTCAGGTCTTAGATAGCATTGGCAATTGCCTCTTTTGTTAGAATGATTCCCTCAATGAGTGGTCTTGAAACAGTTTGGGTAGGCCAGACAGTTGATTTTATTGTAGGGATCGAAGGAGGACAGAACGAATCTTGAAAGTGCAAAAAAATTGGAAATTTCCTGCGGGAGAGAAGATATAGTGTTCCCTCTGAACATAGAAGCGGGATAGCCAGTCGTTTTTCGATTCATATTAGCGAATTCAAAAAACTTTCTTGGGTCATTAACAATTTTGTTACCCATTAAAGTCACGTAAAACTCATATGCTTCTCGAGACTTAATTGAGACTTCTTTGGATAAAAGATCATAACTTTCGTTTAGCCCTACGCTGATATTGCGATAATTTTTAATTGCTTTATAAAGTTTGTTTCGTCGATTCTTTAATTGTCTCAAATTATTGTCCAACCATGGCTCAGAACGTTCATTGCATTTACAAACGTGTTAATAGTTTGAAAGATTTATTCGGCGGAAAAAAAACGAGAAGGTTTACCAGCAGGAGTTGGTTATCGGGAGGCTAGCCCAGTGAAATCCGACATAAAAAAGGCGAAACTTCGGAAAAATTAGGGGAAAGCTGAATTTTGGTGTGAACCTTGGTACCAGCGTGTTGAACCAAATGTCAAAAGTCCCCATCGATCCGTCACTTTTTATACGGGGTTAAAGGTCACCAAAAATGACCTTTCCTAAATATCTCAGTAACGGTCACGTCTTCAGAAAAACAATGTGTGACGAATTTGTAGCTTTAGAAAATTTCCAACAAAAAAGATTTAATAACTTTTTCTTGTAACCATAACCGTTTTTGAACTATATTTATCTAAACATTTACTACTAATTGCATCCTCTTTCTCAATGTCATGTTGATATTATCGGATTTTTATTACGACTTGGAATGTTTGTGAGTTGGTTTTTCTATGTTTAAGAGGCGCATAAAAAGAACATGTTAACAAACTTATATACCAGACTCCAGGGTAGGTGGAAAAGTGTGCTCCGAAAAATTCATGGGATAAGACAGTATGGAAAAAATACTAAAAAAAAACGGTTATTTCGTGGTGGTTCGTTTGCGGGGGTGGGTAGGGTGTGGGTGTAGCCCTGGTCCTGCGATGTCAAGAATAGGCAATTAACAGGATAAAAAGTGATCTTATCTTGTTTAACAGTGGGCATTCCTGAAGATGTGGGATGGAAGCTCAGGGATACCATTTTGTGGAAACTTTTTGGAGCACACTTTTCCGTCTACCCTGGAGTGTGGCTGATAAGTTTGCTTACATGTTTTTTATGGGCCTCTTAAACATAGAAAAACAAACTCGCAAACATTCCAAGTCGTAATCAAAATCGGATAATATCAACATGCCGTTGAGAAAGAAGATGCTGTTAGTACCAAATGTTTATATATCTCAAAAACAGTTATGGTTAGAAGAAAAAGATATAAAATGTTTTTTGTAGGAAATTTTTCAAGCTACAAAGTCGTCATACATGATTGTTCTGAAGACGTGACCGTTACTGAGATATTTGCGAAATTTCACTTTTTCTGACCTTTGACCCCGTATAAAAAGTAACGCAGCACTCGGATCGATGGGGACTTTTGACATTTTATTCAACATGCCAGTACCAAAGTTCACACCAAAATTCAGCTTTCCCCTAATTTTTCCGAAGCACCATGTTATATTTCCCCGGACTAGGAGTTGGTTAAGAAGTTTATTGCATTGCTAGACCGTGTTGAGCGCAATTATTTCGGTAGCAAGAATCACTAATTTTAAACATTATACTGATCTAGAAAGTATAATGAACCAGCCTTTCGTTTACGGTTGGATTATAATCTCCATTTATTAGGAACTACTATTATTGACAAGACAACTAAACCGAATAGATTACCCCCTATCGATCATCTGGGTTATTTGTGTTTTACACGGATCATCTTAGTTTAGATATTATGATTAAGAGAAATTATAAATATTCACAACGTAACATCAAGATGATTTTACAGTATATACGAATGGGGTTTATCATTAGTATGAACGTAAATATTAAAAACAGCGACGCAATAATTATAGTTCTTGCAGCTCAATTGGCAACTGCACACTACTAAATCAAACTGATTCAGGAAAAAAAACTGCTGCTAGAACATCTTCTCGAATACTTATCAAAAGCTACAAAAAAAACCAAATGTCTACACGTATACGTATTATTTTTTCTTCGATCGATAAAATGTTAAGAGGTGAGATTCAATTCGTAAATATCATTCTTAAAGTAATTTCACATTTAAATCAGTCTTAATAACCATCAAATCGACACAGTTTCTTCAGCCTTCTTTTGATATGACGCAGATACACCGGCATCAGCGACACATTACGTAATCAATATTAACGGTGGGTTTAGTGACGTCCACTTAGAAATATATTTTTAGAATTATTAAACATTTATGCTCTACCTTGTTATGAAACTTGTACAAGTTTCAATGGAGTGAAGCGGCTACAAAACATTAAATTATAATCCATTTCTGTGTGAGGGCACTTCTCCTATATTATTTAACGCAGCACATAATTAACTTTGTTATTGATTTCAGGACCAAGAAATCGATTTATTAATTTAGTTTTTCTTAATTCAATCAGAGAACGAACGCACAGATTCGGTTAATTGTATGTACAAATGCATTTCTTATACAACAATATCAGTGAAAAGCGAAACACTAAAGATATCTTTCATAAAATACTCTTCACTTTAATGGACCACTTGCAACAGCACAAACAATCACCAGAAATCGCAATTTCAAAAACAGGACATCAGTCAGATCCTTTGGAATCTAATCAACTCACAACGACAAGATGGCGCTTTGTTCACTCCGCACAATTCAGGTTCCTTTCGCGTTCTCGAGTGCAGATTGTCGATTGGCAAGAAGACAAGGCATGGAAGCCAGCAAAGCAAAGCAAAAGCAAGAAGTCGCCTTTGCCCTTACTCCCGGTCAAGAGTTCCCTTTTCCCGAATTATACAACACAACCACCGGCGTCCGCAAGCCACTGCTCCAGAATCGAACGCGAAGCCTCCTTGTCTCCAACAAACGCCCCGGGAAACAATTTTCCCATAAGCAAGCTTTCTTTTTGTCGAGCGTGTATTGATGGTGTCGCCAGTCAACCCGACACTATTCTTATGGGCAAAATGGCACGGAATTGGCGCATGCCTAGTATCGCGAATGTGTTCTTACACGTTATTAGATCTGAAGAAGGAACGGAAACGCGAATCGCATCAAGCACGGCTTTGATGCTGCGAGGTAGATTATCGACTAAACCTCCATCGCATCGAAGTTCTTCCGCGGAGGCGATATTCTTTGGACGTCAGCTTCCCCTTTGGCTAGGTACATAACAGCGGTCTGCAAGACAAGTTTTCTTTCGTGGTAAGTAAATAGAGGCACGGCACGACCAACTTTGCAGCTTCGTCCATGCGCACCTTCGGCCATGCAAAAGTGCATTCGGTTCGGTTATCCTGCTTCTTCGAACCCACGCTGGGCGCACTTGCTCAATACACCAACACCCATCAAGCGCATCCGTACCAACCGGTCCGGCAGACTTCTTACCTGCCTGCCGCTATTATAACGGCGGCATAAGCACAGGTTTCTTTCATCGCTTGGATGCAATTTCTCCGACGATTCCCGGTTTTCTTGAACCCCTCGGGGCGAATCGACATCGTGTAACCAGTTTTCCAATCCCTTTGTCGCCGTAGCACAATGCTTATGAACACACTTGTGCTGCACATGCAATTCACTTCCCCTTTGTTCGAACTGGAGGAAATTTACATTTAGCCAGGCGGGGGACAAAAGAATGAAACGCTAATAGCATCGGCAAACGGCAGATAGATTGCTACGAAACTTGCTTCGAGATATGTTTTATGTACCTGAAGAAGCGAAGAAGGTAAAAAGCCATGAAACGTAAACAATCGGTCATTCGGTTGTCAAGTTGCAGGAGTTGCGAACATTTTCGCGCTAGTGCAACTGACGCGGTTTCATCAAATAATTAATTTCAACACAATTAGTAGTTTATCAATCTTTATTTGTTATTAGCTGCCTACCGCGAAATATCTCACAATCGCTTTTACATCATTCTGCGTGCGAAAGATAAGGATCTTTGCAGAATTTTTTAATTAGATTCATGTACATTTCACGAGTTCTTATAACGTAGACTAGGCTAGAAGTTGGCCCGGTTATCTGATTCTTCGGTGTGGGTATTCTTATTGGAAGATTTCTTACCACCTGAAGGCTGATATTGATTTAATCATGAAGACAAGTTTTGGCAAGTCTCCATTATCTGGTCATTCTTTCGAACGAAAATTTTGACAATGGTTAAAAGCGGAGACTGCTCATTTCTGATAAAATGTCAATTCAATTTTCAAATGTGTTTCAATTGTCGATCGATTTTTTTTATTGAAAAGACATCGGCAGAATTCAATTTTCAAATAATATAAATTGCATAATTAAAAATCATCTGCATACACAACATCGCGCAGATAGTTATGAGTGCCCGGAATTTAAGAGAATGATTGAAGTTAACCAAAAGCGAATCAACTATGGATATTAGATCAACAGCAAACGAAAAAAATTGTCTTTTAAACATTATCTACGCAAACGTTAGAAGCATTCGTAATAAAATTGACGACATCAATATTTATTTATGTTCCAACAAAAACATCGATGTTGTAGTTCTTAATGAAATATGGATATATAGCAACGAACAGGAACTCTATACGCCGAGAGGATATACAGGCTATTTCTGCACAAGACAATCGGGCCGTGGAGGAGGCACAGCAATACTTGTGAAGTCAAACATTCGCTCAAAGCTTGTCAGCATGTCTGATAAATTTAACACTATAGTAGTTGAGCTTGCACTTAGTTGAGGAAAAATTAACATCGGCACCTTTTATAAAGCGCCACATGAAGAAGACCATCTCTTTCTCAATCATATCGACGAATTCTATTCGACTATCGAGAAATTAATCACTGTAGCAGATACAAATATTGATATTTTAACATCTTCTGCCATATGCAGCGAATATCTCGATATAATTGCGACAAATAATGGAGTTGTATTTAACAAGACAAAGCCAACACGCATCACTATGACGTCCAAAACACTACTCGATCATGTGATCATAAAACATCCAAACATGAGTGAACGTATGTCTTACAATGATGACGACTGGCCCGGCTTAGACCATAAAGTAATCAACTTATCCATAAAAAATCTCGTCAAAGCTAAAATACAGCCTAAAAAAATATCGATGAGCAGAACCAATAATAAAGATTTCTTAAAGAACTTCATAGATAGTCTCCAAGGGTCTCCAACTTCGGACTTTGATGAGCTGATTGAGAAGATAACCGAAGCTAAGGTTAAAGCAACAACAACGAATCAAGTTCGTGTACGAGTACAATCTTGGATTACTAGGAATGTAATTGATGCTGCAAATCGAAAACGAACTGCTTACAAAAAATACAATGCAGATCCAAGCTCCACGTCCAAGAAGCAGATCTATTTATCTATGAAGAAGGAATCGAATCGAGCTATCATGGAGGCTAAAAAACGTTTCTACATAAATAAGTTTGAAGCTTCAGCCGGAAATACCTCCAGATATTAGCAACTAGTAAATGAGCTCTTGTCTAAACAACAAAACAAAGCTTCATCGTGCATAGAAGAATTGTTGATAAATGGAACATCCATTACAGACCCCGAAGAAGTAGCACAGCAGTTAAACAACTTTTTCGCTACCATTGGAACACTTGTCACCGAGCAACTGCAACTTTCATCACGCTCGAGTATTCATATTGAGCCTAGTATGTGCACTTCAATTCACTTGCGTCCCACGGGTTCTGTTGAAATATTTGAACTAATCGACAACCTTAAATCAAAGGTTTCTCCTGGTCTGGATAGTATAACATCGGAAGATATTAAATTTCTGAAAAACCATATTTTGGAGCTTCTAACTACAATTATAAATAAGCACCTAGCAGCTGGTACATTCCCTGATTGTCTTAAACTAGCGAAGATCACTCCAATCTTCAAAGGAGGTGATCCAGCAGATCCATCAAATTATCGCCCAATAGCTGTCACAAGTGTCCTAAGTAAAATATTTGAAAGAGCCATTCAAAAACAATAGCTTCAATTTATTAAGACTAACTCCATTTTGACGCCAATTCAATATGGCTTTCAAGAAAACAGTAGTACACTAGCAGCGACATTAGATGCAGTACATTTCATGAACAATGGATTGGATAAGGGCGACTATGTAGCGGCAATCTTCGTGGATCTGAAAAAGGCCTTTGACACCATCAACCACGAAATCCTGCTTCAGAGGCTCGAAATATACGGAATCCATCATAACTTCAAGCTGTTAATAAAGGATTATCTGTTCAATAGGCGTATTATTACAACTAACAATATGTATAAAAGTCAGGAATGCACTATAAACATCGGCGTTCCTCAAGGATCAATCCTTGGGCCATTACTGTTTTTACTGTACATTAACAGCATACAGGACATTTATCTGTTGGGAAAAATAGTTTTATTTGCTGATGACACACTACTGCTGTATTCCGGTAAAAACGAATTAATTCTCCAGCAAAATATAAATGATGACCTAGGAAAATATTGGAATTGGCTCGAACAAAGTAAATTAATAATAAACATCCAAAAGACTAAATATTTAGTATTCCAACAAAAAAACAAGCAGCAAATTAATGCGTCATTACAAATCAATGGAATGCAATTGGAAAAGGCCAAGTCAATTAGATACTTAGGACTAACTTTAGATGAGAAAATGTCTTGGCTACAACATATCAATAACATCAGACTTAAAGTAGCGCCTATGATAGGAATCCTAAAAATATATGATTTTTTATCTCTCAACATCAAACTTGACATATTCAATGCTTTCATTTTGTCGAACATCTCTTATGGAGCAGTTTTGTGGAAGCAAACATCAAAACAAAACATCGATTTGATCGGAAGACTAATCACTAAGGCTATCAAGACTATATGCAAAATGCCAACTTTGACTCCAAGCTTACATGTGTATCGTGAAACAGGACTACTAAGCATACAACAAATAATGTGTCTTGAACAAGGAAAGCTAATATTTAAGATACTGAACAAAAAACTCAAATGGCCATATGTTATAAGAAATGTTGGAGAAATAACTCAGATAGCCACAAGATCGGCGAATAACCTTGCGATCAAAAAAGCTAGGACAGATCGTTTGAGAATGGATCCAGTGCAACAGTCTGTGGCTTATTTCAATACCTTACCTGAGGATATAAGAAAATCAGCGAATTTGGTTAAATTTAAGGGAAATCTACGATCATTCCTTTTACAAAGATAATGAAGACGCCAACCAGAGTTTTTTCTAAACTTTTCTCCGGGCATAAGTCTTGACGACAAGAAACAGGCGATATCATCTGAAGACGATAGTTTATAATGAAGTGCTTTCCCTTATACCAATATTTTATTGTCTGGGAAGTACGAAGTTAACATATATTGAGGAGAATTGATGCACACGGACCGTGCATTTTGATTGAGTGATGGAGAGAGTGGAGGGAAGGAGGTAAAAAAAAAAATTCAAGCACTTATTGACATCAAATGTCACGTTTTAGCTCGAAAGAATGAACTGCACATACTAAATTGGCGTGAAATGAGTGGATGCATGTGTCAATGCTATCTGCAATTTCAAAGCGAAACCAACTTTCAAGCAACTTTTCATGCTAAAAAGTGACTATCACTCTTGCTTATTTTCTAGCAAAATTATCGTCGAAACAAATTTCACAATCGAAGACAATACTAAGCTTTATGTTTAATTCGTCCTCTAATTTACCTTTTATATTGTTAATTCTAATTGTCATGGTTTTTCTTGTTTTTTTTTTACTCTTTATTCCTACAGAACACCAGGTGGGGCAGCGACAAATGCAGCACCCGAGGAGAAAGAAGTGCAGTTAATTACATTTTACTGTGTTCACCTGGAATAGTTAGATCAACAGCTGAATGGTGTGTATCAAGTAAGATCTCACTCTCAGATCATCACCACTCTGCGTTCTCTTTAGGTATTTCCACAACCCTTTAGGAAGGAAAAACTCCCAAGAAACACTGATTGGGCTGAATTCAACCGACCTCTTGTTGACAAGATTGCCGAAGTCAATAGAATCTCTCTGGAGTACTCTGAATAGAGTCATATTGAGTAGCTAAGCCATAGAGCCATATATAGTTTTGGTCAACAAAATAAATACACCCCTTCATTTCCCGGAAAACAGCTATTTTTTTACAGCTTTTAATACCCCGCAGGTAGTGCTATCTATTGCAATGATAACGTGGAGTGTGTTGGAAATATACATACCAGGAAATGCATTCTGATTACTAAGGATTGGTAATATAATTTGCTTTTATTCAACTTTCTTTATTTCAAAGTGAACAAAAAATAAATTTTGTTTTCACTTTTTTTCTTAAAGTTGTGGGAACACCTAATACATGTTACTGAATACACAACATGAATACACATCCACAATCCACAAACACTTGACACTTCAAATAAACACCACAATTAACAAACACCAAGTAGGCTAAGATTGTTTTAATTTTTGATGTTCGTAGCATGTAAGTTTAGAATACTTTTAATCTTAAAACTCATAGCATGTAAAATATATTTTTGTTAAAAAAATCTTTTATATTTTAAAAGAAAGCCATTTTTGCTTCTAAAAAGTTTATACTTTAGTAATCTAACGCATGGCCATTCCGTTTAATTACTTGTTGACGGTGCATCAACATTGTGTCTACCAAATGTTCACAGCTTTCCTTTTGGCATTAATTCTTACTCTCTCCTAATTACGGCCCACAATTCGGCACTATTTCGTGGTTTATGTTGATAGGCCTTATCCTTTATTTGTTTCCATAAATTCTCAATAGGTTTGAGGTCCGAGGACTTTGCTGAGAAGTGAAATTTTTCCACGCTGCACCCTGTCTTTTAATATTGTTGCATGCATGCCAAACGAACCGTATGGTGTTGTGGTGGCGCTAGAAAAAGCTAAAAACGGCGAGGAAATACTCGACATACATCTCATACATGTATTTAATACATGTATTCAAACAACGAAAATAATCTATGGATAAAACGTAAAATAATCCTCTAGAAGCCAGTTTGAGAATCTTCGAGAAATATATGTCTGATACATGTATCTCGTACATGCAATTTGTAAACAAGACGCCGACAGAGTCCTCTAGAAAGCAAAAGCGGAACATTCTAGAGCCCAAACCATGACTCAGATCTCACATGATAATGGACGTTCACAATAGTTTTCCAGAAACCAGATCAGGAGGCTTCGAGAACCCGAGACACACACGCAACACGACTATAAATAACGCCGCGAGAGGAGCTGGCAATCAGTTAGTAGACAGCGTATACAGCGGAAAGGCTGTTACTTTGAAAAGCAAAACCGTGAATTAAGTATCCGGGCGCGATTAATTAATAGCGAAACAGTGTTAAATTGTAACGCGAAATTATAATAGTGCGATCGTAAAGTGTAAACGATTTAGTGGTTATAATTACTTGTGTAAATAAAAGTGTAATTAGTGTTGATAAAGAAAACTGCTTTATTTCACGAATGTGAGGAATATCGAATCCACGAAAGGTGTTTTAACGGTAAAACACAGCAATATCCTCGCAGTACGGTGGCATATTCTCTTCTGAAAAAGGTAATATGATGGTCTCTAAGATGTTAAAGTATCCCTCTTTGGTCATAATGCCCTCAATCAAATGTATTGGACCTACGCCATGCCATGAAAATAAAGCCCATACCATAATGCTTCCTCCTTCATGTTTAACGGTCTTTTTGGTGTATTGCGGATCAAAGGCTTTGTTGAGAGGACACCTCACGTACTCCTTTCCGTCTGATTCATTCGTCACTCCAGGATATTACGCTACTTTTTCTTCCTATCACCTCCGCTCCAGTATAAATCAGTCTTTTTAAAATCTATTCGGTTCCGTATATTATTTTTACTGAGCAGAGATACTTTTCTAGGGAAGATTGGCCTCTACTAATCTTTGACGAATTGTCCTTGCGCTAGCAGCCTCCGTTTCCTGTAAAATCATAGAAGAAGACGCAAATGGATTTTATTACAAGTTCGCATAATTTTTATATACAACCAATGCTGGGTTTGTTTTCCGTGGACGCGCCCGATTTTCTTGATTATCCTTCTTCTTTAGAGCATTCTGCACCATTCCCATTGAGCAACTTACGCCATCTGACGGAGAGAGTAATCGTCATCACTAAAACGTTGAATCTCAATCATCTTTTCTGGAGAACAGTGCTTATTTCGCCCTATGTTTGAACTAGAATGTGTTTGAAGAGTGGGAAAATTTCACGGTGATTTGAAAAATTTGTATTTAAGTTACCTCAAGGAACAAATTTGACCAAAAATTCACAAAAAATAGCCAAAAATACTTATTTAACAAACTGTATTTATTATTTTGTCCAGTGCGAAGATTACACTTTAAGCAACAGACAAAAAATGATTTGTGGAGGATTTTGTTCTTTGCTTCAAAAACTTTTTCCGGATTTTAACGCATCATTTCTGAAGGTGACACTACTTGCAACGTATTGAAATTTGCTAGGAACAGCTGCTTGCCAGGAAATGCACGGGTGTATTTATATTTTTGGCCAATAGTGTAAGTAGCGAGAGCGACTATTTCTTGTGGTAAATTATACGGTGAATTACTTTGCTTTCCCTATCATCATCCATTTAAGACTGAAATCTTCTTTGAATTAATTTGAATCCCAGATCAAAAATCTCATCTAAGCCAGATGGCAATAGTTATTTTTCCGATTTCACTTAACTGTTCAGTTAGACTCCCGTTGACACATACGCACATACAAAAGGTGTCATGCAACTGAGGCTGTAGCAGAAGGGGATCGATTGGAGCAAAACAAAGAAACCACACTGCCGCTAAAGTGACTGTCCACAACTTACCCATATTAACTGTGCCGCCAAGATATTCCTCGCCGGCCGATAAAATAAGAACGATTTCGAGACGTGCAAAGAAAATAACAGTTGTGAGAAGCTAGTAGGAGAAAAGGAGAGGAGCGATTCTTTGAAGACTCTTTTATTATGTGACTTGGCTACCAGCAGGAGCCGCATTACACTCAGGTGAATGGAAAGCCGCAAAGAAATACGGCGCCGGCTACCATGTGCATGCATGTATTGGATATATCATCGTACAGGTTGTCTGCGTTTCCATATTCATACGAATGAAAACCTGTAAATCAATAATCGATACTATGAAACCTGCTTTCTGATAGTGTAGTCGAGTGCATTAAAGATTGAACGAGAGTCTGTCGCTGCAAAGGTAGGAGTAGTGACGTCAGTATCTGTGTTATAAAGTAAAATATCGTAAAATATATATATATCATACACACATATCAGTATGCGTGCACACTTGTTCGCTTCCCCAGCCCATCGGTCACACCGACAATGTTCCGCTATGAGATAGATTCAAGCATCGCTACGTCATTGAAATTCTCCAGCATCCCGAAACGCCGGGAAATGCGGCTGTGAAAATTCGACCCGTTCTAAAATAGCGACGCAAAGTTCCATTTCAAATTACTACACCCTCCCGATACAACCAAACCACCCCAAGACAGCATTTGCCGCTTAACGAGCACTGCTGATAAAAATTCCTGGAAGTTTGGGGTGGAAAACATGCAGTCATGTCCGACGAGAGGGTAAGGAAGAGCGTTTCCTTCACTGCTGAGGGTGGTATTTCGGACTCCCTATCCTGCAGGCAATAGTTGGCTTTGAGCCAAAACAATTCCTCGCAAGACGCGATTGTTTTCATCACTTCAATCTTGGAAACACATATTATCATCCATCCGGTGGCATTAAATCGAAATAAGATGAAATGATTTCTTCGAATTTATTACAGGTTGAGGCGGCACCGTTTTCGATTTATTTCAGCAATCGATTCAACCAAACTCGCTCGACGAGCCAACAGCGCTGCGCAGATTACGTAAAATTGTTCCGAGAACTTCCACAAGATGTGCGGCGAACGCTATTAGCTTCTTCGATTGGTTGGTGTTTTCTTCGAAAGTTGTACTTCTTCGTCTTGGGACCATTTCTGGAGAAATTGCTTGCTGGCTTAATGCCTACCGAGAAAAGTAGTTACCATTCCCCAGATCTATCCTTCCTTGACCTTCAGTATTAGCGAGAAATGGCTGGCGTTGCTGGTATTTGCCTACTTGAGATGCCGGTCGCGAAACAGGAACACAACTCGAGGACATTGCGATAGTGGTATCATCTCGCCTACATAGTGCTGTTCGGATTCTGGGTAATACAAGCGTTGTTTCGTATTGTTATTGTCATTATTTAATTCGGCGAAACGAAATACGCATTTTAATTGTGGGATTTAGGAACGAGATTTTTTAGGAGGATTTGTTTCCAAGAATAAAAGAATGGTGCACGAATGGCTCTTTTTTGGATGCTCGTTTATTGTTTATTGCAGATATTATTTAAATATTGAATCTAGAAGAAAAAATTTAGCTGCGGAGTAAAAAAGAAGCTAAATTTCCAGTCGTCGCCACCAAAAGTCTATCAGGCCTGCTCCATTTTGGTACTTGACGCTCCTGTTAATTTAATTTTGGTCAACGACTGGAGTGAAGGTTGGCGGGGTGGACAAAAATTTGCGATGCTTCATTTAATAAATTCAAACATAGGCTGCTTATTTTCATAACAGGGTTTTTATCATATAAGCAGAAGATCTTAATATCAAAATGACAACAAGATCTGATGCTGGCAGCCCTATCACAATTAGTGCATCCCTCTCCACGTATGAATGTTTTTATAGTGAGCTGTCCGATTTTATTATGTCTTACTATCCTCATTCTCCCATTTTTGTTTGTGGTGACTTCAATTTGCCTTCTATTCAATGGGACCTCTCGTCTTGAACCATTTCCTCTTCGAATGCACTTTCAATTTCCCTCTCATGATTTCTTTCGTTTTGTTCCTTATCCCAATTTAATTACATTCCTAATAATAATCGTTTGTTAGAACTTGTCTTTTCTAATTTTCCTTCTTCTAATCTATCTATTTCCGCATCATCCTTTCCTTACGTTGATCCTGACCGTCATCACCCCCCCCCCCCCCCCCTTTCCATTGATTTTTGTTTATTAAATAGGCCACGCACCAAAAGCATAGTTGTGTCGTCTTTCAACTTTTTTAAGGCAGACTATGAACTAATTGCTGCTGAACTCCTTCCTATCAATTGGTTTTCTTTTTTTCGTGGGCTTGATATAAATGATGCTGTTTCTTCATTTTTTTTCAGTCCTTAATTCCATTGTTACTAGATTTACACCTGTATCTCGTTCTCGTCGTGGTTCTTGTTCTCCTTGTTTTTCTGTCGCAGTTTCCAAATCTTTGCGCGAGAAAGATAAGGCCCGAAATGAATTTCTTCGTAGTTCTTCTGTTGAGGCGTTTCAGCGTTATCGGTCTCTCCGAGCAGTGAAGAAGCAAAACGTGGATATTTCGCCCATATTCAAGCCTTTCTGGTCGTATGTCCGTTCCCTAAAAACTAGCAATCGGTTTCCTGACACTTTATTTCTTGAGGAAACTTCGGCTTCTATCCGTCAAGAAATTTGTGATTTATTTGCTAAGTTCTTTGCTTCTTCATTTTCCTCTCCTAACTTTGCTTCAGGGAGCTCTGCTGCGGCTGTGTTTTCTCATGAGAATTTTGTGATGACTTATCGTCTGGAGGCGGAAATTCTAATATCCTCGTTGGATCACTCAGCAAGCAGTGGCCCAGATAGCATTCCTAATGTGTTTGTTAAGTCTCTTGCATCTTCCTTATGCGTACCTTTGTCTATATTATTTAATTTGAGTTTGTCTGTCGGTGTTTTTCCTTCTACCTGGAAAGCTGCCAATGTTTTTCCGATTTCAAAATCGGGGGACATTGGCAACGTGGCCAACCACCGTCCTATATCACTCCTGTCCTGCTTTTCGAAGTTGCTTGAGCGTATTGTTCATGACAGAATTCATGGTGCTTTTAGTCATTTATTTTCTGTTGAGCAACATGATTTCATCAAGGGACATTCAACGACTACGAATTTAATGGAATTCACTAACTCTGTCGCGTGCACTTTGGACAATGGTCTTCAAGCTGATGTGATTTACACTGACTTCGCGAAAGCATTTGACAGGGTATACCACTCAGTGCTGTTGGATGAGATCTGTAACTTTGGTGTTTCCCATTCCCTTACATCCTGGCTTTCTTCCTACATCCATGATCGCGTCTGCCGTATTGTGTTTAATGGTTGTTCTTCCTCCCCTTTTTCCCCTATTTCTGTTGTTCCCCAAGGTTCCATCATTGTTAGAACTCAATCGTTTTTTCTGACTCCTTTTGCGCGTATTCTTGTGTATTTTAACTCACCTTTACCTAGGATACTTAGAGACCATGATGAGCATCAGTTTGGTTCTTTGTCCATGTCTTTTCAATCTTTTAAAAAACATGTTATTGATATGTTAACGGAGCCTCTTAGTTATTTTTTATTGTGCATTTTTCTCTTTACTTTTTCTTCTGTTTTTGTTTTATTATTATTTTTATTCCTCTGTTTTGCTTTATACTAATGATTTTTGTTATTTTTTGTATCTCATTTTATAATTGGATTTTCTTTTAAATGAGATTTGAATAAATAAATAATATATAATCATTCCCCGCCAAATCTGTTGCACGGTAAGATGCACTTACCTGTGAAATTCGCTTCGATCTAATGGCTACGAAAATTATTGAGATAAAAAGTTCTTTTTTATTGAAGACACTTCAAGATGTGTGCTGTCATACAGAGAGCTGTCTACACATTTTGAAAGCTTTTATCAAACCTGGTCCTACCGATCCTGTAAATTTCACGTTGATTTAATGATTCAGCTCACTCAAACAAAAAAACCATCTGTTCAAAAAATTGGTAATTTGGTGAAAAGCTACCACTCTTTGAAAAATGTGAAATCTTTAAGGGGGAAAATACATGTAACTTCTAAAAAAAATTGATTTTTTTATTACATCAAAATGTTTGAAATGCTCTTCAAATATATTTAAAAAAAATTTAGAAACGATATTCGTATTAGTTCTCGAGTTATAGTCAGTTAAAGGCAGCGCGGCGTTTCCCAAGTCGGTGGAGCTTTGAAACTTCAGAAGCGTTTTTCTCAAAGTAGTACTTTTTCAACTGCCGTACAAGATATCTCAAAAAATATTGAATCAATCCGGCTCAAATTTATACCACATCTACAAAAGAGCATTATCTCCTCGTTGAACCTAAATGTTATTGTAATTTCAGAAAACTAATTTGTTTATTAATGTTTAAAGTGTGATTTTTTTGAAAAATAATCGATTTTTATGTTTAATCTAAAATTAATGTAAAAATTTAATTTTTTTTTATAAATTTTATTGGTTCACCTATGAATTACATATTTCATTAGCATATTTTTTTTTCTCTGAATGTTGCAAGTTCCCCGGAAAAGGCGTTAAGTTGTACGAGGCAGTTTTTGATGTGTTTTTTTTCATTCGCTCGCATCGCCGCCATTTTGTGTTGAAAAATTATTCAAAAAATATCTTCGGTTACTGTGAGACATGTACTTTAAGGATTTAGTATTAAACATTTTCTGAATGAACAATATATATATTAATTCAATCTGAAATTAGCAATTTTTTTTCGATTTTACATGTATTTCACCCCTTAAACTGGCTGGATTGTTAGTGAATCAATTGAAAATTCGTTTACAAACTTCATCTAACATTTTCTGGAGACACAATTCTTTGAAAGATCTATTTTCATGTGCCGTCTGCAGCTACAGGCGGGTTGCCTGTAACTGAAACAATAATCATTCAAAAGGCGCAATTACACTCTCCCCGATCGTTTCCCCGAACAACGTGCAAAATTACTTCCCTCCATGTTTTGGCATATGAAATATCATCAACAGTTGCCTGTGTGTAATTTCGGCATAAGAAGACAGTAATTATGAAATTGGAGCAAAGCAATCTTAGCACAGCGGTTTTGTACAACCTGAGCAAATGAATTTTGTCCTTTTATCTTTTTTGTCTTCTGCACATCTGTTGCATCGTCGTCGGCCTTGACTTGAGACTGGCAAATGATCTCCAATATTCAGTAAAAGTTTGGACCTATTTGATCGTGGCCCAGTTGACCCACTTATCTTTCTTGTGACCTTGGCTGTCTGTCGGCCAGTCAAAATCATGTGTCCAGCGAGGTGGACAAGAATGTTTTGAAATTTTACATTTTTTACCACCTCCTGATGGATTATATGAACATTTACAGCTTCTGCCATAATACAGCTTCTCCAAAAAGATGGCTTCAATTTGCTCATTGTCGCCAGAGTTCTATCCACTCCATATCCCACCCAGGGATTGATGATGCTCGCGACAATGACATAGTGAAGACCCCCTCAATGTCTAAGAAGGCTGTCAATGTGAATTCCTTTTGCTGATAGGACTTTTCTATTGTGTAATGCCATCTTTACTGATCTGCCCGCTAGATACGCGTGTTGATCAACACAGAGTCTCGCGACATCAATGAAGTTCTTGATGTGCTAATTGGTCTAAAGTCCTCCACGTTATGGTGATTCAACCTGCCAGGTTTTGGAATGAAGACTACCCTAGCCCTAGGTCCTGCCTGCTTTTTGAAGCATGACAGGCGATATCTCATCAATCCCTGTAGCTTTGTAAGGTCAGAATGTGCCTATAGCCCATTCAATCTTGACCTCACCTACTACTTCCTTGATCAGCTGCTTGGACGGCCGGTCGGTCACTAAAAATTGGTTAACTCGCGGTGCCGTGTAAGCTAAAGTGAGTTTCCAGTAGCATGTCGAGACATTCTTTCGGGCCCCCCACCCAATACTCGTTTTCCCTTCGCAGAAACGTAGGTACGCCGGGAGTTACGCTTAAGACATTCCGGATTCTAGCAGCCTTTGTTCTTCGTTCAATGTTCTCACAGAATTCGATCCATAAGTCGCGCTTGGCTTGTCTTATCTTCTTTTTGAAGAGCGACAACTCTTGCTTCTATCGATCCCAGTATTCAACGTTTCCCGACCGCCTTGCGTTGTTTAACACACTTCGTGTGCAACCTCTAGCCTTTATTAGTTCCATTCTACCACAAGGTAGTGTTTTCGGCTACGGGCTTTTCCGGGCACACGTCTTTGAAATCAGACACCAAAATTCCTCTTAATCGCTTCACCTGCTCGTTAAGTCGTTCAGAACTCGTCAAATCCAGGTCGTCTAGTGTCCTGAACTTCCTAAACCTCTCCTCCTAAACTTCTCATTGTGCTGCTCCCGGGCTCCGATTTTTTTTTGGGTAAGATACCGGAACTACCGATATTCCAGCATAACCACTGGTGTTCCGAGAGCGACGGTAGGTTAGACACCTACTGGATATGGACACTTTCCATTATACTTGGAATTTCCAGGGTAATATCAATTACCTCAACCCTGTTCCTAGTAATAAATGTGGGTTTGTTGCCTCTATTGAGGATATTGGTACTTTAGAAATCCTAGCAAATAGCTAGGATTTAACAGAGGCAGCTCTGTCGTTTATGTTGGTGCTTCCCCAAAATTTCGTGGGAAGCATTTGCGTCAAAGCCAAAAACAGCATCAGTATTCATAGCCACTTCTCTGCCACTCTTTTTAGTAATGGGATCCTGGTCGTATGGTAGATACACCGCCGGCAGCAGGAACCGCTGCGTTCCGCTACCAGCGATCTTCCTCTCCCAACACACAGTGGTTGTATTCTAGTGTTGTATTACTCATACAAGATGCATGACAAATGTCCCATCCACAGCTACAAAATGTCACATCACCTCAAGCTTCAAATTTGTACAACCCTTTGTACCTTGAGGCGCAGCGATTGTAATACTCAATGGAAAATGTATGTACGCGAGACTTGTTTGAGTTTGATTTGTACCACCTCATTTTTTGTCATATTGATGTGCTTTGCTCAACTTTGAAGCGATTGACTTGTGATACTTGAGGCACAGGGATTGCTGTACAAGGCGAAAATGTATGCATGCGAGTTTAGCTTTGAGTTTGATTTGCACGATACTTAAACAAAAAATTTGGTGGTAATTAGCTACCATTTTTGGGAAATTGTTTAGTAGATTAGTAACAGTACTGCTCTCCTTAGCATAAACGTTTTACCTACATTTTTTTTTCATTTTTGATTTAACACCGAATTCAAAAACTACATACTCTATTAAATCATTCTCCAAAATATGAAATTCTTATCTTTTGTGGAAGTATGCTAAAATCAATAATGAAAAATTTCCCATCTATAAAAACAACGTAACCAGTACTTAGCATAAATGTTCTATCCTACCGTAGCGGCGGCGTAATGGTATGGGGCTGTATGGCTGCCAGCGGCGCTGGAAACTTATAGGTAATTGAAGGAATGCAACATTACACTTCAATTGAAGTGTGGCATTGTACCACCTCAAATTTGAAAATGAGTAACTCATACAAATACATAGCAATATGACTGACGACCCAATACTATTGTATTCCTGTCGCCGCTCTATTGTGATGCAGATTTGCTTGGACCACCCGCACTTTGGCTTCACTCAGTCGTCTTCTCCACTCCAACCTTGATGGTGTGGTGATCCTCTTCAGCCCGAAGTGAATCAACCCTCTGTTGGCCCGTACTTGATCAATTCCCAGCACAAGCACCAATTTCGCTGCACCAGTTAAATCAGGCTTCACCAATTGGTTGCTGAGTTTGGCCGCCTGGAATAATCTCCAGCCTGAGACTTTCAGATCGGGTTTCTGTCTCTTTAACAGAGACAGAGCCTTTGACGCGTTCGGGTGGGGCTCCGCTACCCTAGCTGTAATTAGCTTGGGCACGGATATCTCCTCCTCCACGTCTAGACCTGGATGATCTCCGGAAAATTTCAAGACGATTGGCCGTAGCGAGCCCGTCGTGAAGATGTCACTGCAGGTCACCGTAATGTGACCGCGAACAATGTCGCAGCCTTCAAAGTGAGGTGACCCTTCTTCCGTAGACATGACAAACTTGAAGATTCTTCGGTGATCTGTTTAAGAATCATCATGGCCACGTCATCCTCGAATCTCTACTTCAGGTATCTGTCTCTACTATTTGTCAACGACGGCCAGCTTAAGGTGACTAGCAGCTACGTCCCTAAAGGACCGATCTACCGTCTCCGTTCGTGGCCTATCAATGAATTTGCTACTCTGAGCGTTGGCGCTTGCTCGCAAACATAGCAGTAGGTTTCACTTGGGTATACTCGGGATTCGCTTTGGATTCCAACGTCACCGTAATCATGGCCGCTCGCTTTGCTTCTCTCCTCGTGAAGCGTTGGACATTCCGCTTCCTCCCTTTAGTGGGATCAGCTGCCGCCAACTTTACAGTGGATTACAGATCACCTCTCACATCTGTGGTGAAGGACCACCTTACCTCATCGCTTTGGTGAGGGACCTCTCATCAACCTTGCTTAGAAGGGACTAGCCTGATCATATTTGCCAATCCTCCCTTCCGGGCGGATTGTTACCAGCAGCCACCGCACAAATCACACTTTCACCAGCCCGAATAGATACGGCACGTGCATATTTGCAGATACTACATGTTACTTTCTCTATTCGGTTGACGATTGACCGCCAAAATATATAAAAGAATATATAAATTTTTACACAAACTGTAATATTAATTTTCTCCGTAAATCAGTGATAAGCAAATAAATAGAAATTTCTCATTTTCATCTTTGTCGAGTATAATGAATTAACCAAAAGCTTAAACAAAAAAATAACATGTTTGTTTTAAATCGAGTAAGCGACGCTATCATTGTTAAAATCAAACTACGCTAAAGAGCAAATCCATAAAAAAAACAAATCGAAAAATATTCAGTTCATACGCATCCACCAATCTGGTGCACTCAATTAAACATTATACAAAAGTTAATGAGAGTCATCAGTGCGTGGGAGATACATACATATGCCAATAGAATTAGCGGGAGCATAGAAGAATAATTGATTCGGTACACGCGGTACCGGCCACCTGATTCAATGGGATGACTCACGCAGGTCTTCTTGCGTATTTCGAAGTACATACAATAGATGGAGGAGACCCTCCATCCGAACTCGTCCAACAGGTTCCGGTGAAGGAATATCAAAACACACAACATAAACATCAACACTCATTTTGTACGAGTAAAAAAACAGTGAAGCGGGTGAAATGGATTTTCTCATGCTGCATGGCGATGACTACCTTTTTTCCCGGCCTACGGATATTTTATGTGAAGATAACTTGACACATTTCAAGAGCCCGGGAAAGAATCAACTCATCAAACCACACGAGAGTCCAAGACGCGATATTTACCTGGATTTGGTTTCCTCGTTATTTCTTTTATTTACTGTGTAGTTTTTTCATGTTGTTGTGTCACATGTGGATGCAAGTTGTATATAATGGGAATGTTCGGCTTAAAGCTATTCAGATCTTTTTTTCTTCCAAAGATGCGATGCTGTGGCGGGAGAACGTGAGCATTCATTCAGATAAGAGTGAAATACATAGTGTGTTGATAAGACGGAATGATTGAAGAACATTGTGAGAATCTTCTTGTATTATGTATTTTGGTCGGATTTCCCCTCTTTTTAGGTGAATGTTTACATTTAGGCTCCGTTTGGTGTGTCTAACTGCCTGCTTGTTACATAACGCGTATTTTATATAACAGTTAGAAGATGACTCATAGCTCGCTTCAGTTTAAATTTGTTGTTTCTTAGTTTCAGATACACTATATTTATATGTAGTATTTTATGTGTTTATTTATATCTAATAATTTGAACGATTGTTCTGAACGATTGTACATAGAATTGATTATTAGATTTTTTTTTTGTATGATGCGTCATCATTGTTTGTGTGGCTTCACAGGAAGCCGATGGTTGATTGGACCTGTTGCACCTAATTAGAAGTAGGTAGGAAAGTTATTATGAAATTGGGCAGCAGTTTAAACTTATTGATTTTTTTTAGGTTTATTTCTGTAAGTCTTACCAACCACAATAGCGTTAAATTGGGGGCAAAGCGGGCGTGGAACACATCACTCCGAATCCATATACATATGTACATATATTGATTGTGAATTAAGTTTCTACCAATTTCAACCCTCCGGTCCGTCAAAACTATTTATTATGTACAGTTTGTATTAGGACGAAAATGAAAAAAGACACATCATGAATTGAAATAGATTGACAAGTGTTAGGCTCCTGCACAGAAGTATTTAGTGTTACTTTTTAAAGTTTTTGAAGGTTTAAAATGAAAAATTTCCATGGTCAGCAAGCTGTGGAACATGCTGGTAGCATCTTATGTTTTCACATGCATCTGAAAGGCAAGTATAGCTACAGGGAAAATATGTTTTCTTCGAAATCCTTGCAAACTGAAGGAGGCAACTTTAGCTAGTACAAACGAAACGCCCTCCGGTGCTAGAGACAATAGGAGACTCTCAGTCACAAATAATGCAAGAAGCTGTGAGAGATAAACTGCAGGTGAATACGAATGGGGACGTCAATGCAGCGAAAACTGTAAGCATTTTCTTGAAAACTCGATGTCAAGAAGTGAAACCTGGAGAAGCGAGTGAAAGGTTGACTGGTAATACCGATGCCGTCTGTTCGAGGGAGAAATGTCTTGAACGGATGACTAAGAGTAAAGCCACGCTAATTGAACATTTCAAACCAGGGACAGCTTCCATTGTCTTTCTTCGTCTTTTTTGAGCGAAAATGCGAAAATGCAAAATTCTCCCTACATGAGCGTATACAGTAGTCGTGGCTGCGTGGCAGCATGATCTACGGACTTAGTTCAATCATGGGCTAATATTTTTTATGGTAAAAGATCAACGAGGCCTAGTACTTGTGGTGTGTTTTCCAATTTACTTGATACCACCACATTGCACGCTAAGACCTGTCAGCGGTTGTAGTGCAGTACCGAGAAAATAATGGGCTGATACGCACGATTGTCGCCTCAGCTTACTTTCCATTTAACTCTTTCATCCCGCCGTCAGCACAGGAGCTGAAGGACTTGGTCCAATACGCAAATCTACACCATTAATGGTGGTCCAAGTACAGGTCCCCATCGAAGGAGGAATTGCGGTGGTGCTATTTGCCTCAGCCTACTTCCCAGGGGATGATGGATACAGGTCACAAGTAACAACTCGTAAACCACTGCAGAAGAAAGAACAAAATGCTGATTATTGGATGCGATGCCAATGCTCATCACACAACATGGGGGAGTAGTGACGCCAACACTAGAGGTGAGTTACTCTTAGACTTACTCGTAAACATCAATTTGGCTATAGAAACTAAGGACAAGTCGCCAGCGTTTTTGACAGCTAACAGGCAAGAGGTACTAGACCTTACGTTGGTGTTAAATAGAGCAGCGCATGTAGTGAAGAAGTGAAATGGCATAGAAGTCGCTTCTTTCTCTAATCATAGGTATATAAACTTCGAACTAGGAAAACATGTTGTAAAATGGGTAAAGAGTAGGCAGCCAAAGTATACCGATTGGGAAGGCTATCGCAATGGCCTTACAAAGGGTCTTCATGGCCTTTAATTTCACTACGAATGCGAAGCTGGATGACACTGCAGACAAGTTACCAGAATAATCCTCGAATCATACCACGGTAACTGCCCCGGGAAAACCAGTGCTCCCAAAGCGAGGATGCCCTGGTGGAACATGGAGTTAGAAAAACTCAGAAGAGCCGCAAGAACGGAGTTCAACCGAGCTAAAATTATATCAAACTGGGAAGCCTATAAAAAGGAACTCTCAGAATAAACAAATAGCTGAGGAAATCCAAAAGAAAGGCCTGGTGTGCCTTCTGCGAAATTCTCAATAGCATCCCAGGCACTGCCAGTATGCACAAAGCTCTGTGTAAAGGCTACCAAGGGCATATAGGACTATTCAGAGCTTCAGATGAAGCGATGACGACCACCTTTGACTGGAAGTGCTGCTTAGAACATACTGGGTGCAAAGTCAGGGGCAGCGATGAGGCTGAGGAGAAAGACGAATGCTCTGATCGGACACTTAACTCACATCTTATTAAACAAATCATCTCGTATGAAAAGGTTGAAACTTTTTAAATCACCAAGACCAGATGAAATCTACCCAGCTCTGTTACAAAGAGCGACGGGGAAACTAAAAACCATTCTGGCACATATATTTAGAGCAAGCTTGCAACTCAGCTATATACCAAAACTGTGGAGACTGGTGCGGGTTGTGTTCATCCCTAAAGGTGCCAACAAACCGGCCAACCTGCCAAAATCATCTTTCGCACTCACATCTTTTATATTAAAGACCATGGAGAAATTGATTGACCTATACATAAGGAATGATCTTTTGGCAAAGATGCCACTTCACAAATTTCAATTTGCCGTCCAAAAGAGCAAATAAACTATATCAGCTACACATAACATGGTGTAAATAATAGAAAAGGCCTTGAAAGGCAAGGAAATCGCACTGTGCGCTTTCATGGACATAGATAGAATCTTTAAGAATACAAGACATAACTCGCTGTACCACGCTCTCCAGAGGAGGGATGCTACTCAAGAAGTATTTAAGGGAGTGAGTAAAATACTAAGGAATCGATGTGTGTTTGTGGAGCTGGGGGAGGCAAGGCTAATTGCAGACACTAGGATGGTCCACAGGGAGGGGTATTATCACCTTGATATTTTCCCTACTAGCTGATGACCTTCTCGTGACCCTCAATAGCAAGGGCCTAACTGCTCTCGGCTACGCAGATGAAATCATGGTAATAATAAGAGGCTCACACATGGATACCTTGAGACCAAGAATGTAAAAAGCCTTAAATGAAACAACCAAATGGTGCAAAGAAGAAGAAGGGAACTAGCATTGTATCATTCACCAAAAAAAGAAAAATCGAAATAAGAGCCCTAAATATTAGGGGCACAATCGTATGTCTGCAGGAAGAGGTAAAATATCTAGGAATCCACCTAGATACGAAACTCACCTGTGATAATCATCTAAACAAAATGGCACTGAAGACAACTAAGACACTCTGGGCGACAAAAAAATGCTTGGACGTAATTGGGGTCTATCACGAAGGCAGACACTATGGACATAAAAACAAATGGTGAGACCTATCCTCCTATATGGAGCTGCAGTTTGGTAGAAGAAAACTACACAAAAAAAATGCTGTCAATAGGCGCAACAAGCTTCAAAGGATAGCCCGCCCGCTATTTACAGGAGCAATGAGCTCCACCTCAACGGCTGAAATGGAGGCTCTTCTAAACCTAGAGCCGCTACACCCCAAAAATCAAGAGGAAGCAGCGAAACAGGCCATTAGCCTGCAATAGTCTTAAAGGCACAAAGCAGGAAACCTTAAAGCCTACCTCAAAATCCTGGGGGCATCAGGCCCATAGAAGAAATGTTGACCCTCAGTGACTAAATAAAAACCAAAGCAACATTTAGGAAGAGGTTAAAGGTCACAGTTCCATCAAAGGGCAAATTGAAATACAAAAGAGTGCAAATGTGGGATACGGCTGGTTCAAGATGGATTGTGGAGTAAGAGCAGGGATCATAGGTCCCAAGTACAAAATGTATTTCATTCTCTCAAAAGAGGCCACCATCTATCAAGCAAAACTATCCACCATACTTAGAGTCTCACAAATAATAAACATAAGGAGCACTAAAGGGTCAGAATTAAGATCCAATCGGATACTCAAGCGGCTCTTATGGCTACCAGTCGTGATCAAATAAAATCAGCTATACTCTTAGAGGTGAGAGAGTCCCTAAATGAAATCGGGCCACAGAACAGCCTCGAATTGATATGGATCCCCGGCCATGAGGAGCACCAAGGAAATGAGAAAGCTGACACCAAAGCCAAAGAAAAAGCAAAAATGCCCTTCATAGGTCCTTCTCCGTAATCGTATTGTGGCTTTACAAAGGTAAGGTGTGGCTTTACAAACAAGTAAATTAAAATATGGAGCAAGAAAAAGATCAAAAGCTACTGATTTAATATTGAGGGTTTATAACACTTAAAAAATACCTTGGCTTCGATAACTAAAGAGCAAAATAAACAGTGGCTCTCTGCATAACTTCACTGCAGAAAGTATCTCCACAAGATAGGTGAGGAGCAGGACGACCGCTGCAGATATTGTGGGGAAACGACAAAGTGTGTTGAACATCTTCTCACACTCTGTCACCATTAGGGAGACAAAGATTCTTGCTCCATGGCTCTGCTCTTCCTTCCATCAGGGGCATTACAAATGTCCCGTCAAGGAACATATCCAGGTTCATTAGAAGCCTGGACATCCCATAGGACATAGCACAGAGGAGTAACAATACACCCAGTAGGTCGCAGTGCTAGAGGCCTTCTGGACCCACTCCAGACTATCAATCAATCAATACGCTGAAGTGGAGAAACTGGAACTTCAGGCGGGCCACATTGCTAGCACACTAGTTTTGTCAGCTATACATGTGTGGGAACACATAATTACACACTTCACAATTACAATTACACAATCCACAAACACTTAAATTAGAAATTAAATTAGAAATTTGTAATTTTTAATGTAGCTAGAATGTTAGTCCAGTATACTTTTCATCTTGTTAGAATAAACATCAATAAAAAAATTAAAATGTATATTTTTACTAAAACATACTTTTAATTATTTATTTATGGGAACCAAAAAACGCTTCCCATACATGTAACGCCATAGAAGACAGACTCTTTGATTTTTTAACTTCTGCGGGCCTAATGACTTTGAACAGTGGAATTGCTCCTATCTTTGTCACCTCAAAACTGATGAGCGATTATTGTTCGCAGTTCATAATAAATTCCGATTTCACAATTTACGAGTTAGTTTAAGTTAAGATTGAGTTAGATGTTAGTTTTAGATGTAAGATGGTTAAGTTAGCTACGGGCCCTATTTTGATTCAAATTCCGATATCGGAATTCGTAAACTTTTCCGACTCGCCTATGATTGGAATTTCGTATTATGATCAAATCCGAAATCGGAATTTAATTCCAATTTGAAACTGCAGACAACGTCAGTGAGTAGCGCAAAATTAGTTCCAGATTTCCAATAAACTTCCAAAATACTTCCAAGTAACTGTCAAAATAGCGAATGAAATTTGAAAAAAGTAAGCAATTTGAACTGTATGTTGACGAAATGGATTCTGTAGCATTTTATTTTGATGTAAATTACGATTGCGAAACAGATGAGACCTGTAATATTGCAGAGCAACGGAAAACGATCAGAGACTTATCCGATCCTTTAGCACTTTCTGAAAAAAGTTTTGTTCATACTCAATAAACTTGGTTCATACTCAAACTACAAGTGAAAATCTATCAGAAGCATCAATAATTCGCGACAACATTAGAAACATTTAAGTTAAGAAACAATATAAACTTTATTAAAATAAACTAATAAAAAATTTTAAAAAGGGCATATTTCTGATATCAAATTTGCTCACTCAATAATTTAAGCCTATCTTCTTTAAGTTGCACTTCTTTGATTTTCATCTGAAGCATTTTACTCTTTAAAGCCAAATGTTTTTTCTGTATTATTTTTTTTTTAAATCAAAATATTTTTGTTTCAGTTTCCGTATTGTCTGTATTATTTGTTTGGCATTTTTGAAAAAATCAAGACATTCGTCGTGGAAACGCTGCTGGGCTTTTATTTGCAGCTCTAACAGCTGCTTTTGCATCTGGCGACGAGGTTTTTTTCTGGCGAAGTTGCTTTTGAACTTGTGACGATGCAACTGGTCCGGGCTCTGAATCTAATGAAGATACTGGAGCGTGTCCTGCATCAAACCACGTGGGTGTTTCAGGTGTTGATCCTGACGTGGGTATTGGAGAGCGCGGTGGTACTGCGGACGATGTCGCGACTGGTTCATCAAACATTGTCCATGACGACGTCATATCTGTGTCCTCGTTGTCTCGCGTATGAAAATGCTCAGCTTCGGACCCCTGATTAGGTTCCGGAGCATTGAACATTGTTTTAACCCGTTTGGCACCAAAATTTTTTATCTGCATACCGTTTATGGCCGTATCCAGGTCGAGAAGCATGATTATGTTTTCCTCATCTGGTGAAAACAGCTTCTGTTTGAAAGGTCGTTCGAAAGTTGTATTTGTAGACTTTCCAAACCTGCAATAAATTATATTCAGTACACAATTTAAATAACCTTCTTCCAACCGTCAACATCTTTCATCGGCGGTCCGTGGCTATTTAGCTCTTCAGCCAATTTTGCCCACAAATTTTTCGCCGTTTCCTGGCCACTGGCTGGAACAATATTCGTCGCTAGTCCCACATTCTCATGTTTGGCCATAAAGTCGACCATCGCACTTATCTGAAGCTTCGACATAATATTATGAAAGCACAAATTAAATACATATTTCAAATATGCATTTACGGCATTTATTTACAATGCACTTACATTATCTCTTAGTGATGCGCGATTGCGAGATATTAAACTCGATTGTTTCGATTGTTCAAATATCTCGAAACATCTCGATTATTTAAGTTAAACTCGATTATTGCAATCGAGATAATCGAGACAATCGAAATAATCGAGACAATCGGGATAATCGAGACAATCGAGCGATTCGAAATAATCGAGATAATCGAGCGATTCGAAATAATCGAGATAATCGAGCGATTCGAGATAATCGAGACAATCGAGCGATTCGAGATAATCGAGACAATCGAGCGATTCGAGATAATCGGCCGATTCGAGATAATCGGCCGACTCGAGATAATCGAGCGATTCGAGACAATCGAGACAATCGAACATCTCGCAATCGGTTGACGGCAATTGAGTGAGCCATAAAGCACGTTTCGTTGTAAAAATAAAAAAATGTTCAAATATTTCAGCAAAAATCGCAATCGATGAGCTGTTTCGGGCGAAATGTCCATACAAGTCTGAGAAAAAGTGGCCTAGTTTCGAAGATATGGCAAAATGAAATCCGCCGGAAAACCGACCAGAAAAACTGAAAGTAGCACTAAAAGCGCTAAATAAGAAAAGGTTGAGATCCTTTTTGGTTCGATGATTGGCTTCTCCAGCTGTGCATTATGCCGTATCTTCGAAACTAGACCACTTTTTCCCAGACTTGTATGGACATTTCACCCGAAACAGCTCAGAAATGTCCCCGAATTCAAGCTACGCAAAAAAAAAAATTTTGGAAAATTTCGACGTTTTTGCCCAATTTTCCCCATAAAAAATTTTTTCATCCTTAAAATATCACTATTGTACTCTCCGACCACTTTCAATCATTGAAAGCGCGGTAAAGGCAATTTTTGCCAAACTATGGCCAAAAAACCCCTTACTCCCCTACAAAACCGAAATGTTTGTATCACAGCAATAGGTCTTGGCCCGTTATGTCCGAAACCACTCTAACCCAAAATTGGCCGATTTCAGGTACTTTTGCCCTAAAAACTTTTTGAATATTTGAATAAAATACTCGCAAGTACGAAAATACTGGATACATGATATGCTTTCAAACTGCACTATCTAAAAGCAGATTTTATTTTAACATACTTAACAGCATGACAAAACTCAACTTCATATAATATTTGATCATACACTTTGATCAGACTTAATAGTTTTAGCAAAACTACCAGCCATTTATACATGATAAATGCTAGCCATACAAATTTCCATGCATATCTGATCATTACATTCCCACCGCCACCAAAGAGTTAAAGATATCTTAATTTTAACTTAAGATAAACATATCCTTTTATACATCAATATTTCCCAAAAAATTGCAGTTTGATCAAATAATAACACTTAATATTTTTGCTGAAATATTTGAACATTTTTTTATTTTTACAACGAAACGTGCTTTATGGCTCACTCAATTGCCGTCAACCGATTGCGAGATGTTCGATTGTCTCGATTGTCTCGAATCGCTCGATTATCTCGAGTCGGCCGATTATCTCGAATCGGCCGATTATCTCGAATCGCTCGATTGTCTCGATTATCTCGAATCGCTCGATTGTCTCGATTATCTCGAATCGCTCGATTATCTCGATTATTTCGAATCGCTCGATTGTCTCGATTATCCCGATTGTCTCGATTATCTCGATTGTCTCGATTATTCTCTCGATTGTTTTGGCGCATCGATTGCGATTCTCTCGATTGCGATTATCTCGATTATTTGTGGCGCCGATTGCGATTATCTCGATTGTTAAAATATCTCGCAATCGCCCATCACTATTATCTCTACCACTTTATAGCACAGGGTGTCTATCAGTTACCACGTTTCACTTACGTAAATCAATCGAACTGAAAAAACGAAGAAATTCAAAAATTAAAAATCCTCGAATCCACCAAAAAAAATCCGACAACAAATGAGCTGTCGGATTATACAACTCGCCTTCGGATTCCCGTGCAAATACCAAATCATAATACGAAAATACGATATCGTATGAATTCCGATTTCGGATTTTGAATCATAATAGGCTCTGCACTTACAATACTTAAAAATGCTAAACGGGTAAATTTTGTTTGATTAACTTTTTCTCTAGAAAATTAAAAAATAACCATTATGTCAACCTAAAATCTCCTCTCACCTCGAAAAATGTCTCAAAAATGTCTAAATTATCCGAAAAAACACATATTATTTGGAAAAATAACAGTAAATTTTTTTTCAGAAATCAATCAAAACTACCTTTTATAAATTATTCGACTCCTGCGTCACCCCTTGAGTATCCGTAGTAGCCTCGAGTATATCTGATTCTTTGTTTTGTGTTGGCACATTATAAGTCCCATCGTTTCGTGATCGTTGCGGTAAATAATCAGCTAAGATCGGATCAATATTTGACACCATACCAGCACCAAAATCATTCGATTGCATTCTTCTTAGCCGCTCAGCTAAGTCACAGTCGAACAAATGATCGACTGAGCTCTGTGAATATCCAACTAGTCCATATCCTATATTTGTTCGATTAAATATCTGCGAGGGAATCCCTTCACGATTATCACGGCTCAGAATCCGCGATATCTCAGTATCTTTCTCGCCTATTCGACACAGGCTACATTTGGTGTCAGCCAGTCGCTTTTTGACTTCTTGTAGCTCAAATCGCTGTCGCGATAGCTCCACTCGATCTGTTGATAGTTGTGCCTCATGCTGGGCAGTTTGCCGCATCTGAATCTGCAGAGCCTGAAGCTTTTCAATGAAATTTTGTTCGGCCTGACGGGCTCGCAATAAGGCCTCTTGAACATTGCGATTTTTAGCTTTAGCAGATTGCACAAGAACCTCGAGCTCATCCTGCTTTAGTCGCAGTCCGCTCTCTTCGTCCACCAATTCGCGCTTCTGTATTTCCAGTTGTCGTTGCAAATTCAAATATCTCTCACGTTCCTGATCAGCTTGTCTGGCTGCGTCCTGTGCTACCTTCAATGCTGCCTCCGCTTCGGACTTAAATTGTTCCGTGTTCGAACTAGCATTTAGCTTTCTAGCTGTTTCCAATCGAGCCCTTTCAATCGCTATATGTTGTTTTTCGTCTCGTATTTGCTGCATCAGTCGTTGATGTTCGTCCAGGTACTGTTGTTTTAGCTCTTCGATGTGTTTTTCCTCGCGGTTTAATTGTTCCTTGGCGAATTGTTTTTCCCGCTCGAATGCTGATCGTTCGATTTCGAGAGTGGAAAGCTTTTGCCGTATAGTCCATTGTTCGTTTGATGTTTCTTTGTTTAGTTTACCAAGCTGAGACTCTAAGGTGGCTACCAGCCCGATTAGACGATTTCGTTCTTGTTCCGATGCTTCTTCTATGATTTTCAGTTGTCGTTCTTTGTCTGAAAAAAATATATGAAAATAAATGATCGGAGGAATGGAAAAAGGCATTTTTGACTCATTCATACCTTCAACAAGGTTTTCTCTTGCGTCCAACTTCGCTTCCCTCTCTCGATGTGCTGTATCAATCCTGGAATTTAGCTCATCTCGCAAGGTTTGCAGATCACCAGAAACATTCTGCAAGTGACTCGACGCATTTTTCAAAGTTTGTAGATAAGATGTATTGTCTTGAATCACAGCAAACTCCATTAATTTTGATTGTCGAATATTCTCAACCATAGCTTTATGCTCTTGTCTCATTGAACAGATTTCAGCTTTGTAGTTCTCTTTCAGTTCTTCAATCGTACAATCACGCTCCTGTATCACATTTTTGAGTTTCGTTTCATAAGCTTCAATGAGGTGCTGCTTCTCCAATTCAAACGTGTCTAATTTTTTACCGTAGTGCTCTTCTAGATTTTTGATTTCGTCTTTCAAACGATTTTCAGAGCTCTGGTAATTGCCTTCCAGAACTTCGATTTGTTTCCTATAATTAGTGTCCAAAAAGTTATTCAAACGGTTCAAACAATAGTGAATAATAAAAACTTGCTTACCTATGCGACATCTCCATAAACTCAATCTCTTTCTCATGATTTGCATTAACATTTGAAAGCAGGTCCTCTAAACGAAGTTTTTCTAGTTCTAGGCGCTTCACTTCAACTCTCAATTCCACTTCTTCCAAATGATCTTCAGATCGCTTTAGCTTCTCATCGACTTTTGCTTCCCAGCTACTGTCAGAAACACCTGAAATAATAGCTGGGCGACTTATCAGCATTTGCATATGCGAGTTAATTCGTTCCTGCTGTGCACGAATCACTGTTTCTAATTGACTCTGTCGTGCTAATTGTTTCTGGACTAGGCTATTGAATTGAGCCTCTTGGTGCGCTAGAAGCTGCTGCTGACGTTTTTGCATTTCCAAAAGCGCTGCTTCCTGGTTTTTCATTTGTGTGGCCAAGACAAGTTGCGCTTCTTGTTGCTGCAAAGCTTGTAACGTGTTTTGCGACTCTATTGCCGAGGAAGTGAAAAGCAAAGTGTTCGCAGCAGGGTCAAAACTCTGATTGATAGACTGAGATACTGATTGCAGAGGCTGCTGGTAATCATGCACTTGAAATACATCAGGCGGGCGTGATTTTTCTGTTTCAGCTTTAGTTGCCTGTTCCTTTTCTGGTTTCGATTCCGGTTCTAAGCCAAGCCAGTCGGCAGGCGTTGCTTTTCTTCTTGCATTTTTCGGAGTTTCCCGAATTTCGTTTGTTAGTGCAGTAGTATCTTTGGGATGGGAGCCCCGCAGACCTAGAAGACCATTGGAAGATGCAATGGAAGGTCGTGGACCAATGACTGTTTTCAGTCCTGAAATCGACCCCACACTAGCTCCAGCCACTGTGCTTTCAGTCGTTTCTGTCGTCTGACGAGAAACAGCTTTAGTTTCCTCTTTCATAATTCCACCGGTAGTTTGAGGTCGTATCACAGCACTAGTGGTTGGTTTTTTCATTTCCATAGGACCAAGAATATCATCAAAGATATTGTTGGGATTTATTGTTTTTGGCTTCTTCGGATCAAATCCCAAATCCGAAATCAAATCATCATCGTTGAATGATGTGGTCGGCATCGATATAGGTGCTGGATTCGTTTTGGCTATCTCTACATATTTAGTGCGAGTTAGCTCAGGAGGTTTGGGAATTTCTTTGAGTATTGACGGCAGCGGTGTTTCCTTGATACCGAACAAACTCTCAAATTCAGTCGAAGTCACTGTAGTAGTTGCTTTTGGCGTTGATTGTTTTTGCGGCTGAGTTTTGGGCTTGGACCGAATATCAAAGAAGCTATCACTGTCTCCCTCACTTAAAATATCCGCAAGTGGATCGTCTAAATTAAATGCCATTTACGAAGTGAATGGTAATTGAATGCCTTTGCGAAAAGTATAGGAAAAACTAAAAACTTGTTTGTCAACGAATGTTGTTATGGTTACGCTATGGAGTTGCAATCATCTGTTGAACATTGGCTTTGCAAATGACGGTTGTGAATGCATTTCGATACATTTTTTTACTGCGCATGATATAATATTGACATAGTGCTCGTGTTTCATTTAGTACCTGCGAGTACTTCTGCCTACTACCAACTGCACATGCGCTTGTTCCCATGTAGTTTACTTGTAGCTGTGCCTTTTTTGCCGTGAGTTGACTGTTTATTTTCAATAGGAGGATTTGGTTATGTTGAATGTTTTAATAGTTAAAAAAAAGTCTAGCGCATCAGAACCGCTAGAAAACTGAATTTCGAAGAAATTGTCTTTGAGTGAGAAAAAAAATGTGGAAAGACGTTATACCCTTTTTTGTATCTCACTTTTTTTTATCCAAAACTACAAAACCCAACTATAACATAGATGATGAAAATATTCAGTGCTGGCAACACTTTTCCAAAGAAGCAGCAATCAGTTTAACATGCCAAGCTCATACTTAAATCAACTTATCCTTTGTTCTCCTCACAGGATTTCGACGAAAGTTTCAGCGGTTAAACGTTGTTTAAGGCTGTTATCCGAAAAATTTTCAAAACTCGGAAAATTTAGAAATTGGTTCTTTATTTTTATTGCAAATGATTTACATTTTAGTATGTAATTTGAAGCATCTGTTGGTGCAATATTTACGAAAATGTCTGTTGCTCGTTATCCTGTGTTAGCAGCAAAGCAAAATCTGCTTCACGTTAAGTTCAACCCACCCTGTGAATTTCGTTTCGATTGAATCACTGCGCTGGAAGTTAGACGGGTGAAAAGAATTTTAGGGCTACCACCCTCAACACTTTTCAAATTTTCAAAACGTTAACATTTGTTGCTCATTATCATTGCAGGATCATTCCCATTTGCAAATCTAATGGCATAATCGCTTAGTAAAGAAATTCCAAAAAATTACGAAAATAGTCATAGCTGGCAGCCCGTTCATGATATTTTTACAAAATTCCTACGACATTTGGTTCACATTAAGGTCCATTTACTGCATGAACTTTGTTTTGATTTCAACACTGGACCGGAAGTTATAGGGAAAAAAGCTTTATATTGCTGAGCCAATTTGCAAGAATCAGGAGGCAAAAATCACCATAGCTGGCAACTCTATTCTAATTTTTCAACCAAATTTTCACTAAATGTTGTCTAGAGTAAGGTCAAAATATTGTATGAGTTTTGTTGAAATTTGATAGCTGAATCGGAAGTTATAGGCCCAAAAGCAGTTTTTTTTTCTCAGTGATTTTTCAAGATGATATCACTGCCACAGGGTTGCCTGCATGTCAAAATCACTTCTATCAGACCTGGTCCTTGCTGATACCAATATGTTCTGTCATTATGATTAGATAAACCGGTCGTCAGTTCTCGTGAACAGAAGTTTCGAGTGCTAAAAATAGAGGTAATTTGGTGATGGGTTGCCGTTCTTGTGGAAATCGGAATTTTGAAAATTTCAGTTTGATATGGTGAACAAAAGTTCAGATTTATCAGTGATTTGAAGTTTTTGTCAAAAAACAAAAAATTTTCAGGAGGGTTGTTGATTTGAATTTTCTTTCCAGAAGCCTGCCGTAGCTACAGGGTTACCCGTACTGTCTTGGAAATTCACATGTGTTAAATGTTAGCCAACATCACTACGCTCTCCAAATTTCAGTATGATCTAGTGTTTCTGTCAGAAGTTATGACAAATCAAAATTTACAAAAAAATCCTTGCCTACTTTTAGGCACTCAGCACCCATATACGGCTCAAAATTTCCAATTCTTTATCATTAACAAGCTTGGAACATAATAAGTTTTCATTCTCAATACTTTTTTTTTTACAAAAATTTACACTGCTTGGAAATATAGCAGTACCTGAAAATTCATTAAAATGCCCGCCGCCACCAAAAGGTTAAAGATATCTGAATTCTATCTAATTCCACCCATAACAATTCAATTGGGTTACAATCAGGTGATTGTGGGGGCCAGGTCATATTCAATAGTATTCCATCATTATCCATTTCAGCTAAATATCCTCTGCATAACTTAGAACTGTGTTTGGGTGTTTGAAGGGTGAAATTTCGCCCAATTAACCGCAAACCTGATGGTATGGCCGTGTTCTGCAAGATTTCCTTGTAACGTTCTTTAGTTAACGTGCCATCAATTCGAACTAATTCACCCACTCCAGCAAGCGAAAAGCAACCCCAAACCATAACAGAACCACCTCCATGCTTTACTGTTGGTACTACACAGTTCGCGGCCATTCTTTCTCCAGCAGATCGCCTGACATAAACCCTCCGTTTGGAGCCAAAAACTTCAAACTTTGATTCATCATTCCAAAGCACCTCTGACCAGTCTTCAAATGTCCACTGGCTATGAGTTCGTGCCCACTCTAACCGCTTTTGTCTTTTACCTTTTCGAAGCAGAGGTTTTCTGGCTGCTACACGCTCCACGAGTCCAGCTTCCCTTAGCCGATTTTTTACAGTTGACAAGCTTATGGACTTTGAATGTCCCGCGTTGAACTCTGCTCGAATTTCCGGTGCTGTTAACTTTCGATCCCTTTTGCTCATAAGCACTAGAGTCTTATCCTCTGCTTCTGTTGTCACTCTGCGGCGTCCGCTCCTTACAGCATCACAATAACTTTCACTGTCCTTGAATTTAACGATAGCATTATCTACAGCAGTCTTTGAAATGTTTACTTCATTACTGATCTCTCTTTCTGACTTTCCTTGTTTATGAAGCGCGACAATCACACTTCTAACTTCCGGCGTAATAATGCGCGCTTTTCCCATTTTGAACAGAAATTTTGCCAAAACTTTTCCAAAAAGTACCAATAACTAAATATCACAAATGCACGGAATAAAATTCGCTGAAAATAACAATCCGTATTACTTGTCAGCAAAAAAACTCACAAATGAAATATTTTGAGGATAAGGTACCTATTTATAGGAATTTCACAATATTTCACATCCATATTCCCAGAAACTTCAAAGGTTTATTTTAATTACTTTAAAAAATTGTAGACACCTAAAGTCTTTAAAGTGGGAAAAACCCGACGTGTTTTATTACCTTGACTGAGAATTCAGTAAAAACTCTTCAATCGAACTTATAGAGTAACACAGATGATGGCTGGATGACCTACAGATCCTCGCGGAGAACATATAAAAATTTGATGAGGACTTCCAAGAGGGAATCATTCAGATCGGTATATGAGGGACTGAAAGGTGCGCGAGAGATGTCGAGGCTGTACAAGATCTTGGAGAATCACTGATCGGCTAAGCTTGATTCCCTAAAACGTCCAAGTCCCAGAAGGAATCCCTAGACTTTTTTTGGCTTGGGAATACCTTTCCGAGGCTCTGGTGATTGAAACGCAGAAGACATATATGCCTCTTACCAAACTTACTGCTCTTCGTAGCAGTAGGAATTGTTGGTAAAAAGCTAGATATGTGTTAACTCGAAGAAAGGTCAAGAATGTAATCATGTCCTTTGAAAAATTGAAACTTTGAAAACCGAATGGCATCTCCATGCTAAAGGAGGGAATTGACCACCTGAAGACAAACTTAACGGGAATTTTTAGGCACGCCTAGCCCTGACATATGCTCCGTCAACTTGGTGACAAATTAACGTCGTTTTCATACCCAAAAAGGGGAGAGATGGAAGGTTTATGGTCCAAAGAATAATAAGACGATCAGCCTAACTTTGTTTATGCTGTTGAAACAGCCATATTTACTAAAGCAGTCAAGTTTTACCCATTGAATGATGAATAGCATTCGTATAAGAAAAAAATCATGCGAGTTGGTCCTTCATTCTCTGGTTTCCCAGAGTTGAGGGACCGAACTCAATTGGTGAGTTATGCGATAGGGATATTTGATTGCGTGCGCTTTAGGGAGCTATGTGAAGCTACAAATGTTCATCGCATGGCTGAGGTCCTAGTTAAATGGATACAACAATTATCAACAAAGTCAATTATATCAGGCGCCAATGGCAACGTAACAGAGAACACAGCAAAGCAGGATCGACTTCGAAGCGAATCAAAGAAGCAATCCAGCATGTAAAAAAAAAACAGATTGTGGAATAATATACCCACCAGCTTGAATTGAGGGTTATCAAATATGGGGAGAATCCAAAAACTACTTAAACACAAACACTCTTCCAACTCTTGTCTCGTAAAAAGTAATACAGTGAAACTTACCAAACTTGGCCACTTTTTTTTCCGGAAATTTTGACCAACTATAAAGAGTTATCGAAGAAAATCCGACTACCAATTGAAAACCCGCTTTTGGTGTTTTCATTTTAAGCGCTTTGATTATTATAATTAACTATTTAAACAAATTTAAAATGATATGAACATTAGTTAATGTTATTTAGTTTAAGTAATATATACTCATAAATAACCTATAAGTTTTTTTAACGAAATGATACAAATATTTTCGTTCTTTAGATTAGGTTAGGTTGTACTGGCTGGCACATGGCCACACATAGACCTACTGGTTCATAGTGATACCAGATAAATGAGCCACGAGAAAGAAAGTTCAGTCCATCAAAGGCCCCGGACTTTTTCACGAACTGAAGGATGTCCTTCAGCTTTTGCTCTGCCACGTGTGAGAGATCCACCAGCCAGGGCTCACCGAAGTATCGCAGTCTGGTTTCCTCCAGTGCCGGGCAGTGACACAAGAGATTTTGGATAGTTTCTGAGACCCCCAGCTCTTGACACATCCTACAGGTGTCGCTCGTTAGGAGTCCCATTTTCATAGCATGTGCTGCTACAAAGCAATGGCCAGTAATAATACCAACGAGTCGTTTGCAGTCAATCCGCGTTAACTCGAGGAGGCACTTAGTCAATGCGAGATTTTATGACCCCCACATGATTTTGATTACCCTGCAGGTCTGAGTTGCACCCCATCTGCTTTTGCGGCAGTGCCTCTAATAAAGAGATCAAGCGAGAGAGATGAAGCAGGACGTACAGAGCAGACGAAGGAGTCGAGGCTAAGGCACCTGTAGTGCAGAGGGCCACCAACCGCTGAACTCTATTCGCCATGCTAGCAAATGTGGTTTTATTCACTGCTGGCTACCGGACCAAGCGTCCATAAACAAGGATCGGCCTAGCTATCGCCAAGTAGATCCAGTTAGAGCAGGGCTTAGACCCCACGTTTTACCCAGCACTCTCTTGCTGGCATAAATCGTGTTGCTTGCCCGCTTAACTCTTTCCTCTAAATTCGCCTTCCATGTTAGCTTACTGTTCAGAATAAGACCCAAGTACTTGGTTTGCAACTTGAGACCTAACCTGGAGCCGCCCAGCATGATTGGATCCAAATTGGGGGTTTTGTACTTCCTAGTGAAGAACACAAGATCCGTCTTATTGGGGCTAATACCAAGACCCACGGTATTCGCCCACTCCTCAACCAGCCCTAGAGAGTACTCGATGAGCTGACCAAGGGTATGTGGAAACCTACCCGAGACTCAAATAGCAATGTCGTCAGCCGTGAGTCCCTTGCTTTCCAAATTTTTCAGAATTGAGTTTCCCTCCCTGAATCCCTCCCTGCAGAGTGCCTCTGTGGAGCTTTCTTGTGATTTGCGCACCCGACCACTCCGCTCATATGAGCCTGTGATTGCTTATGAAGCTACAAATAGCGGGGTGAGTGTTGTGTGCGTGGAGGCTGTCCATAATAGCTGTTGTGTGCACATTATTGCAGGTGCCTTCAATATCTAGAAAGGCTCACAAGGCGTATTCTTTGTAATGGAGTGCCCTTTCAGTTTTGAGGACTACCTTATGAGGACTACCGTATACGCATTTTGGGCTCTCGATAGAGTTTGAGTACCAAGTCTTTGTTTGATATGTAGATCAAGTAATCTTTGGAAAACTTTAGGGAGGAAGGAAGTCAGGCAAATTGGCCTGTAGTCCTTCGGATACGCATGGTTGACTTCACCTGCCTTGGGTATAAATACAACCTTAGCGGTCCTCCAGGCTGCAGGTACATGTCTTAGCACTAGGCAACGTTTGTAAATGTGTGTTAGCCAGGAAACGGCAAGCTTACCTGTCATTTGAAGCATCACCGGCAGAATCCCATCCAGACCAGGAGACTTGAAAGGCTTGAAGGTGTCAATTGCCCAGACAAGCCTCTGCTTGGTGACAACTTCGCCAATGCCTTCGATCAGACGCCTGCACACGAGTGAAAGGGGTCGAGCCATCCAAAAAGCCCGAAAAGTGAGCGTTCAGCGTTCTTGAGCTGTTGCTTGTCCACTCCCCATCAGACTTGCATAACAGACTCGGCGTGACACGGCGTTTAGCCAGCAAATTTCTGAGTCTTGACATCTCCGAGGTGGATTCAATCCTGCCGCACAACTCTTTCCAGGAGCTCCATTTGGCTTTCCTTATTTCCGTTTTGTAGCGCCTAAGTACGTCCTTGTATTCGTCCCAACATTCCCAACAGTCATCTACTTTGGCTAACTTAAAGAGTTCTTTCGTTCTTTAGATTTTCCGATATGTTGCTCGATTTTCACCTTAATATTCAAAACGTCCTAGAATAAATCAGGTTGGTTCGTAAAAATGAAGATAAGCATCTCATTTGCATAAGAAATAGCATCGGTTGCAGTAATAGGATGGATAACATATTTTTCCCTATTGTTTTCTTCTTCTTCAGACTCGTCTGAAGCTCTAGTAGTGATCTTCCTGATAAATTCTAGAATGAGGTCTTTTGACGAGTCACCTGTGTGTCCATGTATAACTACATCGTCATCTAGTTTCCCGATTTGATCAACTGTGACAAAGTCGGTCTGGATCTGTTGGGGCAAACTTGATACAACTTCTTGCAGAAGTATCTCCTCTCAAAGTTTGGTGAAAGCATTTCCGTATTGTCGTATCATCGATTTCATTTCACGCTGTAATGATCCATCTTATTGCATCCAACACATTAATATTTGAGACAGACTACGATCGAATCTCGTTTCGCGGATCTCGTTGTGCTTCTACACAAGTGAAGCAAATTTAAAAGCTCAAAGCTCATTGGAGATTCGGGAAAAAAGATTCGAATGTTGTCTTTCTCCTGTATAATGGCATTCCGGGAATATAGCCCATTTCATAAGAAGTCTATATGATATATAGAACATATCACTCGGAAGGCACAATAGGTCTGCTAGGAGCCATCTAGATCTTTTCCATGCAGTCAATCAGTCAATGGGCCTTTTCACACTTGTATTCTTGCATCAAGAATACAAGTGTGAAAAGGCCCAATGAATGCTAGTAACGAACATACATTAAATTGCATAAAGTTTTTTCATTGATATTAAATAATAAGATTGAAATTGGCTGATCATTCATTTGATGGTTAATTTGAGCCAATGTTAAGGCCGCGTTTCCAATGCTGGAGTGAGCTTTCGCCGAATCTCAGAGTAGAGCTGGCCTGTTCCCAATGATGGACTTTCGAAATTCGAAAATTGTCATGACATTTTGTGCTTTGAAAACTCAAAGCTGTAGCACTCATTGCTAGTTTGGGGGCATTTTATGAAAAACTAATATAATCGGAATTTTTTCTAGATTCCTTGAAAACAAAGATTAAATCGATCAAATTAGCTAGTATTTGTATAATATATATAATAATTTGTAATACATATGTTATATAAATAATAAATTTATATGTTATATAAATCAATAATTTGAATGTTCGCTTGGAGTTTAAATACGATAAATTCACTTTTAGAACTAGGCCGCGTTTCCAATGCTGGCTTGGAGTGTAATGTATCTGCGTACGCATTAGCTGTCATGAACTAAAGTTACCCTTTTAAGATTTCTTTACTTGTTGATCGTTCGATATCGACTGAACTTATCCTGCGAGATTTTGTATCAGGAATTTCTGTAGGAATTTTTGTATCAGGAATTTCTGAGATTTTGTATCAGGAATTTCTGTGTATCAGGAATTTCTGTTGTATCAGGAATTTCTGTAAAATGAGTGGACAGTAATTGGTGCTGCCAACCTTAATTATTTCGAAGCAATGATTTTGAGACAGGTTTGGGTGAAGGTAAAAGTACGTTTGGAGTTGAATGTGCAGATGGAGGTAACTGAGCTGAGCGTATTAATGTCATGGAAAATTACTCTTGGTCATTTACTAATTTCCAGTATTTTTGCTGAGCAAAAAGCACCCTACGTCACTTTGAATCCAATATCTAGCTGGCGATGGCGCTTAAATGATGCAAATTACTTTGAATGAAAAAAAATTAAACCATGCCCAGATTACTTGGCTCGGATGCACATGACACCATGGCCAAGGAATTTATTACAATGCGATCAAGAAAGGTCGAATCATTTACCATTTAGATATGTATAATGTGCTGAAGCTTGCAAGGAATACTTTAGCAGATTTTCAGATTATCATTGATGCTGAACATTAAGTAGGTCGGTAGCAGATAGATTTGACTTTCTTCGAAAGACACGTACTAATATATGATTATGGTATGTACTATTATGATGTATAAAATTCTAATATAGAATAATCATGTATAACAATTTTTTTTTCAATCGATGTATTATTGATTGTGGTTTTTAAAGGTAAACTATTCTCATTTATTCCGTGAATTTAATTTTCAGCAGTATCATTGTCTTTATCAAGGGCTGTATTTGCTTCACTTTAAAATATCAAAAACTATGGTAACGTTAATGGAACGTAATAATTATAACATTTCACTCGAAATTTTAATGAGCCAAAATTCAAACATTTTTAAATACCGCATTTTATTCTTGACCCCCAGGAGAAAAAAGGCAAATTGAAATCGCATACGCCTTTGGTTTGTCCATTTGCCGGCAATGCCTACTCCAACCTCTTAACTTTCAACACATGAAATCATTCGAATTTGAATTTCGAAGGTACAACGACATCTGTCGTAACACATATTTGAATTTTATTTTCAATAACTATTCTTATCACAGAAAGGTTATGAATTTGTTTCATTATTGATTTCAATGCACAAATCATTCATCCAACTGTATTTTTTATGACATTATCTTTTTTTAACGCGGAAAACAACACTTTACACTTCATTATAAATAGAGCTTTCAGCAACGCTTTCTATTGGAAAGTAGTAAATTTAAAAATTCGAAAATGTCCAAAAAGCTTCACGCTGGAGTTGAAATAGGTCCCACTCTAGAATTCAACTACAGATTTTAGAGATTGATTAGAGAGAGAGGAAGATATGTAAAAGTGCATGAGAGCAAAAGTGTACGCAAACACATTTCACTCCAAGCCAGCATTGGAAATGCGGCTTAAATCTTTTGAAATCAAATTTAAAAGCCATAATTGTGCATAACCGGATTCGAAGCATGGACCGTACACGGTGGAAATAATGTTCGAATTTCTTTATCAAACAAACTATCGAATTGCATAAACTTATACTAATACAATCACTTGTACTAGATGAATTAAATAAGTATATCCATAAAATTGTAAATAAAGAAATGCATCTTCTTTTCGTTTTGCGTTTATTTTATTTTCGTATTATTTTTTTTTTCAATTTCTTTTCAGCATTTTTTTTTTCTCTCGCTATCTTTTCCAACATCTTTTCACGTACTTTTTTTTTCAAATAATTCAGATTTAAATAATTTTCAATACATAGGTAATTCGTTATTTTGAATATGATATACCACATATTTCTTAGGACCTATAGTTGTTTCATTTTAATATATGTATTTATATAATACAATACAATAGATGGTATACGCTTAAAAAACATAAGGCGAAACGAATCTCCTTTACAATCGCTTGTAGAAAAAAAAAGGATCAGATCGGTTCATGCGAGCACTGACTACATGCTCTATATGTTTTGGTTTACAATAAAAAAATTAAAGTGATTTATTTTATATTTATTTGATTTGTTACAGTAAGTATGATGATTATTTGAACATGTCTATGTTAAGTAATTGTTAGTTATTATTTTTTTATTTATGATTGATTATTATGTATGATACAGTAAATTTAAATTGATTCATCGTCGTTTTATCGTGCCAATGTGTTTCGTGCTTTAATGAAAGTTAGTCGAATTTAAAAGTCAAAAATAAAATGTCCGGAATTGTTTAAGACCCTTTCAAGCATTCATTGGTTTCCAAAAATAGACCTCTTTGCATTCAGTTGGATTGATCTTCGAAATACTTTAATTACTTAAATGTGGCTGTGTTTTATGTGATTCAGTGTGCATTTGCTCGATAATAGTTTATCACTGACCGGCCGAAATTGTATTTCTTTCGCTGTATCTCGCTCAATGGACTGTTGTATTTTTTTTAGTGTTAAACAGTATTTGGTTTGGTGTACGATTGCAGATATAAATTCTAGTTCACGATGCTTCACAGGAAGTTAAGTTAAATATCTTATGTTTCTACGTTTAAATTCTTTTTTTTTTTTACTTTCATCACTTCTAAATAAATATCTGTATTTATATGTTTTTTTTTCTAGATATATTTTTTTAATCATACAAAAACTGTTCTGTGTTTCCTATATAATAGATACACTTTTATCTAATTTTCTTTGCTATTGGCGCAACCTTATGAATAAATGAATGAATAGTATGGACATCGGTTAGCATTGTCATTTAATGAACGGATAGTGGAAAACATGAGAATGAAACACTTTTCCTTCGTCGGGTTTAAGATTATTTAACACATATTTTTCGTTTGCAAAAATGTTTAATTTTTATATCGTGGATTGTTTGATGGCATAATGCACATCAATATTGACTTTTCTAATCATTACGCGTGGTTTCTAGTTTTTCTATTTCTTTCAAATCACATTTTGAGCTTGAAAGCAAAAGCATCTAACGGAATTCAATGTCAAAAGCTAATACATAACCTAAAATATGATTTGAAAAAGAATTGTCAAAAAATAAATAGTCAAATAAATTGAAATATATGACCGAATCATGTATCTTTTCATATTTGGATGCATGGTACGGCTCGAATGGGTTGCCAGCCATATAAATTAATGGTCGGAGTAAACAACATGGACGTTTATTTTGAAGTTATTGTGTAAAATATTGGCATATCTAGCACCATCTTGACAAATACATATGTATGTGATTTGAAGCTTCGCTGTTTCTTACATATTTATATTGTTTTCGGTAGCGTGATTGCACATAGAAGCGATGAGTGTGATCTGAATTTTTTTTCCACGTACATATATATATAATCATATGTAGATGCGATTGTGATATATAACAATTTAACAATAATATGATTATTATTTTGCTCTTAAAAATTGATTTGATTTATCCTACCAACTATTAATGTTTTCTCATTCATACTTATGTGATTTTGTTGTTGTTGTTGTCATTGTCTTAATTTAAATTTTATAACAACTCTAGGAATTCAGTTTTATTTGCTGCTATATTACAATCTTAAAAACTACTGTTTATTACATGTTATATGTATTTGTATCTACCTATGATTTAAACTTTCGAAAATGATTTCACGATTGATGACGTCGAACCGAATGGGAGGAGCTTTGCTGTTGTATGAAGCAAAAGAAATGTTCGAACTGCCAGGGTTAATTAAAATAATTTCACTGAAAGTCAAAAGATTCATCACCCTCCGGGGGCCTTTTATTGCTGGCAAAATAACTGGTACGCCAAAAAAAGATAAAGAGTATCTGAACGGCAACACCAATAGTTCTTATAGAAAGCCGATCACGTCATGTTCTGATAGATCTTAGGGAATCCTTTCCATTGCATAACGGGAAGGTTGTCAGAATCGCTCGTACAGCATTGGAACGGAAAAATTAACAGTGATGCACAATGAAAGTGAGGTTAGATTTCGTATTTTATTTGCTGAGTGAGGTGACTATGACTTTAAAATTTGCAGCAAATCAAAACAAATGATGCTTTTTGCTGATTTTCGAAAAAAAAGGACATAGATGTATATAGTGATAGATGACTTGCTAAAATTCAGATATCTTTAACCCTTTGGCGGCAGCGGGCATTTTAGTGAATTTTCAGGCACACCTATATTTCCAAGCAGTGTGAATTTTCGTTACAGAAAAGTGTTGAGAATGAAAACTTATTATGTTTTAAGCTTGTTTATGATAAAAAATTGGTCATTTTGAGCCATGTGTAGGCACTGAGTGCCTAAAAGTAAGCAAGGATTTATTTTTCAAATTTCGATTTGTCATAACTTCTAAGAAAAACAATAGATCATCGTGAAATTTGCAGAGCATATTAATGTAGACTAACATTTAACACACATGGACTTTCAAGACTGTGCGGGCAACTCTGTAGCTACAGCAGGCTCCTGAAAAAAAATCCTTCAAATTATCGACCCTCCTAAAAACTTTGTGATTTTTGAAAATAAATTCAAATTATTGATAAATTTTGATTTTTGTGCACCAAGTCAAATAAAAATTTTCAAAGTTCCGCGGTAAACAAGAACGGCAACCCATGATCAAATTACCTCTATTTTCAGTACTCAAAACTTCTGTTCACGAGAACTGACGACCGAATAATGCGATCAATATGAAATTTCCAGGACATGTTGGAATTGGCTAGGACCAGATCTGATAGAAGCAATTCTCAAATACGGGCAACACTGTAGCAGTGGTGCCATTTTGAAAAATCATCGAGAAAAAAAACCGGTCTTTGGCCTATAGCTTCCGATTTAGCTACCAGATTTTAACGAAATTGACGCTGTAGGTGAACCTTACTCTAATTTTTAATTTGGTTGAAAAATTAGTATAGGATTACCAGCTGTGGCAATTTTTGTCCCCTAAATATTTAAATTTGCTCAGGAAAATAAACGTTTTTTCCCTATACCAGGGGTGTTAGTTGAAATTTGCCGGTTTTACTCATAGATGTCGCTAGAGATACGTGTAAATTTCTATGATGTGGCATCTATGTCATATTTTCCTATTGACATTAACCTTAAAAAATACACAAGTTACAATCTGCCAAAATAATAGCGTCATAGTTGTTTACCTCAGTGAATATGTCGAGTTTCGTTCCAAGTAAATCGCATTTGCGGCATTCGTTGCCTTTCTTATTTCATCAAAAGAAAAAAGCAGTTGAAGCTCATCGGTTGCCGATAGAAATTTATGGTGAACATGTTCTAGTGATTAGAACATGTGAGACATGGTTTCGTCAATTTAAAAGTGGAGATTTTGAATTAACAGACAACGAACATCCTTGTGCAGCGAAAAAGTTCGAAGACGAGGAATTGCAGGCGTTATTGGATGAAGACCCAACCCAATCACAACAGCAATTGGCAAAACAATACATGTGACCCGAGGAGCGATTTGCCAATGTTTAAAAGCCATGGGAAAGATCCAAAAGTATGGAAAATAACTACCACACCAACTGAACGATGGATAAATGGAAAATCGAAAAAACATTTGTGAAATGCTGCTTCAAAGGTTCGAAAGGAAATCTTTTCTGCATCGAATTGTCACAGGGGACGGAAAATGGATATATTTTGAGAACCCGAAGCGGAAAAAATCATGGCTTTCACCTGGTGAGGCTGGCCCATCGACTCCAAGGCCAAATCGCTTTGGCCGTAAGACAATGCTCTGCGTTTGGTGGGACCAGTGTGGTGTGGTGTACTTTGAGTTATTAAAACCTGGTGAGACGGTGAATACGGATCGCTACCGACAACAAATTATCAATTTGAATCATGCGTTGATCGAAAAACGGCCGGAATGGGCCCGTGGGTCTCATACCGCTCATACCGCTCATGGTGAAATGGGTCTCATACCGCTACAGTGGTGAAAAACACTCTAAAATATTATCGCACCCGCCGTACTTTCCAGACCTCGCCCCGTCCGACTACCACCTTTTCTCGTCGATGGGACACTCACTCGCAGAGCAGCGCTTCGCCAATTTCGAAGAAGTCGAAAAATGGCTCCTCGAATGGTTTGCCTCGAAAGAGAAAAAGTTTTTTTGGAATGGTATCCATGATTTGTCTGAAATATGGGCAAAATGTGTAGAATCCAATGGTCAATACTTTGAATAAAAATTTTTTGAGATTCCCTTGAGAATTAAGTGTTTTTTTTATTGAAAAAACCGGCAAACTTCAACTTACACCCCTGGTAACTTCCGATGCAGTTACGAAATCAAAACAAAATTCATGTGATAAGTGGATCTTGCTGCATTTCTAATTCTGTAGAAATTCCGTTAAAAAATCATGAAAGGGTTGCCAGGTATGATGAATTTCGTAATTTATTGACATTTCTTTATCGAGCGATGTTGTCATAAAATTTCCAAATGGGAATGATTCTGCAATGACAGTTAACAACAAATATTTAGGTTTCGAAAATTTAAAATGTTTGTAGGATTGTTACCATAAAATTCTATTCACTCCTATAACTTCCAGCGCAGCCATTCAATCGAAACGAAATTCACAGGGTGGATTTAACTCAACGTGAAGCAGCTATGTTGCCATGATTGCCAGCACCAGACAATTTCGTAAATATTGCACCAACAGATGCTTCCATTTTGTATTCATAACCAAAGCATTTACAATAAAATAAGCAACCGATATTTAAATTTTCCGAGTTTTGGAAATTTTTCGGATGAAAACGAAATTTAAAGGATAGGTTGATTAAGCACGAGCATGTTATGGTAGACTTTTGGCTACTGTGTTGGACAAATGTCGCCAACACTGAGCATTTTCATTATTTGTGTTATAGAAGATGCTGTCGAAAGATTATAATTGTTCCTTTGAGTAAGAAATGGTTGATATGATATTACAAAGAAGTATATTACGTCTTCACACATTTTTAAGTCCCTCAAAGATAATTTCTTCGAAAATCAGTTTTCTAGCGGTTCTGATGCGCTAGACTTTTTTTAATTAAATTTGTTTTGTTTTATCGAATCCTGTCAGGAGTACGCGTTGTTTTTTAATTAAAATTTATCGTGGGAGCCATTATTAGTGTAAGTAATTGTGTGCTTATCGATTCATCAAGCCAAATTGTAGAAATTGACTGATTGGCTACTGTGATCGATAGCATTGAGCCGACTCAGAATAGTTAACATATTGTGTCGAATTTCAATGGTTTAATCGCATAGTGGGTAGAGTACTGGCTTCTGACGTGTGGTATCTCTGATTCGAATCTAGAAAGACGGGGTCCACGCAGAGAGCTTTGAGTTAACCAAGCTCTAAGTAGGTACCTGAGACAACGAGTGATACTTTAGGTAGAAAAGAGAACATTTTAGACATTGTAGGGAAAGCAAACAGGGCCTTTGAATGTGAGAAAGATAGAAAGAGGAAAATTCTCACAAGGAAACTGAAGAAGCTGACGAGAGGAGAGAATGCCATGAAAAAGAAAAAGAATGCTGTAGAGACGATCCCCAACTATGTGGTGAACAAATCCACGGTCCAATTCACCGAAGAGCAAATGGAACTGCTTAGCCAAGGTCTGAATTTTGCTGTTAAGGAAACAAAATATCCTACAGAAGACGGTAGTAGACGTCGAAGCCGCGGTAAAAACCTTCCCGAACAGGAGAAAGCACAGATTAGAGACAGTGTGGCTAGACTCATCAGGAAGGAAAACCGTAAGAGGGGGAACACTGACAAGGCACAAAGGGTACTTAAAGAGTTGGCTACTAAACCAGTCTATTATACCAAAGCCGATAAAGGAAACGCCGTGTTTATAATGGACAAAAATGAATATGACCAATTAGTTATGGAAAAGCTCAACAACGGAGATTATCACTAGCTAAGGAAAGATCGCTTACCAGACACTATGAAACGAGTTGAAAGAATCTTGAAAGAGTGCAAAAGGACGATTGGAAAGATCAACAAGCTGCTTGTCTCAAACCCGGAGTTGCCATGAATTAGGTGCCTTCCGAAGATACACAAGGAAAGAAATGAGCTAAGGGAAATTGTAACCGCTACAAATGCTCCGACAAGGAGAATCGCAAAGTGGATTGTAGACGAGCGTAGGGCCTTGGGGAAGATTACCGATAGAACGGTTAAAAATCGAAACGAGGTGATAGAGTGGCTTGGAAGAGTGGCAGCAATAGGGGAAGATTAGCTAGTTGATGTCAAGGTTCTATTCCCAAGCGTGCCGATAAAACAAGCACTCGCGTTCTTTGAGGCCTGGCTATTAAAGAAGAATAGCTCACCGGAAAGGAGGAAGAGGGCTAAAGACTATTTGAAACTTGCCTTAATTTACTTTCAGGGGGAAATACTCTAAAGCTATGAAAGGTGTTGCCATGGGAAATTCTTTATCCCCACTAATGAGTGAGATATTTATGGACAGACTGGAGAAGAAACTTCATGAAAAAGGTTCGCTTCCTCGTGTCTGGTTGAGATATGTGGACGACATTCTAGCTATCGTAAAAAAGGATTCTTTGCGAGAAACTTTGGAGAAGTTGAAATCCAATTTTCAATTGAAGTCAAAACCAATGAGGAACTAGCCTTCTTGGATTTAATGGTCATAAGAAAAGAAGGTTCTTTTAGGTTTAATATCTACCGCAAGTCCACACACATTCAGAGAGCAACACCTTCCACGTCTGATCATTGGCATTCCCAAAAAATGGCGCCCTTTAACTCGATGATACACCGGCTATTAATAGTGCCCATGGATCAGGAAAGTTTTAACTCAGAAGTTAAGTTTATTAAAGATACCGCGAGAAAAAATGGATTTGACGAGAAAATAATTGGAAGCCTTGTCAAAAAGAAGAACAAAATACAGCGTGATCTGTTGACGACGCTCTTTGCACAGGAAAAACAAAAAATAGCCATAAGAGTTCCAATTATTTTTACGTCAATATTCAAAAAAAGTCAGGAACTTCTTGAACGCTTTGATATAAAAGCAGTTCCAATCAGTAGGATCAAACAATTAAGCGCTAAATTATGTCACGTGAAAGACAAAAAAGATAAGAAGGAAAAATGTGGAATATACAAAATTACTTGCCCAGAATGCGACAAAATATACATTGGTCAAACGAAACAGTTAATTGGTGTTGGACTAACCGAACACAAGCGGGTAGCAGCCTGGAACACAACGGTAGTACGATCAGCAGTAGCGAAACACATCCTGAAGAAGGAGCACAACATCACATGGGACAACGTGGAAGTGATTATAGGATGCGTACGTACCCCTGAACATATGGAAAACCCCGATGGATAGGCGAGTAAGGAAACTGTCTATCACCATTGTTCAGGTTAATTTGAACAAATATTTTATGGTGAAGAGACTAATGTAATTAATATAAATAGTTAAATGTACTTAAGTATGTAATTAATAGATAATTAGCTGGTAATTAGTATGAGTTAATATTTTAAAAGTAAGCACCTTAAATAAGATACCTAAGTTATTTTAAAATAAGACCGATAGACACTGAACAAGAGGGCAGATTATCATCGAAATATCGATATATGTCGAGTAATTAAAATAAATCTAACTTCAAAAGGAAAAATTGATTTAATTAAAATATTTTTACAAGCTAAGAAAAAAATTGGTACACCATGAAAACAATTGAGAATCAAATCCACCAGAAAATTAAGTTGACAGTTACCGATCGTTAGTGGTAAAATCTCTGCATGTGGTCATTGACGAGTGATTCTGACAAGCAAAATGTTTCAAATATTTTGGAATGGGTAGATCCATAGGCGCATCAGTTTTTTTTTTGTTTAGTGCGGGGCTTCACATGTTTGAAGAATTTTTAGCTATAAGCTAGTGTAGATTATGTGGCTGTTCTCGTAAATTAAAGGATATATCACAATATTAAAGAAATTTGAACTTCATAAATTCAAAAATATCTTATTTGCATTTCAGCCAGAGCTCCTCCCCTTCGATATGAGTTGCATATAGTTACATATTATCAGTATTTTTCAAAAACCTAAACGAATAGAAGCTTTATAGGAGCCTTGAAAAGCATTATAACATTTTCAGTACAATATTTGTTTATGTTTAGTTAGTCAAATAAATGGATAGGTAGTTAACACATTTAAAGATGTGCATAAATACATTAAAATTTCTAGATAGGTACTTACTTTCTAATTGAAATACCAAAAACTAAATAATACGATAATATTAAGCATATTTCGAATCTAAATATGCCTGACTAGGCAAACGGAAAAATTCTGACGCAATCGAAAAGTAAAATTGGTTTTCATTTAGGCACTTTAAGAGCATATTATTTATGCAAGTTTTCCATAATATCATAGAATTTTCATTAATACACACACACACATTGATTTTTGTGATATAGCGTGTTATCATTGGGTATTTATTATTTTAGTGTTTTTCATCTATTCAAACGTTATTAATTTTTTTTTGTGAATTTTCTTATTGTTTGCGATATAAATTTTAATAATTCTTAGGTTGATTTTTACACTAAAATAATGATTATTATTTCTTCTTATATTTTTTTTTTCTAAATTTTCAATTTTTGCTTCTTTTTAGACTTGCATTCTTTTGCTTCTTTCTAGGCTTGAAATCGACTTTTTATTTTATTTTCTCTAAAATAATATTGTTTATTAATTTTTATTATTTATTCTTTTCTTCTATTTATTTACACAGTGCTACATAATAAGCTCCACTTATTTTGCAATCAAATCGTGACCATCTGATTTTTTATTGTTTTTTGTTTTGTTTTTACTTTTTCATTATTACTGTGGCGTAGTAAAGTAGCTAAATGTACTTTAGGATATTTCATGCTACCTTTTTGGAGACATTAAATTGATATAATATTGTGTACTAAATGTATTTGTATTTGACATCGTACTGTAATTGATTTTAGGTGTTTTTAATAGTTATATGTATATCAACACTATTCACGTACAGTTCTTTTAAAACGCATTGCAGTTGTAAATCAATCATTTTCCTCTTTGACTGATAAAACTTCTAGTTTTGGCACGATTTCAATAAGAAAATAATTAAGTGGTAACAGAATTGGAATCACATGAGATATTGCCTTTTCAAATTTAATTTCGATTTGGTGTTAATTTCGAATAAATTATATTTTGTTGTGTCTTTGAATAAACAATTGTAAGTTATCGGCCCTTCAATTTAAAGTAAACTTATATATATACACTCAATCAGCCACAAAAGTCTACATATACCTGTAAAATCATCAATATTTTCAAAATTAATTAAATTATTATTATTTAATTAATAATTTTAAAAATGCATTATTCCATAGGTTTTAGCACAATGATAAAGATTACGCACCGAAATAATAATGTTTCTAAAAAAAAATTGATACCAGCAGATAAAAAAAAACCTGTAGCGCACCTGAACTGCTAGAAACACTAATGTTCGATGAACAGTAGAAGAATCGTGCAGATTTAGAGTGCATATTCTACCACACGGTCTCCAAAATGTTTCGAGTGCAAAATCAGTTTGATCTTAACAATGCATTTAAACTCGTAGGGTGAAAAGGATTTCAGGAATTTCAAGACTTAGGAAAGCCAAACACAGCAAAACTTTGAAAGCAACATTACATAACATAAACAAAGAAAATGCTTAGTGCCTGCAACACTTTACCAGCACTGCAACTAAAAGTCTCCCACAATTGCCTCACATCAAAATCAGATAACTCTATCGATTTCGATTTTATCCGATGATTTCGTCGAAAGTTATAGGGTTAGAAAGATGTTTAGGGTAAATGGAACCAAACAATTTCTAGAGCTTAGAAAATACTTAATGTAAGCATTTATTGATACGAAAATAGCAAAAAAAACCCCTCGTGCTGGCAGCCCTTTGCTAGCATCAAAGCCAAAAATATACCACATCAGCCTCACATTGAAATCAACCTACTCGGCGAATTTAGTTTTGATTTGGTGACTGCATTGGAAATTATAGAAGTACAAAGAAATTTGGGGCTACCAGTCGCAAAAGTTTTCAAATTTTCGAAAACTTAATATTTGTTGTTTATTGTTACTACAAGATCATTACCGTTTGATAATTTTACGATAAAATTGCGTAATAAATATATTGCAAATAAATACAAAACCAACAATAGCTGGCAACTCTGTAATAATTTTTTTGCCTATAATAAGTTCCATATATCTTATGAAATTCGTTTTGATTTCATGAATACACTGGAAGTTATAGGGTAAAAAACTTTATTTTCCTGAGCGAATTTTCAAAGCCAAAGACACCAAAATTACCATAGCTTGCAGCACCAACCGAATGTTTCAACCAAATTTCTACCAAACACGTCTTAAACTAAGATTCAGCTACTGCGCTAATTTCATGAAAATCTGGTCACTACATCAGAATTCATAGGAAGCAGTTTTTTTTATTTATAATTTTTGAAGATGGCACCACTGGCACATAGTTGCCTGCATTTCCAATCCCTTCCATCTTCCTGGTACTTGTCAAATGTGAAATTTCAAAAGTTTTGCTTTGATTGTATAGACAAAGCATAAGATTTTTATATGAGTTGGTTTTCACTGTAAAAAACGAAAAATTTTCAGGAGATTCGATGGTTTGAAGGTTTTCATTTTCTGTGCCTGCCGCAGCTACAGGGTTGCCAGCCTGTTCATAAAAAACTACATGAGTCTACAACTTAGTCATAACAATATGCCCTGTAAGTTTCATAATGATTTGATAATCTGGTCAAAAGTTGTAGCAATTCAAAATTTGTCAAATTTACCCAATCTCATTTTAGGCGCCTAGCGCACACATAGGGTTAAAAATTTCAAAAAAGTATCATATTCACATTTGAAACACGCTCAAAATTCATTCCATAAACTTTGTTTTTGCGAAAGTTATTTGTTTATAGGAAAATAGGTATATTTAAAATATCACTAAAATGGCCGCGGGCACCAAAGGGTTAAAGATTATTAGCATTTTGTAAAACCTGGCCCTATTCTGCATATACAGCAATATATCCTGAAAATTTCAGTTCAATCGGATGGCGCGTTCCTGAGGTTTTTTCACTGAAATTTTTTGATGAGATATATATATATATATATATATATATATATATATATATATATATATATATATATATATATATATATATATATATATATATATATATATATATATATATATATATATATATATATATATATATAACTATGAATTTTTGGCCAAAATGTTTTTAATACTAATGTTCTTCTTCTAACATTAGTAAAAACCTTGAAATGTATGCCGCTAGAGCCTACATACAGCAAGTACATTTCCAGGAATAACGGGTCTCTGGCATCATTACTCCGATTCTGCGGAACGTTTTAATCGTTAGTCATTGCTATGGTTTCAGTTTGTATTGTGAGTTAGTGCAGTTAAAATCTTAAAATTTAAAACTCCGTGAAATGGCTGCTCGAAATGAGATTTCATTCGAAATACGAAATTTAGTGATAAAATTGAAGCAAGAGGATAAATCGTTGGGCGAAATAGCAAAAATAGCGGAAAAAAGCCGGCCAACTGTACAAACAATAATAAAATATTGTAATTTAACTGGCAGTTCGAAAAGTAGAGCTCGATCTGGTCGTCCTAATATCTTGAATGACCATGACGTCAGAACAGTACTACGAAAAGTTAAGGAAAATCCGAAAATAAGTGCACCAAATATAAGCAAATGTATTAAAAATGAATTGGAAAAAGCAGTGCATCTAGAAACTATTCGTATGACCTTGAGATCTGCAGGGTTTCACGGACTCGTGCTAATAAAGAAACCATTTATTTCTGAGGCAAACCGAAAAAAACGATTGGAGTTCGCGAAAAAATACTTAGATAAGCACCACAGCTTTTGGAAAATAGTGTTTTTACGGACGAAAGTTGCTTCAATATATTTGGATGTGATAGCCATGGAAAAGTATGACGAAAAGTAAATGCGGAAATGCAGAAAGAAAATGTTATCTGAACTGTTAAATATGGAGGAGGTAACGTAATGGTTTGGGGTGGGATGGTAGCAGCTGGTGTGGGAATGTAATTTAAGGCATAATGGGCCGTCACCAATACCTCAACATACTGCGAGCTAACCTGAGACCATCTGTTGAGCGCTTATGGCTCGGACCAACCTGGATATTTCAACAAGATAACGACCCAAAGCCCACTGCTTTGGTCGTTCGGGAGTGGATCCTTTACAACGTCCCAAAACAGTTGCATCCACCACCATAACCGCCTGATTCCAATCCAATTGAACAATCCAATTTGCCAAGGAACATTTGGATAAGGACTCTGGATTTTGGAATACCGTTATATTCGCTGATGAGGTGAAATTTAATATTTTTGGCTCTGACGGAGCCTCATAGAATTGCAAAATAACAATTTGAAAGCTACAGTCAAACACGGAGGTGGCAGCGTTTTTATGTGGGCCTGTATGTCCGCAGCAGGAATTGGTAATTCACAATTTATTGAGACTACAATGGGTAAATCTCAATATCTCGAAACTCTGAAATCCAATTTGATTGAAAGTTCGTAGAAACTGGGCATTTGCGATGTCTTCCGATTTCATCAAGACAATGACCCGCAGCATAAATCGGGTATTGCACAGACATGGCCGATTTGGAACTGTTACGCAATCACCAGTACCACCGCCCGACATTAACGTCATCGAAAATTTGTGGGCCATTCTGTCGGTACAATAGAAAAATCTTTACAGCAAAAGGAGTTCACGTTGGCAGCTTTCATAGACATTGATGGGGCCTTCAATAATGCCACTGTTGCGAGTATCATCGATGGCTTGGTTCGATATGGAGTGAATAAAACTCTGGCGATCTGGGCATCGGACTTGCTCAAAAACAGGTAGATTGAGGCTACCTTTTTGGAGGCTAAAGCAGAAAGAATAGGCAGAACCGGAACACCACAAGGAGGGATTATATCTCCCCTTTTCTGGATCCTGACAGTCAACGAAATACTGGAGAATTTAAGGGCCAGTGGCTTTGAGGTGGTGCCGCATGCCGATGACATTGTGGTACTTGTGATGTGGCAAATAGATATTGGCCGAGCCCAGGCGAGTCGAAGTCAGACGAGGCCGCCAACATGTGGACGGCATTTGACAGCTCGTCACGAATCGCCTTGGCTCGTGCCCAAAACCCATTCCGATCGAAAGTCGCACGAGCGCCTGTGACACCTGTCAAAGTCGCTTGTCTGGACCGTCCACACACTCGGCTCGCCTGGGCTCGGCCAATATGTATTTTCCACATGAGGAGTGCGTTCCCACAAACTTTGTCGGACCTTATGCAATCGGCGCTGGACCATATCCAAGTCTGGGCCAGAAAAGTCGGTCTTAGGGCAAACCCGACAAAAACCGAACTTGTACTCTTCACAAAGAAACACAGGGTACCGGCTGTTGCCACGCCTAACCTCAACGGAATAACATTAGAACTTGCTGATAGTGTTAAATATTTGGGCCTTATACTAGACAGGAAACTGAACTGGGGGGCTAACGTGAGGCACAAAATTGGTAAGGATCGCGCAGCACTTTTCGCGTGCCGGTCTGCCTACTCCAATACCTGGGGTCTTAAACCTAGGGTGGCCTATTACATATGATTAGTGAGCCCGATTTTGATGCATGGAGCGATCGTGTGGTGGAAGGCAGCGGAGAGCTAACAAGACTGCAAAGATTAGTTTGCATGTGTATTACGGACGCTCATGTCCCTAGATCGATTCATCTTTAGAAGCGAAAGCTTAGCGGTGATACGCGCTAAAAGTTCTGGCATGTGCAACGATTCAGATCAGTGGGGCCACAGCGGTATTCTTACAGAATGCCGCAAAAGATTTGGGCTCGTTGCAGAAGACACGGACCACATGAGCAAAATAATACATCTTGGCAGAAATTTCCAGGTCAAGATACCCACAAGAACAGACAGGAAGAAAAAGAAAGCTACCACCGATGGGGGCGTCTGGATTTACACGGACGGGTCAAAGACGGACACAGGAGTTGGCTCGGGTGTGTTTCTACGGATTTGAGCCTTAATCTGTGGTGTAGGCTGTCAGACTACGCTACCGTCTTTCAGTCTGAAGTACATGCTATACGCATGGTAGTTGAGTCCATTAGCGCAATATCAACCAGATCAATGACGATTTGCGTCGACAGTAGGGCAGCCATTTTCGCTCTTGCGTCTTACAGATGTTCTTCAAAAACTGTTTACGCTTGCAGAGTGGCTCTCAATGAAAGGGCAAGGCATATTCCTATCCGGATTATGTGAGTACCAGGGCATAGTGGGGTCATAGGTAACGAAAAAGCCGATGCATTGGCGAGGAGGGGGTAGTAATAGCCCCTGCATCTGTGTATCACGGACAATCGCTGACGCCACAAGCAAACTTGATGCCGCCATATGGGCCAAACTAATGTCCGAATGGGAAAACAAGACGGACTGCAGGGTGGCCAGAGCATTATGGCCATCACCTGATCCAAGCACAAGCAGGAAACTGCTCAAGCTCAACAGAAACTGCTTGAGAGCCACGGTCGGCTTGCTCATAGGGCATTGCCTTACCGCATCTCATGCGAATAGAATGGGACTGACATCCAGCAATTTATGCAAGAGGTGCGAGATGGAAGAGGACACCATGGAGCACACTCTCTGTGATTGTCCAGCCCTAAATAATAAACGCCTCAATATTTTTGGTTCTTACCACTTTCAAGAGTTAGCAGAGGTAGCCAGTACCGTCACGTTGAGTCAGCTGATCCAGTTTGGTCACTTGGCAGCTCTAACAAACCAGCGGAGGGTGGCAAATGGGCCCAAAGTGGTGGCCTAATGCTTCACTAACCTAACCTAACCTTGCATACAAACATTCGAAAACGGAAAATATCCGAGAAAAGCCATAATGTCCAAACACCTTAGAAGTGGCACAAAAACTGGTCGATTTAAATTAACTTAAAGTGAAAAGCTAAGTAAAATATAAAATCGAATCAAATTTGTAAGTATACAAAAATTACCAGCAGAAACTGTTGGCGTAAATTCTTGCAAGAGTGGGAGCTGTGTTCAACTCTGTGAGATGTCTGGAATGTCATGAAGCTCAATTCAGAGGATTTCATCCAAAGATTTCCACATGAGTAGGGTTGCAGGCACATTTGTACCTCGCCTTCTCACAACCGAACAAAGGGAGAGTCGACTTCAGGCATGTTTTGAGCTTCAAAATCAGCTCGAAGAGGACCCTGAATGTTTTTCCAAGGTGATTACTGGTGATGAATCGCGGTGCTATAGATACGACTCCGAAACAAAGCAGCAATCAAACCAATGGAAGAGTCCCACCTCTCCTCGTCCCAAAAAAGCTCGCCAAGTGAAGTCAAACATCAAGACAATGCTCATTTGTTTCTTCGATTGCAAAGGTGTTGTGCACGTGGAGTTCGTTCCCCCGGGTCAAATTGTCAACCAGAAATTTTACATTGAGGTTTTGAAAAGATTGAGGGAGAATATCTGGAAGAAAAAACAGATCTTTGAGGCACAGACGACTGATTTTTCCATCATGACAATGCGCCGGCCCACGCCGCCCTATTTGTAAAGCAGTTTTTGAGCGGATCTAGCTCACCTACTCACCGGATCTAGCGCCATGTCAATTTGTTTTGTTCCCCAGACTCAAAAGGGATATGAAAGGAAAGCGTTTTGCGATTGTGCAGCAGGTAAAACAAAAATCACTAGAAGGCTTAAAGGACATCCCGATAAGTGAATTTAAAAACTGTTGTGAGCAACGGAAGAACCGTTTGTAGAAGTGTGTTGTTGTCAATGGAGAATACTTTGAAGTTGATCAAAAAATGATGTAAAAATATTAAGAGATAAAGAAGTTATGACGAAATTCCCGTTTTTTTGGGCCCCCACGTATAGAACCATTTATTAATATCATGTAATAAATGGTTTATTTGCACATTTTTATTTATTTCTCATCTATAATATAAAAATTGTAAAATTGATGAATCAAATGGTAACAATTACCAAATGAATCATCAGTTATAACCATTTTTCAGAAATCACCATATAGAATTTTAGCTGTCATAGATTAATGTTGATTTCTCAGTAAGTCAGTGTAAAGGAATGAATGACGATTGGTAATTCGCATCTTTCGAACCAAAATAGGAAACTGTCCATTTGTTGATGAATTTTATTCTATGAAGCCTGATTCATTAATGTATGCCAAAGAACAAGCAATAATCTGTTCCCGATAAATCTGCTCCGAAAAAGGTAACGATAGTTCCATCGATAAAAAAAGATCGTATCGATGGTTTTCTGTAACACGATGGAAATAACTCTAATATGTTTTTTTAGAAAGTGTGCTCGGTAATAGAGCATTGCTATAGATCATTTTTACGGTATCCAGGGAAAAATTGATTGGGACTTCATCGAACTCAAAAACTGTATTTCACCACAAGAACGCACCACTTTACTCGTCCAACATGTTCCATTTGCCGTGTACAGTAAGCTTTTTTCAAGCCAACCATTTTTCAATGAGACCAAAAGATTCTAATGCCGGATTTATACTCTCGTCAAGATATGGCAAATGTTGCCGAGCCGAGAGTGTAAGTGGTTACTTCGTCGATTCTCGTCTGTTTTTTACTTGCCGAAACATGGCAAGCACGAGCGTGTGAATGGCTTTCTCGTCGGCTCTCGCCTGTTTTATGAGGGTTTCTGAAGGTTTATGAGGGTCTCGCCCTAGCTCAAGGCCGTTCGAAATGTTGCCGGTACTACGTATCGAGTCAAAGGGATTTGAAAAAAGGTCTGGTGCTGGCTCCGTTGGTAGTCTACAAATCGATTTGGTGTGCTTACGAAATCATGGACAACTTGCATCATACCAGGCAAGAAACATGAGTACGGATGAGTACAAGGTACACTGTTCGCATATTTGTAAACAACTTTCGGAACAGAGAAAATTCTACCTACCTACAGCACATGCATATCTGCGCACTTCAACTTCACACTCTTCAAATCATCTCACTGCGGACAGGATGAGTTTTTCTCTCAAGTTCTCTCAATTTAATGCAGCGTTTCCAACTTTGGCTCCATCACTCCAGCTTACATCAGGGCATGAATCACAACCGACGATAGACGATATCGCCTGTCGAAATTTCCGAGATTCGAGATCACAAGAATCAAAAAACGACAGCGACTATCGAAATCTCTGGCGATAGGCAAACGACTATCGATATGTCATCGATATCCATCTTCGGCTTGTGACATGAAGTGAGTCCATTTCGAAGTTTTGTATTTGTGTTTTGTAATGCAAGTATTATGATTAATTTATAAAATTTTGTCTCAAGGAAAGTGTATTTTCAGGGAAAATAGAAATTATTGAAAGAAAATGTTTTAGAAATCCCATATTTTTCTAGAAACCAAATCTTGCACTCCTCCTCAAAAGTGAATTTCATCCACTTGGGGCACAGTTTTTCTTCCATTTAGTCTATTTTACCTTTCAATGTTTAAAGAGTGCTTTGAGCCATTCCGATCAAGTAATCGTTGCCTACTTGATGCTGGTACGCTCTACCCGCCAGCAACGATAGCGTGCATGCTACCTTCAATATAGGCGGGATAGAGGAGCTTATAGCACCTGCAACATCCAACTGGCTCACTATATATTTAAACGCTTCCTTCGTTACACGAAAACGTTTAACGAACCTACAAAATACATTTGAATTACAAGATATTTTAAGATCTTTATTTACTACTTCTGTTCCGGTAACTCCAACGGATTACTAGAATCTTCCCAACACTTTTTCATTATCATCTTCAGATGAAGAATAAAAAAGTATGAATTCTGCCAATGATTTTCACTGTGAATTAAATTGCCAGCAAACTTATCACGTATTAGCGGCTCACTATTTGAATTTTCAAATCTCATTACCATTCATCAAATGCTGTCAAATGTCACGAAAATCTACCATGGAGTTATAGTTCAAAAAAAAATTTCGATACATCATATCGTTGAGGCTGTGATGCCGACATACCTAAGTCGACAATCGCTATCGTTTTTATTTGACGATAGGCGATATCGCCTATCGAAATCTCGTGATTCATGCCCAGGTCTCTCTCGATGTCAGCTGCCTTAAAATCGGCCGCAAAGAGCTTTCCATGCAGGTTCCTTATCGCTCATTCTAACTAAGTGCCTTGCCCACCACAGTCTGCCGAGTTTTATTTTTGTTATTGTATCTGCTTCTATGCAGACAGCATACAACTCTTGGTTTTAGCGTGTCCGGAATCACTCTTTTTCGTATGTGAAGCAAACGAATCTTCGCTAAACTTTCCCCTCGAACGCGGCAAAGAGGCCAGAGGACCTTTTGCTTGGCACTCAAGTCTCTCGATTGGCATGACCATGTTCTTGTACATCAGTCACTTGGATATATATTTAAAAAATATTTACTTTTCAACATAGTCTCCTAACAAGTTAATACATTTAGTCCATCTTGTTGCCAAACCCAAGATACCCTTAGAAAAATATGCTTCAACAGCAGCCATCAAAAACGCCTGAACAGCAGCCATCAAAAACGCCTCAACAGCAGCCATCACTTCGCTATCATCTTCAAATTTCTTGCCCCGAAGGAGTTCCTTGAGCCGAGGAAAGAGGTAGAAGTCACTGGGAGTTAGATCTGGCGAATAGGGCGGATGTTCAAGCAGTTCGAATCCTGTTTTTTCGCAGCCATCGCAACAGCAGCCTTGTGAACCGGCGAATTGTCTTGATGAAACAGCATTCCGACTCGCAGTTTGCCGCGTCTTTTCCCCTTAATAGCCTCCAGCAATCTTCTTATTTGGTCTACGTATTAAGAGCCTGATATAGTGGCTCTCTTTTCCAAATATTCCACCATAATAATTCCTTCAGCGTCCGAAAAAACTGATATGCATAGCCTTCCCTGCCGAACTGTGTTCTTCCCAGATTAAACTCCTGAGCACAGCGTACAACGTTGGAATATGGAGGAGCAGAGTCCCTTAATGTTTCCACCGTCGCTGTGTATGTCTTTTGCAGACATTTTTTTTCAAAACACTGGTACTTAATGACAGTTCTAATTTCGTTTTTGTCCATTTTGATGTTCTCTCCTCGACGGTTCCTATTCAAATCAATGCACCTCCCTGGACTCGTGGCGTATTTCTACGTTTTTTATGCTGACTTAGGGGATATATGAGGTAGTACATTTTTTTTTTCAATTTTATGCGAACTGGAAATAGCCGATTATCATTACTTTTGGATCAACCCTCGTATAATCTTTCAGGTATAATATCGTATAATCTTAAATTCATTGATATTTAAAATATGTATCTGCTTGTTTGTTTTAAGTACTTCTATTTTTGTGATTGGAATTGGTCTGTTAAAATCGATTTTAATAAATAAATAAAACTCAGCTGTTGAATACGTTTAGCCCAGTGAAAAAACGACGTCAGCGGAGTGAAAGAACTGCGGCACCACCGCGGCAGTACCAGGAATCGGCGAGAGCATAATACCGTTATCGCCTAGGGAGAATTGAAGAGAGAATTAAGGTTAGACCGAAAATGTGCATTACATTTTTGCTTTAAATTTCATGCAAATAGTATAGGAAAAATAGGATAGTACGTATGAATTAAACCATTATGGAGATTAGACCCTCCTGATAACAGTGGTTTATCCGGCAAGATAATGAAGGTGTTGCCAAAATACTAGTCTAAAAGCAAGCATCCCAAATGCATTTATTTACATATATATAGGGCAATCAGAGGCATGCCTCAGGATTGTGATGAGTAAATGATACTAAAAGAGGGTATTCCTTATAATATTTGTGACGAAAGAAACGAAAATATAAAAATCACGGCATTTTCGAGAATAAATGGGAGGGACAGAAATTTATCCCGACAGATACTTTGAATATAAGATTTTCTTCCCAATGTGATTCATTTGGATTATATCAAATCGAAGGTGTAATATTTCATGTTTAACCCTAGATTCATAAACATCCATTGGAGTTATACTATTCATAAACATTCGTCTCTCAGACGAACATATTATATTGATGATTTTTGTTTTGTAGAATACAAAGAGTAATTAAATACACTTTAAATCTTTCAAGTTGGTTATTAATAATTAATTTTCTGCAATGAAAATAAACACAATTGTTATTCTGAACAATCAACACATAAAATCCGCGGCTATCCATACACATGAATGATACACATAAGTATGTCTTTTGCGCGATCTGTGAGACGAACGTTTATGAATCTAGGGTTAAATATGAGATTAAATTTGGTAAAAGCAAAGATCATAGATACCTTTAAGACGCTGAAGCGGAATTTAATGGAGAGTGCAAAAATATGAAATGTTTGCTATGCGAGTATCTTCATCACCGTTGAAATGATAGGTCGCGCCCGTTAAGGATAATGGAAGAAGAAACTTTATTGATTATCACGGCGAATGAAGCAAAAAAGATCATGTTTGAGAACAACTTCGTCTGTCTCGATGAAATTCATATAAATAATATGATATATTTTCCTAAACTTCCACAATTCAAAAAAAAAATGCTAGAAATCCAATAAATGACATGAATGGGAGCATAATAATTACCGAAAATGGGTGTCATTTAATAAATAACTGTGAAAGATTTATTAGCACCCTTGCAAAATGTACTCTCCGCTGTAAAATGATGAGTCAGACACTCTTCAATTTTTCAAAGTTTTCAGAAACTGTAAAGAACGGAAAAGCGCAAGCAGCTGCACTGTTGAACTGTTGACAGTTTATTGAAATTTCAATGGAAAAAGGAATTTTCAATTACTCCTTAATGAGTTTTTTCAAGATACTTAAATAGTCTTTGCTAAATTGCGATCAGATTTTTCCCTTCTTGTCTCGAATTTTGTGCAATTATTCTGCGGATGGCCTCCGAAAACATATGGAATGATCTTACACCTTCCAAGTTGTCACCATGAGCTGATTTCTGATGAGAAAATGGTTCATACTTTCAAAACCACGACTTATTAAATTCAATTTTCAAATAGTATCGCAAACAAAACACTTAATAATTGACTGCTAAAAAACGATAAGGCAGATTTTAAGATCTTGCAGTTTGAGTTTGTATCGTGAAATATGGTGAACAGCTTGAATTTCTGAAATAAAACGTGTGAAGATAGTTTCAATTAGTTTTTCTGAATAAAGGAAAACAAAATCCGGCAGAAGTGAAATTCCAATTTGCCCGTAAACAAAATAAACGAAAAAACCATGGCGAAAAGTAATTGCTACCCACGAAAAACATTTGCGCTTGAATGGACCCGACGACTGGTCGCTTTATTTCCACGATTTGAGAAAAAATCTTTCGATAAAAATCAGGCGTCATCAAATGGGTGGAGATGGATTGATGGTTTGTGCCGGAATTATGTGTAAAAGAAAATTAGAAATTAATAGGAAATAGAACCGCTGAATAAACAAACCAAAACCTTTCTTCTTAATTTAGGTTAGTTTTTGCCTAGCTTGTCAGTCAGATACTGCACACATATGAACAAAAAAAAAGAATATTACATTTCGACAATAACAACCATGGAAGTTGTCAGAAAACTTCTCTTAACACAAATCAACAAATTATAAAAATAATAAAACAGAACTCGACAATTTTCGTAGTTTTTTCCTTAGTTTATTTATAATTTTGTCTGTGTATACACCAACTGATTATGAAGGCTAGCTAGAGCGTGGGACAATGCGTTTTAGGGGAAAAAATAATGGAATTATGAAACATTGTTTTTTTTTTTTGCTAGTTTTCCCATTTTCATTTTCTTGTCTAAAAGTATATACAAATATATATTTATATTGGGCTTGAGAGGTATTTTTTAACTCTAGAAAAAAATCAAAATCATGTTTTTACACTCTAATTGAAAATAAATTGAGAAGTCAATCAAGTCGTTGCTTTCAAAAATTAGTGTTTGCTTTTTTTAATTAATTAGTGTTAACCGGTCACAAAGAGTTAAATAAAGACCTTTGCAACACTCCCGATTTTCATGATTAAAAAATAACTATAACAATTTCAAAGCGTATTCGCCAATATTAAGACAATCGTAGAGTGCGTTTTTATTGTATTCTGTTCGTCTATATGTATTACGTTATTGGTAATTTTCTCTACTGCATGATTGTAGTTGTTTTTATGTGTCAGTGTGCACAAAATAATTGGATCTCCGTATGGCATGATTACAGCATTAACAATTTATCCTCTCTTAGCAAACATGTCTAATTTATTTTGAATTTGACAAAATTACTATTTCGTACTGTCGCTCTATGTTCGGTTTTTAGTAATATCAAACATCTATTTTTCATTTAATATTTGATGTAGCATATCAGATTCATTTTTTTTCGCTTTGATGTTGTTTTCATTAACCCATCATGATATTTCATAACGCTTATCTAAATGTTCTACATAGTTTCGATTTTTCATACAATAATTCATTCAATAATCATATGGTTATACGTATCAAATACAAAAAAATAATTGAAAGTAAGAACAATCCTGAAGAGAATAACAATTTAAATTATATATTACATTTTATATAGCATTTATTTATATATATTTACTTTTATAAGACATGTATGGGTTTTGAGTTTATAGAGGAGTTAGCTTGAATTCATTATTTATCGATATTCCATACGAATAATTGTTTTCCGTTTCATTATTTCTTTAGTTTGGTACGAATTCTAAAATATCCCATTTGCATTTTCATTCTATCGTTTAAACGTATTCGTGAACCGACATTTCAGTTGAGACATGATGGCATAGGCTCATTCCTAAATACGTTACGCAAATAAATTATATAATTAAATAATATAATATACAAAAGAAAATATCGTCAGTTTTAACATTATTTTCTGTTATCTAAATTATTTTTTTTATCACTATCCATAGTATGTATACAATAATTATGAAATCAAATTCTTCGTTCGTTTCCAAATAAAGATTTCAAATGTGTTTTGTTTAAAAGTACTTATAGAATTTTGTCGAAACGTTTTATTTACGAATATAGTGTTGTATTGGTTCTTAAATGAAAAGTAACACATTGTGAATTCCATGGATTTCATAATAAATGTTTTTCATCGTAACTATTACAATTCATATTATAGTTTTCGTTTTTTTGATTTTCATTTAAACTAGAGTAAATGTCCTGCATCGATTAAAACCATATATATATTCATTAAAACGATCATTATTTTTATGTCTCCTAGACTTTCTCCCGAAATTCACGAAAATTCATTGGAAAAAGTGTAGCAGCCAACGTTTAGTTATTTTTCCTAGCACTTTATGTTATGCTACGTTTTGTGTTTTTTTTTATATGCTCACCATAGTTTACTATTATGCAATAACAATGTTTTGTTTGTTTGCTTGCTTGTTTGTTTGTTTCGTTTAAATATACATAATAATTCATTTCTTATTGTTCCAGTTTATGTAGCTCATAATATTTATATCTTTACATATTCTACTGTGTATCAATTTCTTAATAATTTTTATTCAATTTTTCTTTTATTGATTTTTTTTTGTTGTCTTGTTTTGTTTTGTTCTATTTAGTTTTTCAACGCTACATCTTAAACTAACAGCGATTTGTTACCAAACGAGTTTCGCGTTTGCCTTTCTCCATACAATATCATCCTCATCATCATATCGTAATCATGTAGTGATTGTAGGCGAATTTACAAGAACGCATCATTTCTTCCTTTAACAAGTCATATCATATCCTAGGTTAATAATTCACACACCGATCGCATAGCTAAGATATGCGAGACAATACATCACTTGGAATTGCGTAACTTTACTAAATAATCTTTAAATTGCTGTGTCGTGCGATCGGATCGATTTCGATTATTGTTCGTGACTGTGTTAGTGCTGCTGCTGCCGCCGCCGTTATTGCTGCTACCGTTGCCGCTATCGGTTGTGTCACGCCTTTCACGAGTCAAATTATTCAGAGATTTTTGCTCTTTTGTTTCGCGACTATTTCTGTTTGTGTTATTATTGTAACGATAGTTTGAATCTGGAATAGTAAAGAAGAGTTATGAATTAAATATAGCTTCCAAGCGACTGGAAAGAAAAGTTTAAACTGTGCGGAGAGGAGGAAATAAAATCAGGTTTTCATCAGGACAAAAACATTGCCATGTAGAGTGATTGCCAATTGTAACGGCTCAACCACAACCCATGGCAAGACTGCATAGTTATACATGTACAGTGAGCACCAATAGAAAGTTAAGTTAAGTTTCAATGGCGCTAAACAAATGATTGATGTTTGTTCTTTTATTTCATTGCAAAAATAGTAAAAAGCAGTTGTCTAGCAGTTAAAAAAAAATTTACAATACGTTTAAATACGACCTAAACAATTAAATGGAGTGAATATAAAGGCTATAGCTAATGTCATGAAGAAAAACCCAGGTATAGATGCCGCAAAAGGGGCTCAAAACTTATTGAAGTAAAAGGAGATAACGTTGTTGCTAGTGCAGTTGGCAGAGCACTTCAGGCTACGCAATAATTTAATCGAGTTCCATGGAAGAAGACGCTAATTTAAAAAATTTAAAAAAAAAATTTAAAAAAAAAATTTGAAAAAAATCAAAAATTATTTCTAAAAATTATTTATTCAGATGAGAGTAAATTTGAGACTATGAAAAAGGGGAAACCATCGAAAATTTGGAGGAAAAGAACTGCACTTTACAGGCAAATAATTTAGTAAGTCCCGTCAAACTAGGAGCGGCATCTGTGATGGTCTGAAGATATTTTGAGACTTCGGGAGTTGGTAGTCTTTTATTTATTGAAGATACCATGAAAAGGGGATTATCCGAAAATTTTAAAAACAAATCTTCAGCTTAGCACTAAAGAGTTGGGTTTGTGGATATTTCAACAATCCCAAAAATATTGTCAGAGTTTTAAAAGAGTGGTTGCTATAAATAATTCCCAAGACCTTTATCCAATAGAAAATCGATGGGATCATCTAGATCAGCCGTACTCAACTTTTTTTATATCAGGGCCACTAAGAAATGTGTACTAAGCTACGTGGGCCGCAGTCTAATGATAGCTGCAAAAACAAAGGCAAATAAGCAAGAGAAATTATGGTGAAAATTACACTTAGTAAAAATGTAGTACCACCTCTGACTGTGTGACAAAGATTTCACAATTTTAGTGAAATCAGGTTGAAAAATGCTACTGAAATTCTTAAGATATCGTTTAGTGGAAATCAGTAAACAGGTTTTTATAAACATTTTTCGCATACTTCAATTGCGAATTTGATGATTCACACAGCTAAGTCGATGTGAACAACTTCAAAAGCAATTGGGCGCAGCTTTTCACTGTCTTATAATTTCCCGGTATCAGTTGCCACATTTCCGCATGCTCCTTTACCTCTCTTTTTTCGGTTATTATAACCTCTAATTTCGAATCATTTTTGATTTCAATGGTTTCATCAAACAATTGTGAAAAACTGAATCCCAGCTCTGCTAACTGACTAATAACTGCTGATTCTAAGTGCCAGGGGTTTTCAAGAAGCATGAAACATTTCTTGAAATTTCTCAACCCTCCAAATCTTCGTTTTAATTCAACGGATAATGAATTTAGGTAATTTAAATATACATGGTAACTCTCCGTAGATTGTCATTTTAATAAGCCATTGAAAGTGTGGGGAAATAATCGAGCTTTTGATTTTTGATGTCTTCGCAATAAATGTTCAGCTTTGGGTCATCTGTGCTATAATTTTGCTTTCATCTTGTAAAGATTGATTCAATTCACTTAATTTCCTCGTTGTGTCACAAGGAAATGCTACAAGACACCACCATCGATCATCATCAAGTTCATTGTAAACTTTGTAAAAATCAGTCGAGAACTTTTCCTCTGCTTAGTCGCTGCACTGTTGTGTGTAAAATGACCTCACCATAATTACTGCTTAGCTCTTCCAAAAGGTTGTTGAATTTTCTATGATTCAGCTCTCATACTCGAATATAGATCACTACATTAATGACAGTCCCCATTACAGCATTTTAATTCAGAAGACGAAACTCGTGCTGCCAAATTTTCTTGGTGTATTTAGATTTTAATAGAGAAACAAATCCGTTTTCTGATCCGGTCATTGAACTCAATTTGATTTTTCTCAAAAAACATGTCAATAATATCTAAAAAAAAATCTTTACCCCTTGGTTTGGTTTTTAATATGCAAGCATCATAAAATAGTTACATGTATCCAAAAAAAAAGTGTGATATCTACGTTTTACTAAATATTATGTTACCTTAGAATTTAAAATAAGACAGAACTACGTCTGCTGTCATGTGTAACTAAAACGGTAAACTAGAATTCTATTCATACGTGTTGACGTCGAAATCGAACCGAACCCACAATATTGGGGAGAAAACAGCTGAGAATGAGTTGCGAAAGTTCACAGCGTCACATCGCGTTCGTTTGGCTCGTTTCATACGAGACACCGGTGTATAGCCTTTGAGATCGCATTTACATATCCGATCTTTCGTTTGTTCTACACAAGTTTGAGGTGGACTTGGTTCATCTTTAGTACATCTTCCCCCGGAGACCAGCAATCTCATTGGCTGATCGTTCGGATATGTAAATGTGGCCTGAAATTCCAGCTACCAGCGATGGGGATCAGCGATGGGGATTCGGCACTGTCACTCAAGAGCTCTATGAAATGCTCAATACCGAAAGGTGAATTCGATTTCTGAATTTTCTGTAGAATTCAAATTTAGTTCATAACAATGAGAACTAGTGGCCACAAATATATTATATGAGCGCTAACAATTGAATGTTTAACAAGTGGTCGAGCCACAGTGGAGAGGCACTTATGAGCAGCGCTGCCCCCTTTACTACTATTGTCCAGCCGAAAAATCACTACAACAGCAACTAAATCTGCTATCTTTTGTTAAACCGGCAGACAAAATAAATCTATTCCGTTCATAAACATTAAATGGATTCATATTAATTTTTCCACTTCTTTAGAAGAAGAGATTGCCAATTCTATTGTTTCGGGTGGCGTTCTGGTGGCAGGCTGCTCTTAAGGATACCTGCAAACGGCACCTTGAAAAAGTGCGGAGGATGGCTGCACTACTGGTAACTGGAGCGCTCCGCTTCACCTCTACTAAGGCACTTTTTGTGCTGCTACATTGGCTGCCAACCAATCTACTGATCTCGCAGTAAGCTAATTTTGCTGCTGTGAGACTGAATTGTATCCCAGTATGGGATAGAACAGAGTTCGGTCATGCGAGGATTTTGGTTGAGGGAGTTCCCGCTCCAGCGGGTGTTGACTACATCGCTCCGCAAAGACAACTGGATTTGGAGTTCACAGCTCGCATTCCTGGTAGGGATGAATGGTGTCACCCTCGAAAGTGGGCTTATCCATGTATACACTGACGGCTCAAAGCTAAACAATAGAGTCGGGAGTGGTGTATACTCGGATGAGCTGAATTTCAAGCTGTCCTTCAGGCGGAGGAAGCCAGTCTATTGCCTATTTATCAGGCAATAGACTGGCTTCTGTGTAATCAAATATTCGGGGTCAATATTGGTATTTTCACGGATAGCCAGGCGGCTATTAAATCCCCTGCTGTACAGTGTCTATGATTGTGGCTGAATGCCGTGCATCTCTTAGGGAGATATCGAGACATTCGGTTGTTCGATTGATTTGGGTACCTGGACATAGGGGTTTTCAGGGCAACTGTGAGGCCGATGAGCTAGCAAGGCTTGGAACCTTGCTGCCGGAGGTCTCTTGCTCCTTCTTAATAGATATACCGATGACATCGGTCAAATTGGCCATCAGGCAAAAATATCTCGAGAACGCTAGGAAGTCCTGGGCAGAGGAATCATCCTGTGCGATAACAAGGCAGACTAGGCAGCTTCTAGGCTTAACTCGAAGCGCTCTGTGTTGCACTGTGGGCGTGAGAGAAAGAGAAAGAGCCGAGTCAGATGGTACGACGTAAGAAGCAGGATGTAACTAAACTTTAGGCACCTTTTACATTAAATTTTTTTTAGCCTTTTACTTGTATAATAATTATGTGGAATGGAAATATCAATGCGTAATAAAGCGTTCAAATCTGAAAATCTAGTTTTTTCAATGTTTGCGAATAGCTGCCTCCGTAAGCAGAAAATATATCATAAGCAGACAGAGAAATTTAAACTGGCTGCGCATGTCATACCTTTATTTAAAAAGGAAGAAAAGTCTGCGACCGGATTATACGATTCAAGTATCGTATGCCAGTTTTGCTATGCGCTATCGCCAGTTACGACATCAAACGCAAAACACTGATATCTATTCTTCATAAAACCCCGAACTTTCAAAGGACTCAATAACGTCAGCTTGCCGGTATGCTGTTCGAACCACAAAGGAACGGCTCTTTGCAAATGCGTCGCTCCCTGTACTCAAATAGTGAAAATAAACGACAAGAATCGAAGTGAAAACCAAGAATAACTTTTTGATTCGATTCGAAAATTAGCAAACACCTGATTGTCAGCTCCAAACATAAGCACAATTCCGAACGAGCACAGGAATGCTACTAGTAATTCAATTATCCGAATATAGATAGCAGATAAATCTTAAAGCTAAACAATTATCACGTTGGCTTTGATCCACCAAAAATAAGAAATAACAAGAAAAATTAAAACAAGTTTTTAAAGAGGTGGTTTAGAAGCTATGTAGCTATATAGTTTTTATAATAACTAAAGGCTACCAAATAAAGTCAACAAGCGGCAAGCCTAGGAAAATATTGGAGCAATTCAGGAAACGTAACTCCTTGCGTTCCTAGAATATGTGCCTGGATTTTAACAAAAAAAAAGGAGATCTTTCGACAACATGTACAATTGAATCAAATATTTAGGAATCACTAATTCTGCGAGGCCTACCAACCTTAGGTCTACTAAGACCCGTCCAACGCTGAAGGCTATATCTTAAAAGCTATAATAAATAAATATATCTAACTTGCAATTTAACCCACATATTCAATAAAGAGCTTCAGCAGATTTATCATTTACTTCTGATTTTTAAAAGAATAAACGTATCAAATCATCTTGTTTCCCTCAAAAAGATAAGATCAATAACCGGTTAGAACTGCAAAAGATACCGAATAGGATGAATTAGGAATAAAAATAATATTGATATTTTCCCCAATAGTTATTGCCTATTTGCTAGAAAGTATATTCGAATTTCTTCGAAGCAACACCAACTAGAAACATTTTTCGACAGTATTGTAGAATGGTTGCATATCAGCTAAGAGAAATGATCGTATCTTTTTTACAAATCGAAGATCTATTATCAGAGAGTTATTATTTACCAGATCTTTCACACCACATCTGACTTATTTCATTGTAAGTTGTTGTCCAGTAAGGGTGCTTTTAAAATGTTTCTTGCACTTCATTTTGTTCATGTTTCCGGCAGTAACAATTTTCTTCGATAATACAATTTAATTTAACATTCAACCACAACTTACCTCGATCTTTATTCGTATCCGAGTTGTATGCTGATTTGGCAACCGTACTAGTAACTGCAATATCCTTTTTCTTTTCCTTTTCGACATTCGCGACAAGTTGCTGTTGTGGCGGATGTTGCTGCGATTGTTTATCGACAACAGTCGAACCCGACGACGAAGATTCGGACGTTTTGCGATCTTTCGGCGTTGCAATAGCCTCCTTGTGATGTTGTGCTACCTGCGCATAACTCAGTCTCGCTCCATTTCCGCATGCATTGAAAACCACCCCATCGGCCGGCAACGGAGAAACAGGCGAACTGCTAGCATGCAGCGCTTGGCCACTCACTGAAGACATTGGAACTGGGGTCGTGGGCGTTACAGGCAATTTCTGCTTGGTCGTTTGACTGGCCGTGGAGAACGATTTAGTGTTGGCGATCGTGGATGCCCCTTTGAAGCCTGTATTCGGGACGCCGGCCGAAGCTATTGTCGGTACTGACGATGACGATGAATTTACTAAGGTCTGTTTACCGTTGCCGCTGCTAGTAATATCACATGAAGTCATTGTTGCAACATTCGCAGTAGCAGGCACGGGCATACTTTGAGCATTCACAGCATGACTTGTGGTTTGAGTGGCTGTTATCACGTCTTGAGTCGAAGGATTTACCAAATTATTATCTACACCATTAAGCAGTGACTCGTCAGTCTTAGTTGCCTTATCAGCCGTATTATGTGTTAGACACTTTATCACAGTATTAGGATTATTGTTAATTAACAGTACTTTAGTATTCGTTTGTTTTGCTTCGGGAGAGAATGGTGGCGTCAGCACCACAGTACCCACGTCTATTGCAGTCTCATTGCCACTTGCGCTACCGTTGCCACTGATATTCACGCTTAGAACGGGAGTCGGTTGAGATTGTGATGCCGTTGAAACCGTTGAAATCGTTGATATATCGCTTGCTGGCGTTCGAAAGCTACTATTTCCTACACTATTTGTTGAATTGTTACTATTTAGACCGTTTGACATTGACGTGTTTTTGCTAGAGTCCTTTTGCGATTGGCCTTTGGGCCTCACCGCCCTACGAATAACATCGGACATGGACCAATTGCTGTTTGGCGGAAGAACTGGCGCAGTGGCAGCCGGAGCAGAGGCAGAGGATGAGCTGGAGGAACTAGAGTTATTTGTATGACTTTGTTGTGAGGATACCATCACATTCGAAGTAGTTTCGATGTCAGAGGCAACGTTGCTTAGCGTTTGATTCGCGCCTATAGACCCAGCACCGCTAGCAGGCAGTGCAGTGGTAGCTGACGGAGCAGAAGAAATGGCAGTTGAAGGTTTGCTTGTGTTCGTTATTGATAATGTGCTATTGTTTTGCGCTGTCACTGTTGACGACGATTGCGGTTGGAAATTTAAGTTATTTGAGTTGCTTTGTACCGAGTTCGATTGTTCGAGGCCTGGTAGCGGAGGGAACGCCGCGGCCTCCAAGTCGAATTGCGGTGGCGGTGGAGGTGGTTGCGACTGGGGTTGCGTCGATGCACTTTGCTGGTGATGTTGTGAGTGGTAAGATGGCTGATTTCCGCCTTGTTGTTTATGATTCGCTCCATTACCTAAAATTATTTAAAATTGTTTGATCAGGTCCGTAAACTGTCAATGTTACTGTTTGTTTTTATACTAGTACCAAACAAAATTTGAAACCAACTAATTACCTGAATAATGATGAGCATATGAATAGTGATGCCCAGAAGAGTGTGGCTGGTTCGGACTTGTAACCTTGCCTCCTCCTGATGCGGAATTCGTAGACACCTGTAAATTCGTCGAATTGTTTCCATTATTGCCCTGTACTATTGACTGTTGGGATTGGACCGATGAAGCATTTACCAAATTGCTCGAATTGGTATTGCTGACCGACGATCGCGAATTAGGGTTTCCACCATTATTGTAACTATCGTCATCTCGCCTTCTTCGGCGGGCTTTGTACAGCCACTGGTCTTTCGGTATGTTTTGATTGCGATGATGTGTGGTAGTCTCCTCGTGACCAGCGCTCACCTCCATGAGCGGTACAGCGGAAGCATCTGGATGCATGTTTTGATGCTGGTGGGAATAGGAGGCCTGTTGCTGGTGTCCTGATATAGAAGCGAATGCTAAAACATCGTTTGTCTGACAGGATATTATTTCAGTACTTACTGTTCGAATTGTATATTTTCTCCCCCTTGCTACCTCCCGACTGAGTTGATTGCTGCCCCGAATGCGATGCCTGTTGATTTTTGTTTGAATTCGATTGCTGGTAATAATGCTGTCTATGATTCGGCGCCGCCCCTTGCTGATTGTTATTGACTACAGCTCCAGCCTGCTGAGCCTGTTGTTGCTGGCCTAAAACGAATTGGTTATGAGAACAGTTTCAACGTTGCTTAAATCTTTCAACTCACTATTTCCAGTCTGATTATTGCGATGCTCATGAGGGGCGCCTGATGAATTCCTCTGCTTATTACTTCGGGCATGACCACCACTGCCTCCTCCTCCCGCATTGCTTCTGTGACTATTATACCTTGTTTGTTGTTTTGTATAAGAGACCTGAGGAGTTGGAAAGACGCCTCCAATCTCAAAGAAGTTCTGGCTATGCGGAGTAGCTGAGGCGGGTGCGGCAGTTGGAGCCCAGTGCGGTAAGATTCCCGAATAAAACTGAGCCTGTTGGATGGGTTGCTGCAAGGAGAAAACGAATTGTGCTGATTTAGTTTTTATTACACATTTTCAGATTAATTTATACGATTCGATTAGAATGTGAATACATATTTTTAAGTCACATTCTTACGAATCCATCCTATCATAAATAAGTTGCGTATAATGGCTTATTATCGTTGAGACAATTGCTGATTCGATAGGAACGTGACCCACAAACGTACGCCGGCGCTTATATTACATACATTAGCAGAGCAAGCGCCCAGTAATATCTTATCACTAATAATGCGGACGAGATCAAATAAGTGGCACAAGAGCTCAAAATACGAAACGAAGTCTAATTCTGCGCATATAGTACGTAACAAATTCAATACTTACAAACATAATCTGATTGCTATAGGTTCCTTGTTGCATTGAGACACCATTTGTCGGATAAACGTAACGTTGCTGTGCCGGATATGGAATTGTTGCGGTCGGATCGAATACAGCTGGCGGTGGAGTTATCCGATAGTCATTTTTCAATGACAGCTGAACAGGTGCTATGGGTAGCCTATTCATTGGTTTAGCTTTTATCCGAGCCTTAATTGGTTTGCCCTGAAGAAAGAAAGAAGCAAATTAATTCAACAGCCTGTCAATTAGATTTGAGCAATATGTTAAGCTTACCTGAAATTCCTTCACTTCTTCCCTTAAATACTTGAAAGCTTTTTGGGCATCCTCATCAGATTCGAAGGTAATGTACCACGAATTATTGATGGCAAATTCACAGGAAATGGCGCGGGGACAGTTTTCATTATTAAACATATTCTACGAATAAACAATCAAAATCAAATCACATGATTGAATGCACGAAAAACATTTCCAACTTACTTCAATTTCATGATTTGGTGTATTTTCAGGTATTTCACGAAGAATCACTATACATCGCTTATGATTAGGGCGCACTTTAAGACCTTCTTCATCTACTTGAACATTGGGAGATTCACGTAACACCTCGGTTATCAATCGAATGTCCTTACTAAGTTTCTTAACTTGATTAAAATTCGCTACCGTCCAGATGGGCACATATTGATCATTGTCCATTTGTGTTAATAAATAAGTGTCGTTGGCCAAATTTTCCCTGAAATTGAAAAGGTCAAACAAAAATGTAATTTAATTTACGATGATCGGAGTCGTAAACATCTAAAATGAACTCTCCACAAATAGCAAATTAAACGTCTAACCTAAATAGTTGGTTTATTAGCATACTTTCAGAGAGTATAGTTTGTATAAGAAGGAAAGTCGAATAAACACCATTGTAAAGTTTATGGCTTGTGTTTGATTTTTTTTTCTTCAAATATAAACGTGTCTAAATATTTATAAACGTGTTTAAATATTGAAGCAACTGGAATGTGTTTTTATTTTCGCCAGAATCGACCTAATTTAGCTCGAAGTCATGGTTTTTTTTCCTAAATTGATATGATACATATTACCACGATTCAATTAGAGAAAGTTTATTTGATAAAAACAATCAGTCTAAGTGTTTGGGCTTATTTTCATTGTTATGTATGCAGTTAAGCATTACATGTAGCAGGGAAAAATGAGATATTAAACTGTAAAAGGTAAAGAAACCTTACAATCCTTGTTGTGTCTAGGGGTTGAAGCCGGTAGAGAGGTTCATTCATAAATTTACAATCAACGCGAATACGAATAATTCATTATAGACAATAATAAAGTGCTGATAATGTATATTTCTTCATTTATAGCGAGTTAAGATTTAAAATACATTTTAGTAGAAATCTATGATTTCGAAATACTTTTTGTAGGCATTCGAACTAGTGTCACATTGAATTAACTTATTTTAATGGTTCTTCCGAGGAAAGATATCTCGAGCTTTTTATAGTTATTGTTCTTTTGATTACAATGAGTACCAGTGTGAGTAAAACATGAGTGGCAGAGTGGGTGGAGCACCGGCTTCTAGCGTGTGTGGTCTATGTTTCAAATCCAGCCTCTATCAACCACCAGACTTAGCTCTGAATAAGTACCTGAGTCAAATCACGATAAAAAGGTAGCCGCGGAACTTATTACTCCGCACTCGAGTACATTGATTGTAGAGACGTCGCTACCTACTTCGACTCCCAGACCCGACCAACATTCTCCTTTGTCGTCTGCTCGTTTAAGTGGTGCTCTGTCCCCTTTTGTCAGTCCTGATCCTCACCATCCGCCTTTTTTTATAGAACTTTTCTTTACCTCATTTCCCAAGAATAAAAATACATCTGTGTTCGTAATAGCATTGCTAAAGCGGACTTCGCTTCCATGTCCAATGAAATTAATGCTCTTAACTGGTTTGCTTTTTTCAGAGGTCTAAATGTTGATGACGGCCTTCATGCGTTCTATACTTTTTTGTCTGGTCTTGTTTCCCGTCACAATCCCACTTTTCGAGTTAGAAAAGGTGTTGATCCTCCTTGGCTAACGGTTGACATGATAGGTGCTCTTAAAACCCAAACACATGGCGCGTCGTAGATTTCGAAGCTCCGGCTTAAAGGTCGATCTTCTAAGATACAAAAATCTACGTTCGTGCTCTAAGTAGATGGTTAAAGATGCGATGAGTGCTTATCATGGTCACATTGAAGCTTCCATATCATCGTGTCGACAGAAACCTTTCTGGTCCTATATCCGTTCTCTTAAAAAATCTCCCTCTATGCCTTCTATGATGCACCTAAATGTTTTGTCTGCTTCCTCGCCTCAAGAAATATGTGAGCTGATTTCTTTTCTTTTGCGACCTCGCAACCTAATTCATCCTTCTCTGCCAATATTTCCTCTTCAGATGTTAATAGTATTTGTTTGTTTTTGACGAACCCATTGCAGGTCGAAGGTTTGCTTACTAGCCTAGACAGTAGGACCCGACGGCTTCCCTAATATCTTTGCAAACTCCTTTTCATCATCCTTGTGTGTTCATTCATCTGCGTTCTTTAACCGTATTATTTCTTCCTGTACTATTCCTTCTTCCTGGAAATCCACAAATATTTTTCCCATCCTCAAAGCCGAAGACTCGTCCTGCGTCTCCAATTATCGCCCCATATCACTTCTATCTTCCTTGAGTAAGCTTCTCGAAAGAGTTGTTTACAATAGATTATATCCTATAATTGAACCTCTTCTCGCTACTGAGCAACATGGTTTCGGCAAAGGTAAGGTAACAGTTTCCAACTTACTTTCGTTCACCAATACTGTTGCCTCCGCCATCGACCAGCAAAAGCAAGTGGATGTATTATATACAGACTTTCTCAAGGCTTTTGATTCTGTGTACCATGAAATCCTCTTTGAATATTTCAGGTCAGCTCCGTTACTGGTTTTCCTCTTACCTTCGCGATCGTGCTTGTTTTGTAACGGTTCATTCTTGTTCTTCTCCCTTCTATACTACTTGTGGTGTTCCCCAAGGCTCGATTCTTGGTCCTCTCCTATTCCTCCTGTTTATAAATGATCTTCCCCCTTCAACTCCCCGTGTCTTTTGTACGCTGACGATCTGAAAATATTCAGGCTGATTGAATCAGTAGATGACTGCTCCAAGCTGCAGGATCACTTGTCTGCTCTGGGCAACTGTTGCTCTGTCAATTGTATTAACCTTAATGCTGCTAAATACTTCCAGCTGTCCTTTACATTTAAGTTATCCTACATTACGTTTTCCTATTCCATCCTTGGTTCTTTCCTAAGTCCTATTGATAATTACATGGACCTTGGAGTTGTGTTTGACACTAACCTAAAATTTGATCAAATTTTACGTGTCACTTCTAAGGCCTCGCGTTTGTGTGTCTTCATTCTTAGAGCGTCCAAACCTTTCACTGATATTTCCTCGTGTGTACGCCTGTACATCTCCTTCGAGTGCAGTGCCCTCGAATATTGTTGTCAAATTTGGTGTCCTCATTTTCGTTTCCTAATTGTCTGTCTGTGCAACGCAGATTTACTCGTTCGTTATTCCTCAAGTTCCGCATTCTCTACTGTGAGTATCGTATGCGTCTTTCCATCCTTGAAACCCCGCTTCACGCAGAGTGTATCTTGACGAATGTCTCTTGTACAAAATTATTAATGGTTCTATTACATATATACACAGTGCGCAGTTTTTTGTTCGTAACCCAGTACGTTTTACCAGGACTTTATTTACCCTCAACGTACCCTTTGCTCGTACTCATACATATTTTTACTCTCCTCTTTTGCACTTGTCTAGGCAACATATTTGCTTGAATATTTGTCCTCTTCCGCCTTCGTTAAGTTAACTTCGTTAAGTTGCTGAATTTCAAATTTAATTTCTTTATTGAATTTATGATTAGATTTTATTTATCGCCTTTTATATACTGTTTAATTTGAATTTATTGTCTTTTTTCTTTCTTTAATCTTTGTTTTTGAAGTTTTGTACCTTATCTTATTTTCTTTCTTTTCTTATGTTTTTTCCTTTATATATATAAGTTTATTCTTTGTCTTGTCTCTAATTGGATTTGTATCTGTTGATTTAACCCTCCGAGAACACACCTATTTTTTCGATCATCGAGAACAATTGGGGTCAAATTGACCCCAACCACTTTGGAACGTCTATAGAATCGCCGCCACTGAAAATTTTCATTTGAAAAAATTTGTAAGCATTCTTTGAAACAGTTAATAGTTCTCATACATTAGAAGTGCCCTAAATGTCCTAAACATACCTAAAATAAATTCGGGAAAAAACAATTTTGTCAAAAATCAGTTTTTTTACAAAAAAAATATCGCAACTTTTTTAATTTTCAATATTTTGGGCTAAAAATGTAGGTGGATAGTCTCAAGATATGACCAAATCATTAAAAAATTTGCCCTATAGTGGCCCTTGAAAAAAAGGTATTTATTTTGCACATTTACGGTGGCGATTGTGAAGATTTTAAAATTTGCATATTTAAAAAAAATCATAACTTTGTCAATTTTTAAATTTTTGAGCTAGAAATGTATATGGATACTCTCAAGACATAGTAAAATAATAAAAAAAAATAGCCATAAATAAAGGGTTGCAAAAAAAAGGCATAAGCTTCTGAATAATCAGATTCTGATTGCTCCGAGACATGGTCGTCTTCAGATGAATCACTGCCGGCAAAATTGTTATCATTGTCTTCGGCTAACAAATTATTGCATACACTTGAACGCAGATTATACGCCATCTTGCTAAAAACAAAAAAAAAAAATACAAACACTTGCAAACTTATTTTTTGGCTTTTTTAAATTAATCTGTCGATTTATAAAGCAAAAAAAATTGAATTTTTACCTCAAAATTGACGTCGAGTACAGATGGGGTCTATTTGACCCCTTGATCTGCTTCAAAGGCTTCTCAACGACGATTGACGATTTGGGAGTGGAAGCGAACGGTGTAAACTTATAGTCGACACAGAAATATACTTAAGAGCCTATAGTACTCCCCTTTTCCCGCAGGCCAAAGCGCTGCGATCGGTCAAAAAGGTCTCTGGGGTCAATTTGACCCCCTGTGTTCTCGGAGGGTTGAACAATAATAAATAGATAAATAAAGATTCGTTTACTTTAGATATGAAGTCACACTTGGAATGCAATATACAAACAAATTATTGTCTAATCGCTAGAATACATCCCGGGTTGTGATACTCTAGCGAAATGTCTTTAAAACAATTTTTAAATCAATATGTATTTGAAGTTACGGATCACAGGGAAAATGCTATATTTCAGCTGTTCGAAACTGTTTAAGAATAAAGAAAGCAGCCCTGTCTAATATTCAACCAATTTAAAGCATGACCTCTCTATAAAAAAACTGTGTCATCCTCACTTAACTCTCGACCAGTTCAAAAAGTCTACCAAATCATCAACTTCTTCACCAGCCAAATCGAACCTTCAGAGCAAATAAGACAGTTCTTGGTCAACATTCAAAAAAAAGATCATTCAATGATGAACGAAGTGATGTCAAAATTGATGCAAATTATGTTCCCACTCAATCCTCTTCAGCATCCTCCTCACTCGCTATCTTGCAGAAAATTAATGCTTACTTAGAATGCGAAATAAATAAGAGAGCTACTGCCAGCAATTGCAGGATTGATACCGTGAAACATTTTTAAAGCCAGGTAGTGTCTGTTCTGAAATCCCAACGACAACTTATACAGAAACAACAGATAGACAGGCAGAGGATGAGAGGAGACGTAGAAACAATACTCGTAAGTATGAACATAGACCACCATCCCTGATCCACCGATCCTTGAGTACATGAAAGCTAGGACCATTAAAGTACAAACTAGCCTTTCTTTATATGCAATCTATCTTTATCGCTCATAATGAGCTATTTTCTACGAAAAACTCCCGCGAACTATTCAATCAACAAAGGCCCTATACTTCTAAGAAAATATCTCAATTTATACAATTTTCGAATCCAATTCATAGCTTTTTGGTACAGATTCTAAATATTTTCGAGCCTAATTCATATTTTTTCAAATCAAATTCTTAAATTTTCGATACCGATTCATAATTTTTACAAGTCAAATTCATAATTTTTTGAGTTATTTTCAAAATTTTCTCGAATCAAATTCATATCCTTTGCAAGTCAAATTCATAATTTTCGTTAGTTAAATTCATAGTTTTCGGGTTGAATTCATACATCACTAAGGAGAGGTTCTTTCAGGTTTTTTCATACAAATCGATTTTTTTTGTTTTACAAAAAATGAAAACTACATACGTTCCGATCTGGAACATATTTATCGCATTAGAGCGTCTCAATCGCACCTACCTCACACGCACTGGGGAACGCTCAGGTATAGCATATTCACCGTGTGCCCCCAGATGGCTTTCTATGTACCGGAACTAATTACGATCTGTACTATCGCATACTTGTTCGTGTTGGAATACACTTTAGGTGGCAGCACATGGAAAAATAGCCGATGCGTCAGAAAATTGCATATCGTTTACCTTATAGTTAAACGACGAATATCGCCCGCTGCTCGAAACGCCCGCCTCGCGTAACGCCTGCCGGAGCAGGCCAACCAGGAGCGGTTTGAAATCGAAGAAGGATTCCTATACGGCACAGGAATAGCCGACTTAGATCCTAATGTGAGAATAATGGAGCAAATTCACGATCGACGACCACGAAAATCTTTATATAGATATTTTGGTCCAAATTGGCGGAAGGAAATTTTTTGATACGCCGCATTGGATCCGCCATCTTCGTAATCAGCGACCCCAAGACCCTATAACACTTGGTACTGGACGTGATAGCTGAACAAACAAGAAAGTTATCCCAAGGCAAACTTGCTAAAAACTTTAAACGCGTTTTTTCTCGAAACGATATTTTTCATCGTAACTTCAAGCACAGGTGTCGATCTATTGATCCGATTCACTTCATTTTAAGTCTGCCCAAAAGAATATACTTTTTTGTACCTGAAATGAGCATGAAAAATTTCATTTTATAATTACTAAGCGAGGTCAAAGTGAAAAAGAACCGGGTCAAAAGTTGCACTTTTTTTAAATGTCCATAATTTGGTTTATTTTTTGTCCCAATTCATTCTCATCAGGTATAGGACATGGAGTTTTCCATAAATTATAATGACTTTAAACTATGACTGATATCAGTTTACTACAAGAGGCTGCAGACTTGAAGTTACCGGACGATGTCCCGCGTGCAGAGGCAGACGAGAGCCGCCATTTTGGAGCCACCACATTGAATTTCATCGTAATAAAAATTTGAACGATTTTAGAATGGTCAACAAATAAAATAATCAAAACCAGAACTTCGTATGTTTTTTCATTATCCCTCGAAAATTCTCAAACATTGCATTATTTTCGACCGTAACTGAGAGGACCTTCCCTTAAGGTAAGTTCATAATTCATAAGTTAAAATCTTGACATGCAAAAATTATGAATTCGCCTCGAAAAAAACTACGAATTTGTCTCGAAAACATGAATTGATATCGACAATTTACGAATTTGATTTGAATATGAATGAATTTGTACCAAAAATCGATGAATTTGACTCCGAAATGGAATTCACACAGTCGCTTCTTTTGATCAGTCAAATAGAGCTCAGCAGGAAAAGAACTGCACAAATTCAAAACACGGACATATGTTGCTTACGCATTGCGATTGAAGCCAATCACTTTGGCCCTATATATAGAGATATCCTGGACATATAGATTTCACAAGACATTCCCTAAATCATCGTACCACTAGCCATTTAAGTTTCAAATTGAGGACATCTTCTTAGTCACCTCCATGAAATAAAGGTCATCCATCGTTTGGTAAACCTTCCTAGTCACCATGGTTATTGCTACACTGAAAGAAAAAGTCGTGGTTGATTTAACTATTATTGATAGTAATGCAACAAATCATTCAAAATTGATTCTTTCTACTATACTAAAATAGCTCATTTGACCACATACAAAAGCAGTTGATCCTGTAGAAGACCTTCGAGGATTCAACTGTTTTAATTGTTTGATAAGTACGAAAAATTGTTGATATATAGCAAAATAAGCATCAATTCATTTATCACTACAAAACATTGAATAATCAACCATTTTCATAGCAAGCAATCTACTTTACAATTGTTAAATTCAACAAACATGGATCAGCAAATCGGCATTTTTGTAATTATTCTATGAATCCTGGAATAGTTTCAACATGTGATGTGGAAGTTTCTTTATGCACTGTCTCGTGCTGTAGTCGAATGCCCACATTTAGGATCGACTCCGAAAAATCTAGATGACACGAATCAGTTTCTTGACAATTGTTGACCTGTGACCTTGTGCAGTAATTGTGTTAGTGATACTTTTTGGAGCGCAAATTTTTACCAAATTGGATTAATGGCAGATGGTTTGCTTCAGGTTGGTTAAGTTGCAGTATATATTTGCAGTGTCTTAATTGGTTTTCCACAAGTCCTCCAATAATTTGAGAGACTGATGAATTTGATCATTTTGAAACCCTTGCAGTTTTTAATGCTCTTAATAGATTTAGTTTGGTTTTAATTTGGCAAATTACTAAAGATATTACAGATAGCTAATCTTTGATTTGGAGTTGTAGGAAAAAGTTTCTGGGAGGAAGAGCTCAGAGATTTATGCGGCGACAAATGCCATGGAACGCCAATAGTTTATGCCCAATGCATAATTGTTCCTTTCTTTCATTCATGAAAGATATTCTTGTAAAAATTATGAGTCTGCAGCTCAAAGCTACTTTCTACTCGTTACTGTTTAAACAGCACTATAAAGACTCGCAAACCAACTCAATCCTTCACGCATCGTTACTCCAATACTTGGTTTTTAGGTAGGTTCATACTTTAATACGAATTTTGAGGAAATCTCCTCATTTGATTATATTTGGTTAAAATTCGAACGCCTTTTGGACGTGTCCTATTCAACTGCAGAATTATCCAAAATGTAAACTAAAATAGAAGTCCACAACAATTTGTTTTCTACAAAGTTCTTCAGAAATATATCCAAAAAGTCGATTTTACGAAATGGTTGAGATATCGGTCTAGTTCTTGGAAGCATTCTGACTTAATCTAGTTTTTCATAAAAATGAAATTGATATGACTCTGTTCAGAGGCATGACAGAAAAGATTATCGATCAAGATTTACTACTGAATACTCGGCTCCACAATGAATTTCCGACAAAAATTTGAGAAAACATAATAGCCTCTGCAGGATTTCTAAATTTACACCTAATATACGTACACATTATGCGCTTTTTCATTCCGGGAATTTCAAATCCTGATGTAAAAGTTTGTAGAGAAATAATCGGACAGATCATATATGAAGTATTAGTAATTCAAGCAGAATCTACATAGATAACATTCATCCAGTGGAAGTAATCCTTAATTTTCATTACATCAACACCTGTAAGTCTCAAGATAAGAAAAGGGAGAGAAAGCATTGTGCTGCATTTTTTAAATAAAAAGGGGCTTTATACGAGATAGATCATTCTTACAATAAACCAAGTTAGAAACTAATGTTGATTGAAATTTCTGAAACCCCAAAAAATGTAATAAATTTGACCTACTTATGTACCTCTGCCGCTATTCACGAATAAAAAATGAAATATAAAATTCACAATCGAAGATTCACAACAGAGTTTTTCTCTTGAGAGTAGAAAATGTGAATGATTTTTATCCACCTGCTGATTGTATACATATGACAATGATTTCATCAAGCAGTTCAGCCGTTGCAGCCTTTGATTGCCTATGTGAGGAAGGAAAATTATTTCATTGTTCATTGCGACGGAATCAAGTATAAATTTCCAAAATTAATATCTACGATTGATATTTGATTCAAGATGCTTTTTCGCTGTATCTTCACTATCTGTAACCATCAAAGTTAGTGTGACCTAGCGAGTAAGATTTTATACTCACATCCTCCAAATTGAATTAATGGCAGATGGTTTGCTTCGAATGGCAGATGGTTTGCGTCATACATACGCTAGCAATTTAAAACATAAATAATACAATAAAATAATCTACGAAGAATAAAAATTGCAAACATAATTATCTAACATTTGTGTATTTATATATATTTGATGAATTTGTATTTGATTTTAAAACTGCACTCATATATTTTGGCCATTTTTATGAGAATTGTCAATGTAGATGTACCTTTTTTTCTTCCTACAAAAATGATTCGTTTCGAATCAAAATGAGGGCATGCAATTTTTCTTCTTACTCAGGTTTCGAATTCCGCTGGATTGCATTGCAATAGAACTACGAAAATATTTTATAAACACTCATTGTCTGTGTGTTGAATCACTCATTATTGCTGGGGCATCACAAACTATAGTCATTTACTATTTCGTACTATGTGCATTGTTGGAATACCATAGTTTGTAGTTGCTCACCTTTTTGCATCACGGACGTTGTTTATCAACCACGCGTCATGGTACATAAAAGTAATCAACATCTTTCTTATGGTTATTTTAACTATAGCCTGTAGTTGACGCAAAAACAACTAAGAAAAATTGTTGATTTTACCAAGATTTTTCTCTCAGTATAGTAACTTTGTAATGCTAGAAACGATTAACGACATGGAGGATGCAATAGAGGGTCAACAAAATCATAATGAAGGAAAAAAACACGTTAAAAATTCCGGAAAGTCATGTTCGTTACGATCTTCCTAACTCTATCAAGATTCTCATTAGAAGAAGAAACCATAGTAGGAGAAGTACTCGTAGTATTTTCGGTGGTACGTCAAAACCAGAGGCAAGTCGGCTGACATAGCTCCCATTGGGTTAGTAGAAATTTGACGCTCAGCATCGGTAAACGGAAATCTCCAGGGCCTGATAATGCCACCAAAATCTGCCTCTGATAACATTTGTTTTGATAGGAAATGCACCACCTGATGGAAATCGGCCAGAATAATCGTCATCTCGTAGCCCTATTTATCTTTTTGTCAAAATTGGAGACCCATTGACCTCCTTTCATCAACCGCTTAACTAGTAGATCACATTTTCATTTTTCATACCAAAGGAAAGTTTCTCTCAAATCGCCAGAAGAACAATTCGGCTTCAAACCACCAAATTCTGCAGGGCTCCAAATAACAAGAATTGGTCTTGTCATGTTCGATGTGATTGAAGCTTTAGCTCAAGTCTAGCATTAGAAACAGGCTTCAGATCGGCTTGGGCGGAATCAAGGCTCTAACATGAACCGCTCATAAAATTGCTCAACGTCATGGAGATCTAACGATTATTTTCATATCATAAAATATGTATAATTATATTCTTGTAATATGGTTGCATTTGTGACCATAAACATTTGTTTGCCATGGTTCAGAGAGAGAATCTATCAGAAATATTTGTGTTGATACGTTGATACGAAACAGTTGATACATCTATTATACTTCCCGATCTTACATATTTAGGAATACTTATATTGCCAAATTACGCTTAATGTTCACTTAAACTATGATTTTGGAGTTTAGCTTTTGATGAATTCGATTATTAGCGTCGTAAGTGAACTTACGGACTTAAGGCCCCCATTTACGAGCAGTCCATCAGTCCAAATTGCCTGAGGCAAGGCCAAAATCTCACCGTGTGTGGGAGAACTCGGGAGGACTCATGGACTCAAGGAAGCAAATTGGATTTCCAATCAATCCAAAATCCATTGACTAGGCCATGGAGCCATTTTTTTGGCTCGACCGTGTGTGGGGAAATATAGTAGGCCGAGTTTGGACAATCCAAAAAATGGACTAGTCGTGCCTCAGTCCAAACAACGTGGCAGTCTTGCTTCACACGCGGACCTGTGACAAGCTCATTGACTGTTTCTGTGATTATTTGATAGTAGTGGCCATGATTTTGTTTAGGAAGTTATCGAAAAATATAGGTCACATCAATTTATATTATATTATTAGACTCAAAGCCTGCAATCGCTTGCTAAGTACCACAAAGTAGCGGTCAATCTTTCGTGAGAAGTGATAGTTTGCCTCATATTTGTATCCTTCCGTTTGATAAATGGAATGACCAACTGTAACAACGTGTTACATATATGTCGTATCATCAATTCTTTAATTATTTTGCCAATCAGAAGGCACAAGTGAGAGTTCTTTTACCAAATTTACGTGACTCATTTGATTCCGTTTGGCAAGACGTCCTTTTGCCAATTCCTTTTTGGTTTTCGTTTCTTTATTTAGATGCAAGTTGCAACTGCAAACAACTCCTCTATACACTTCAGATCCATTAATAGATTAAAAATAATTGTTTCTTCAAGTTCATCTTTATTTCTTCTAAATTAATGACAGAAAATGGAATGGACTGACTTAGTCGAGACTCTATCGTGAGTGGCGAGCTTGAGAATTGCTAACCCGATAGCATGAGAAGCGATTCTGGTAGGATAATTCTCTACGACATACACCATTTCTCGTATTAGGTTTGGCATTTTCGATACCGCTCATTATCTTGGTCAATAAACTAAGCAAACACTTCCAAATTCTACCGTGAATAAATTTTTCTCATAAGGATAATATCACTGGATTGAGGCAATAATCATTTGAAATGTCAAACTGTTTACAACGATTTGACAATATGAGTTTCGCCAACGGCCGAATAAAAGGACAGGCGATTGAATTCTACAAAATAAAGTTAAATACTGGTGCTGTACATGAACATCACCAATTTACTTCTTTTATATCTTTGCGTAAAAGAAAACAAGCCTACTGATAAAATCGCTGAACCGCGACGCATGGATTTGACGTACTAACACAGAACACGGGCCAGTGCCGGTCCTGGCGAAGAGAAGATGGACAGCATTCGGACACCTTTCTTCCCAAGTCTAACTGACCTATCGCTTGTTGATCTAAAGGGAATAGCGCAGTTTAAAGGAACCAGATCATTTCCTGACTATAGTAGCTAAGGGAGAAAAATCAGCTATGGTATCACAACGGGCAAATTTTGTACCTAGTTGCATCTTTCGGTAGTCCACTTCTACCTAACCTAATCTCTGTACTTTCTTTACACAATTTGATGATTTATTATGAGTGAGTAACAACTGAATTTACAATCATTCAAAGTGTTTGCAAATTTAGTTGGGACACCCTGAATACAATACGAATGCTTGCTATCGACAAATCTTCGCTAATCTTGAAGTAGATTGTCGGCCTACTAATGAGCTGGTCCAAGTTGAACTAGGTTGAAATATCTCACCAAAATGTGTTTCATGAGCAATTCGGTTGCTCTAACTTGACCGAAGTTGCTTTGATCTGTGGTTCATGAGCCTCCTCTAAGATGAACTAAAGAGCACGATTTTCAGCTCGATCTGTTCGGGGCAAGGAACCAGCTGTCTGTCAGAACCGACTGTCAACAAAAAAAATTGTGACTGAAATAGTTATTTTAATAGAGAACTGAAAGCTTGGACTTCTAACAACCATATAAAATAGCGGGATATCGTAAAGTATAGCATAAATAAAAAATCATGATATTGCAAAATAAGCATACCCCTTTGTACAAAAATGTTTTGTTGACAGTACACGAAATTTCAGTTACCTAATAAATACAAATCTGTAATGATCGGCTTTTTAAAGGTCCTCTGAATGGAATTATAAAAAATATAAGATAGCGAAAAGGAAAAGTAGCAACCGTATTTATACAAAACACGCAAAGCTATTGACTATGCTAACAATCTTTTTTGCAGTGACATAGAAGGAAGCTATCATATCCTTCGTAATAAGAACATATTGGTAGAAATATTGGCCAATCTAATAAAAACTTACCGTGAAAAATAGTAGTCTAATTGTGTTGCTAATTTTTGTTTAAGCTGCTCTAACGGTATTTGAACACCATCCGGACCCATAACCATTTGAGTTCCTCCATTAGATGAATTGCCACCACCACCTCCGCTAGCCGAAACATTCGTTCCTGTATTGGATGAGTTCATATTAAGCGATTGCGTCGAGGAATCTACGGTTTGGTGGGCGGCGGAAGTTGAAGGCATCTGTTGATGTTGTTGCGCGGATACTACAGGATCGTTTTCATCGGAATTTGTATAATAATTTTGTCCATCTACTACGGCAGCCATGGTGCCATTCATTGTGTTATAATCGACGGCAGCTCCGTGCATTGTGGCGGCTTGTTGCGGCTGGTGTTGCTGCGGGGGTAGTGTCTGTTGTGCTGCTAGTTGAGATTGTGGTACAAACTCTTGAACGGCTATAGCTTGTTGAGGTAAAATTGCTGTTATGGGAGGTGCTGCTACTGCTTGTGCTGCTGCCGGTACATATGGATTAGCACCCAGCATTGCTTCTGGCATACTTGAAGTGTATACCGCTCCAGTGGCGGGCAAATTAACGGTTTCCCCATTCATGTACACGTATCCAGCTGAAATTGAAAGAAAATATAAAAATTAGCGGAAAACAATCTAGGTTTTAGTAATAGAAAATCAAATGTTGTAAACTACAAGACGATTAATTGATTTTTATTAAGATTTTAGTTCATTGATGTAGAACTAAGCAAATTTTTTGTTTTATTCGCTTAATTTTTTAATTTGAAATATCAATGGCTATTCTTTGAAGATTAACGGAAATTTTGGAACACTGATTTGTTACCACAATTGAAACTAGTGGGCGGACTAGTAATAGGAAGGACATAGTAAATTTTGGTGTTATGAACAGGGGCGGATTTACCACTAGGCCCGGTAGGCCTATCAGAGGTAAATATTTGCGTGCATTGATTTTTCAGAGAATTTTTTATTTATTATTATGGTACAGGGTATATGAACAACATGCGAATCTCTTTATTTTTGACGTGTTTTTTAAATTGTACTTCATTACTGAAATTAATTTCTACAAAAAAATGTCTATAAAATGAAATCTAGAACATAGGTCAAAATATTTCGGGTTCATCTCTAACTAATAACATATCGAACATTAATTTACAATAGTCGAGTTCATAGTTGATCTCCAGTCAAGTGCGGAAGCAAACTTTGAACGGAATAGTAAACTTACTTATAAAAATTTTGGCGGTGACGTTGGAATTATATGCGATCCAAAGGTGTATACGGTTTTGGACTGTTAAAAATTGGTATTTTTGGATTCTTTTACTTTTACTTGTATTTTTAGGTTCTTTACCCTGTGTGTATTTTAATAATTATTTGTGTGGCAAAGGCGAAATAAAAGGGAATTTTTACGAACGAACCGGTACCAGTTTTGCTCTGATATTCCTTTTTTGTGAGCGCGGGCGCAACGAAAAACTGCGAAGTATTCTAGGGAATCGAAAAAAACACGCATTGTTACATACAATATAATTCACGAAAAGGGCGGCAAATATTTCTGAGGCCTAGGGCGGCGAATTGGTCAAATCCGCCCCTGGTTATGAAATCTATTATCGACAATATGTTAAATGGCAGAAATATAGTCAGTTACGAGGCTGCATCTTAGGCCAATGACAAACACGGCGGTTCCAGCGAAGCGTTTCCCGAGAGGAAAACCGAGTCGGTTTAGTCGTGAGTTCATTTAGCATTGTGATGACACACACCGCGGGTTGGACGCCTCTCGGTTTTGTGGTGCAAAACTAAACCGACTCGGTTTTCCTCTCGGAAAACGCTTCGCTGGAACCGCCGTGTTTATCATTGGCCTTACATCGCTGAAGACGTGCCACTTTCTAAGCCGCTGTAGCACGTTTAGAATGGTCCAACCGGAAAATACAACTGCATTACCCTCTAGTTACGCGTCATTTCAAGTCAGCTGTTGCTTTCGGGCTCATATTCCAGTTAGATAGCACGTTTTATTAGAATACTAAATTCTACTACAACAGGCATCGAATCAATATGTAAGTATTTAAAAATAAGATCATTTGCTTTCAAGCCATGTTGACTATGTAGGCACCTCGGTGGGCGCCTCAATTTGGGCAAGATGGAGGAGGTGCAAGAATGAAAATGAAGGAAAATTATTGCGACGAATTTAATAAGAACAAAATAAAATTTGAAGGACAATCTGTTCTTTGGGGACATGTATACGAAATAAATTCGATTTTTCATCTGAAACATTTTTCGTTATTCCTATTTCAAATTGCGCGATGAAATCGCCCTCGAAATGATATTGTGGTCTGCAGTCTTTTCACAGACTAGCATCATTTCCCCAAATGGATAATTATTAAGACAGAAAATCTAAAGCGACACGAATTACGTAGCGCGTTACAGATCACCCTTTCATACATTACGTTCAAATACAGTTTCTGGGCTCCGATGCCGTTCAACTCGAAAGTAAATATTTTTGATTGGCACATTCCACCAATTTGCCAAACAATATATTGTCCGACAAATAAATGATTCACATCATCAAATACTCACATGGATGCATTTTCAAGCGAACGTCGCTCGCAAAGACCGCCCAGTTATAAAGTTAATAATACTCCCAAGTGTGGTTGCGACTGGGTTAGCGGTCCCAAGCGACAACGGATCGCTATGTGAAAATTTTCTGCTGCACTCACAATTTTTCAGAAAATAAAGAAAGGAATAATCGGAAGTAAAAGTAAATTAGATCATCGCACACAGAAGAAACACAAGCTGGCCTGGCGGGTGCACGAGACACAACGAATCAACGAACGAGCCAACGGTTAGCAGAAATATCGGCACGAGACGACCACGACGGAGCCGCACTACTTAGCAGGTTGAAAATTCCTCAGCAGCACCAGTTCACAGATTAAGTAGCTATAGCGGCAGCTTTGGGGCTCCCCCGATCAAAGAAGTTCCCGGAACACTTGACGTTAACAACGGCAACAGAGAGGCACACACAACGGCAAAGGCGACAACGAACGCGATGGCTACGATGAAGACGGCGACGACGACAACGGCTCACAATGCGAAAATATGATTCACATCACGCGACGATTATACGGACTCGGACACCACCTCAATGATTTTCATTTCACGATTCACGAGTATTCTATCACACTGCACTTCATCATTATAACACAACTCTAGTCGGACCAGTGTCGTTTTGGCTGATCTGAATCGAATTTTGCAAACGAACGCGATGATCACGATGAATTAACACAATGTCCCGTCGAAAATTTACCAACAGGCTCACAATTTACGACACGAATGCGACGGAATTGATCAAAACCCTGCGTACAGTCGACCACTTTCGCACTGACATTTGTAATTGCCTGCGAAATGAAATATTTTCGTTGTCATTTTCGCGAACCGAACGGGATACGAAACATTTTAACCTAAAAAAAACTTTACTGTGTCAGAGCGAGACATACAATATGGAACGAAACGTGTTTGATGTGCTTGTTTGAGTGTGACGACAGGGTGTTTGTACGAGAACTGTTTATGTGTGTTTGAGGGAAATTTATACTTTCCGAGAAATTAACACATGACATTTCGGTTACGGGGCTGCCAATACACATCCAACGATGCTAGGTAACAGGCTGCCTCCACTAGCAATTTCCCATTGCATGAAATTTGAAATTGCCAGTGGAGGCAGCCTATGGTATGCAATATTTTATGGTCTGCCATAAATGGTAGGCAATATGGTATGCAATTTGCTCGGCAATCTGCCTTGCAATATTTTGACAGTTCTTGGTTTCAAAATGGCGCTGAACCATGGGAATGCTTTATTTCTTATAAGAAGATGTAGGTATTTTGAATTTAAAGGGATTTTTAGATGTCGTTGAGCAATGAAATGGTGGGAAATTGCGAAAAAATCGAATTTGCATTTCAAATAACTCCTTAAGAGCATTTGACGCTCAGATACAGCGTACGTCTTTCCTGCTCAGAGGCATTTTCGAAATGAAATTGCATGCCATGAAATTCCCCACGCACAGATGGCATACCATAAATTTGACAGTCGTTGCAATCGGAAATTGCAGAGAAAATTGCTAGTCGAGTCCCGGTGTAATGAAATATTACAGCAGGTAAACGACAACAAAACGGTTGCAGCTGCATTTCAATTACACGAGGGTAGTTTTATTGCAATTTAAAGCTTTTTAGGATCTTGTTTGATATTTTTCCTGGTTTTTCGAAAGAAATCAATTATGTTAAATCGAATTAACGCCCAACGTGTAGATTTTTCCCTCATATATGATTTTAAAATTGTTCAGAATTAAGCAGATTTGTGTGTTATTTCGATTTATTACTTGCTGGTGATAATCAGTTGAAAGAAAAGGTAGATATTTCACACATTAAACCAGAAGAGGAAGGTAATATTTGTCTTTTGGCTCAAATGTTTAAATTATATACCTGCAATAAATTTGGCTTTGCAAAATTGTTGGTTTAGAAGAAATATTTTCATCATTGACGACTACATATACGGATTAGATATTTTTTGAAAGTCTGCATAAACTATTTTCAAATGAAATTGCAATACAAGTACACCGATTTACTTGATTTCGAAATTCTAGTTGTTCTCCTTGAATATTAATTGAAAAAGCGAGTATGAGAGATAATACTTTTATTTGAGGAACATGGGACCCGCTTTTATAATTCGACCTTTCGAAAGCAAGAAGTCAAATATTGTTTACTTTTGGGACCTGTTAGGTTACGTTAATTGTTTTATGTTTATCCATAGTGGTTTGAGAGGTATACAATAGAGAGAAAAAAATGGTTGTAATTTAATAAAATTTTAAAATGTCACACAGCCTTGAAAGATATATTATTTGATATTAGGGCGCTCAGATGTTTACCAAGGTACCAGTGGTTCAATAAGCTAATTTTGGATAATTGTCGGATTATAATTCGACAAACAAATTGATATTCCGCAGATATATTCTGTAGGGAAATGGTGTGATAATTATAGGATGCAACTGGCAGCTCCGTTGAACTACAGGCTACAAGAAGTTCCCGGATACACAAAAATAAATAGAATTAATTACATAATTAAAAACAAAGACTAATATCATAAGAAAATTAATCAGGCTGCTTAGACTTAATATTATTACTAGTAATATTATTATGACGATTACAGCAAGAATAGTCTAGAAATGTTAAGAAAATGAGGCGAAAAATCGAAAGAATAAATGTCCGTTTTTGTCTGCAAATGACTTTTGTCTGGGATACACGGTTATGTATTATAGATTCGGTCGATTTCTCAACAGTCGCTTCTTCCTAGCATCTTTTTAGTATTCATAATTTAAGTAAATTTTTTTTTCCAGCATATGTGAGTGCCGATAAGTCTGAGATTACAACTATGAAATTTCAACCGAACTACATATATCAAAATCAAACCAACGAGTTTATCGAATTTTATCTCCAAACGAAAGAAAAAGTCGAGTGACGTGTTGTGGCTGATTCTTCGCTCGGGTTCGCATTTATTGGAAATCACAAAACAAGACAAAACACACAAGAGCCAGCAGCACATTTTCCATCGGTTGACAAAATAACATATGCATACTCATATGTGATTGCACAATAATATTATGTTATCTCCAAACATCGATATCAACGAGAAGTTAACCCTTTCATTTCTCGTTAATTCTTTTTTCGTTTAAGAAGGAGATTAAAAATTTCAGTCGCATCATCGTTTTACATAAGTAGTGGCCTTTGATTCCGAATATAGCCGGCAATTATCTTGTTTTCTTTATATTATGCTGTTTGTATGATGGAATCAGTCGTCAGCATGTGATATTAGCATTGTGTTAAAGTCAAATATTTTCGTTAAAAAAATAACAATCGCAATTTATCAAGAATATATTATTTTTAGTTTATCGGCTTGGATGTTGCTGAGTCATGATTATTTAATATTCAGTATGATTGTTGCTAGTAAATATGACGCTTCAAAGAACAGGGATTAAATACGAGTTTCCGAAATTAGACGTCTATGTATAGCACCCAAATGTCTAAAAGTGTGTATGGCCTTTAAAAAACTCGGCCAATGAGCTCTAAGGCGGCAGGTACACTTATAATTTTGAATAAATCGATTTTATTTTCTTTGCATTTTCTAAAATTAGCATATTTCAAAAGCATTTTCTGCAAATTTCAGACGAATCGGACAAATCTTTATGGAGATAAAGAACTTTGAATGAAGTTCGTTACTGCATAAAGCGTTTTTTGCATGGTTTAAAAGCATTTTTCTCGAAACTATGTTTTTTTTCGATTGGACGATATTTTTTTTTAAATAGCCGAAATTGTGAGTGAAATGTTGGTCAAAAATACAATTTTAAATATCAACAGCCGCCATTTTTCGAAAAATCAAAATCTGCCAAAGTCCTTCATTCATCCGGAGCACTATGTCATTAACTAATAATCCCCCATTTTTTTTTATTTCGGATGATCCAGTGACAAGCTATAGTGATCACGGCAAAACAATTTTTTTTGTATCCTCAAAAATTTACTCTATTTCGACTAATTTTCAACCTTTTGCCTTAAAAAAATTACAATAACTTCGACAAATATATTTCTTTCAAGTAAAAAAACATTTGTTATTAATTATTTTAATGTGTCTAAAAAAAAAACCCAAAAAAGAGCTATTTTTGGACGTCCCAAGTGTACCTAACTCCTTAAAAGCTTTAAATTCATATAACAGGATATTGACAAAATGTGGGCCTCTTGTATAAATCTAATATCCTACACAGAAAATCAATTTCGAATTCATATGATCATGCGAACATACGATGGCTCACAGCTTATTTCATGCAGCTTCAAATTTAAGCTTTGTTTTTTTTAAAATAGTTTGTTACGCTGTTATTGGAAAACTACAGTGGATCAAAAAAGTCTGCGTACAAGGTAAACGTTTACATATAAATTCAAAAAAAGTAAATAACACAACTATGTAGTAGAGACTCAGTTTAGTGTGTCGACACACTTCGACTCACTCATTTGGATGAGTCAATCAGTGTGAGTCAATCAATTGTGTCAATTCGTTTTTGATTTATGTAAAATGTAGTTATGAAAAAGGATTAAGCATATGATTAGTATTTTTTCTATTTACCGCTTATACATGGCCATGAAAAGGCGACAAAGAAAATTAAACGCACAGAAAATTTCCCAGTATTTATTTTAATAAGTGTCTTTTTTTTGTTTTGAACATGTTAAAAAAGATTTTAAAATGTAAAGAAAGTGCCTGATAGCTTAGTTAACTATAGTTGATTTGAATTACAAATTAAAAAACTCTAGTCCGTCAAAAAACCCTTTTTTCGTAGAAAAGTAGAGGAAATATGTATGTAGGTCTTCAATGCATGTTTTGGTCCATATTATAACTAGAGTCGGGTCGTACTAGGATTTTCACATACTATTTATAACTAGTACAAGTACAAAAAAATACATGTTCCAAAAATACTAGCAAGTATTTGTTGAAGTATGCTATATATACTATACATACGATTTACAGTGATGTAATGAAAAGGTATGATATGCCCTCCCCCACCCTCCAAACACAAGGTTCTCAAGCCAGAATGGTGATGGTGCAAGATAATCTTCAAAGGATACTGAGTCATTAGTCCGCGCAGCTTGTCCGTAACTTTCCAATGGTCGGCCATTTATTTGGCAAATCTTTTCGCCTAAAGAAAAACGATGAAATTCAATCAATTTAATTTGATTTTCATTTTATTATATGCACAAAACATTTCCTGTATTCGTTTAAATGACCAAAGTCAAAAAATTTACTAAGATAGAACAAACTAATCCTGTTGCCATCTATATGGCTTTTCATCGATCGATCTCTGATACCAAACTTTTCTTGGCTAATCTAAAACAGCCGGTTTTCCACTTCGCCTCACTGAAGCATGAAGTTAAACGAAAATTTTATTAAGAAATGATAAAAACAAAATGGTTCAGCTATTAAACATGCACCCACTAGGGGGCCAACCTCTTCGGTAAGGCGGGATATGAATCCAGGGGCATCTTAACTCCCGCGGTCTCGTAAATTTTACAACCCCGGTAGGGTTGGAGACACCCTCGTGGCGACCTGCAGTCACGAGGAGAGCCTCAGCACAGCCGGAGAAGCCAACTGGCGAACCAAAAAGGATCTCAACCTTTTCCTCCTTAGCACTTTAAGTGCTACTTTCAGTTTTTCCAGCGAATTTCATTTTGCCGTATCTTCGAAACTAGGCCGCTTTTTCACAGACTTGTATGAAAATTTGACCCGAAACAACTCAGAAAGGTCTCCAAATTCATGCTAGACCAAAAAAATAATTTTGGTAAAAATAGACGTTTTCACCCAATTTCCCCTATCAAAATTTTTTCTCGCCCTTAAAATATCACTATTGTCCTCTCCGACCATTTTCAATCATCGAAAGTGCCGTAAAGGCGGTTTTTGCCAAACTATGGCCAAAAACCCCCTTATTCCCCTACAAAACTGAAATTTTTGTATCGCAGAAATAGATCTTGGCCCGTTATGTCCCAAACCATTCTCACCAAAAATTGGCCGATTTTGTCCGATTTCAGCTACTTTTGCCCTAGAAACTTTTTGAATATTTGAATAAAATACTTGCAAGTACGAAAATACTCGCAAATACGAAAACACTCGAACCTAGTATTTTTGAATTTCATACTAAGTACTGGTTGTCCCAAAAGAATACCTGTTCCAGTAAATACGCTTAATCTCTAATTATAACCTAACTATGTCTAAATTCCAAAATTTGAGAATAATAAAGATTGTTACTTGTTATATATATATGATGCTAATCACATGAACATTTTATGGCCGCATTTCCTACAACTTAAATGAGGAAAATAGTTGCTTTCTTTGAAGTACTCCCCACTCGCATTATTCTAAAACGTTACCTCAGCGAAGAAAAAATCACTCATAGAAACTTTTTTCGAAACGGTATATAATTGAAAAGTTTACCATTTTAAATTTATCAATGGTAAATGAATTTATAGACTAATGATCAATTAGAAACAAATTTTCACAAGCATCTTATCTAAATACACTGAGCTTCACTGCATCGAATTGTGTGAAATGTACACTGATTTCAATATACACTTCAAGAGCTAATAAAAATCAAAAACTTTTTTATTTGAATTATAAACCCACTTCAACTCCCAGATATAACAAATAATCACAGCGATAATCATCCAAAAAAAGCGGGCAAACCCAACCATTTTCATTTCGCCCATTCTCGTATTTTGAGGTTTTTTTCTTCATCAAAATATAATTGTTTCTGAAAATTTGCTCGAATATCCCTATCCAATATCTATACCTCTTATACTTCATCAATATCCTTAAAAAATTTCATTTCGATCGGACATCGCATTCCTGAGATAATCTCACTGCATCCAATCACAAAAAAATTGTCAATGTTTACTGTCTACAGGAAGAAAGTTTCAATCAAAATCTTCATCATATGCACATATGTTCTTCCGCGACGGTCAGTTTCGATCATCACAACCAACCACGGCATGCTTGCACTGTAGGGCATTACCTACAGCCTTTACGAAATTCATATCATTGAAAAGTGTCAAGCTCATAAACAAGCTCCTAATCACATCAACTGATTGCCTCGTTCATGTGCTGTTCATCTCCAGCTCTACTGTGTGTACACAAACGTGTCGGCCAACACACGTGTTGGGGCTAGTGATTGCTTCACCAAACGCTCAACTCCGACGAGATCCGGCAAAGGCTCCGCGCCACGGAAATCTTCGCGCAAATGATTGCTTGTGTGCAACGATTGACTCGCTCCTGTGCAAAACTGTCGAGCTCATAATCAAGTTCGAGCTCATAAACAAACTCATAATCACATCAACTGATTGCCTCGTTCATGTGCTGTTCATCTCTAGCTCTACTGTGTGTACACAAACGTGTCGCCGACACACTTGTTGAGTGCAAGTGATTGCTTCACCAAACGCTCAGCTCGCTCATACTGTAGTGATTGCTTCACCTGTGAAGCAGCTCGCTCAGTATAGAGTGTGTCGACACACGTGTTGGGGGCTAGTGATTGCTTCATCGCGATTGCTTCACTCACGTGTTACCCATCTCTACTATGTAGGATGACTTTTTTTTATTAATGTATTTACTACAGTTCCTGTGGATGACTACACAAAAAAATGACATCTATTTTTCTAATCCGAAATAAAATCGAAAACAACCAAACATTCCGAAATTCAGTTCTAAAAAGACTGCGTACAAATGATGGGAGCCCATAATTGAGAGAAAAAAAATGGAATTTAGTTTGGTAGGTAGTCTTTGGCATCAATTTCAGCTTTAAGACAATTTTTCATGTTTTTGACAAATTTATTAGTATTTTCTGCGGTATGTTTTACCCATTCTGCTGTCTGGAGATTCACAATGGAATTCAAGTCGGTCGATTGAGGGGCAGGGTGTAATTGCCTTGGGAAGTTATACAGCAACCACTCCTTAACTAAATGAGACTTATGCTTAGGGTTGTTGCCCTGAGCAAATATGTAGTTATTAGGAAGGTTAATTTTCCTAACACTTTCAGCGAAGTTCTCGTTTAATATATCCAAGTATTTAAATCTATCCTTCGTTGTCTCCACGTGCGTTAAATGCCCACACCACTAGCTCCCATTCAACCCCATACCATTACGCTTTGACCTCCATGCTTCACAGTATATGTCATAGTAAAGTGCTACCATCGGACTTATAAAGGTTGAATTTGCCTTCGTGGCAAAACAAGACCTCGTTCGAAAACTGTGCTTGACTTTTCATCCACTCTTCAGCAAAATTTAGTCGTTTTTGGGCATTTACTTTGGATAAATATGGCTTTCTTCTCGCAGGCCGTCTGTGAAAATTGTTTTGATTTAAGTGCACCCTTACAGTTTCTGGACCCACTTCCAAATCAAGAAATTTCTTTATCGTTTTTACCTACTTCGGTGTGCTAATCTTAGGATCTGCTTTAACTTTACGCAAAATAATGTTTTCTATTCGAGGTGTCATATTTTTTCGACTGCCTGCAGACTTTTTGTTTGCTCATAATTTCGCAAGACTCTCAGGACAGACGAATGACTTCTTCCAATTATTCTCCCAATTTCACGCAAATTTTTACCCTCTTCGCGAAGTCTCTTAATTAGCTGTCTACTTTCAAAAGGAATTTCACAAATTTCTGCTCATTGTTTTTATTCAATAAGCACACATAATTAGTTGTTAACTTTAAAGCCCACTTCTTTCTCAACTTCATTAAAATCTCAGCGGACAGTTTCTGCACTGCATGACTTACTTACTTATGTTGTATCTCCGCGACTAATTTTGGAGCTTTGGATTCGCCATGGTTTTACATACAACATAGGTGCAGGCGCAGGCAACGCAAGAATTGAAAAAAAGGGAAGCTGCCGGCGAAGGTGGACAGGGAAATCAATTTAGCAGGAACTGCAATAGACCTCCAATGTGTCAACGCATACGAAACGCAAGCTACAAACGAAAGCTGAAATGTCTGAGCGCTGAGTACTGGAAAGTACCACAATTACCGAAAGAGGTCATGCAGAGGATGGTTCGTCAAGTACAAACAAATAATCCGCGAAAGTAGAGAGGAAAATGTACTCAGTAATTACATCTTCGTTCTTCATCGTTGTAATAGATGTGTCCAACAAGAACGGTAAACGGTGGAGGAGTTCACCAGTTCACCATTTCACTTTGTTCTGAATACTTCAGAACTGTGTGAAATGGTGAACTTCTTTCACACAAGCGATGCTTGGGTACTTTTCTGTTTTTCCCCCCCCATTTTTTTTCACTTTTTGTTGTTGCAATGTTTCTAAAATTGATTAGAAAGTAGTAATTAACCAAAATTATGATGGAGAAACACGTTTAAAAGAAAAAAAAATTTTTTTTTTAATTTTTTTTTAAATTAATTTTTTAATTTAAAAATTAATTAAATTAATTTAAATTTTAAATTAATGTCACATAACAGTGAGAATAAATTTTGCTCCATTTTTGACGTTTTACCTTTCCGAAGCTTCAACGCAATTTACAATTAAGCTATTACATGAATAATGTTGAATACAATTTGTTTATATGATTAATAACAGTATAATGAGCAGGCCTCCCCAACAACACATTAACTTTTGAAAAACTCATTCTGCCACATAAAAATGAAAAAAAATTTAAAATTGAAAAAAAAAAATTTTTTTTTTTAATGAATTTTTCCATCTCAATTTTTGTGGAGTAACTTTTTAAACCATTTCGAGCAGTTTTCATTAAAAAAATTAAAAAAATGGAGGGGGAAAAACAGAAAAGTACCAAAATTTATTCTCACTGTTACGTGACATTAATTCCAAATTTAAATTAATTTAATTAATTTTTAAATTAAAAATTTAATTTAAAAAAAATTAAAAATTTTTTTTTCTTTTAAACGTGTTTCTCCATCATAATTTTGGTTAATTACTACTTTCTAATCAATTTTAGAAAAATTGCAACAACAAAAGTGAAAAAAAATGGGGGGGGGGAAAACAGAAAAGTACCGATGCTTGTTGACGCCCACCTGCAAGTCTCCTGCTCCGGTCAAACATGAAAGGAATAGCTCACACTGATCGTTCCGGGAGCGGATACTGGTAATCGGTTCAAATTCACAATATTGGATCACGATATTTCCAGGCTTATCTCTGTCAGTTGTTGAATTTTTGGCCTTAGCAAGAGTGCAGGTAACGTAACTAACAGGTTCGAAGCATAAGATCATAAAGTGCATAAAATCCAAAAAGATCCTCACCACTGATAAAGATGGTTTCAACCCGATGATATTATTTAGATGCTGAGATGCAGATGCAGAGATGCTGAGCTAGTTGCGAAAAAAAGTAAACAATCTTCTCTTGTGACTGTCCATGGATTTGTTTCCAGAACAAAACACAAAGATCGAGTAGAACTTTTATCATCTAGAGTGACTTTTTACAGACTTTATTTAAGGATCCCTCCGAAGGTTCCGTAAACATTAACTCAGAGCATATCTAAACATGAGTGTGTAATGTTTTTTCAGACTAACTTATAGCATGATAAGGCTTCGCCCGTTCTTTTGAGCGAAAAATTGGCAAAACTGCATGAGCCCCTTTAATTACAGGAGCCGTGAGTTTGAGGCAAAAGGATCTACGGACTCAACTCAGTCAGAGGGTCAACAACTTTGTATGCTGTAAGATCAACGAAGCTGACGACTTGTTCTGGTTTCCAATCTCCTTAATACCACCACGCTCAGACAGTTTTCATGCGAAAAACTGTTAACCGGAAAAACTAGAACGTCTGATGGATTGCGATATTAACTCACAGCACACCAGGTGCGGTAGCGAAAAATGCAACACCAAAGGAGATATGTATCATTATGCTTTATTCATATATCACTTTACTCACCTGGAATAGTTGGCGCGAATCGGATGAGATCTCTCTCACTAATTACCGTTTCTTAGTGTTCTCTATAGCTACGAATCCAATCTTTGGCGGTGTGTGGGTGGGTTCGGGCAAAGGCGACTGGCACCTCTAACACCGCCTCTATATGTACTATAGGTCTTCGTGCTTCATTTGGATGTGAGCTTCAGTTAAAAGAAAAATTTAAACAGTTCACGAAACGAACTGATTCCAACTAGTATCAGTACGACGGGGGCAGGTGTAGCCCACATTTTCCGGAGGAAAATGACACCTGTCACTGAGGTTGGCCCGTAAAGTGGGAGCTTCGCCGGGACTGTGGTTTGTAAGCTATCCAGTATGGATTTATTATCTGCAATGACCAGAAATCTTTTCCAGACCTGGCGCTTGCTTAGGATTAATGTGTCCAAAGCACATTTCTCCGCCTGCACCCGGGAAAATAGGTTTATTATGGATTAGCATTGGGGTAGGTGCGCATTCTACCAGTAATGAAATTGAGCTCATCAATCAACTAAAACTTATAGTAAAGACTGATTCAATACGCTGTCGTCCGTGCAGAAATCACGGACACAATCCTAATGTTGGATCGTGTCGCAGATGCCTAACGGCAGGTATACACGTAAAACGGAAGAACTATCTGCACTCATACAACCCGCATACCATAGCTTCCCAGACTTCTTAACAAAATCTAGGATCAATGAGCTGTGGGCATTCACAGAGGAAATGCTCTGCAGAGCCAGCCTCTTCTAGGCAGGATGAACAGGGATCATCCTGTGCAACACCTGTTCGGTATATATGCCCTCCTAGGCAGTTGTGTCCATTCATTATGCTTGTGATAGCTCTGTATGCTTTCCCGCTCTTGTTGAGTAGGAAACCCGCAGTCCCATGGTTGAGCTCTGAAAGGAAGACCTTCGTGTGCCTGGCCGCATCACTTCCGAAGAATGGTATGTGCATATGCGGTCGGCACACCCTAGGCGGGTTCAGGGCCCTGTAGTGGAATTCTTGAGCCTTGCTTCGCAATGGCTTCAGCAATATCATTTCCCTCAACACCACCGTGCCCCGATACCCAAAGCAGATGCACTCTATTGAATCTGGCGACAGAGTTCAATCGTGTCTTGCAGTCTTGGGCAATTTGCGAAGTAGTCAGGGGTCTACACAGAGCCATCAGCGCAGCTTGCCTGTTAATGCAAATAGCAATACGTTTTCTCCTTCACTTTTCTTCAATTGCCCAGCAGGCAACTCTTAAGATAGCGAATATTTCTGCTTGAAAAATACAAACATACTCTCCGAGAAAGGAAGCTCACCTGTCATTCGATGAATGCAGATAAACACCAGTTCCAGATCTAACATCTGTCTTCGAGTCGTCCGTGAAGAAGATCTCGAAGCATCCTCTCAGACAGACATCTGGGTTAGGGAATCCAATCGCGGGATCCCAGCTAATTTCTGGTCCCGAAAATCCCGGGATTGGTGGTTTCTAGTTCCGGGATTTTCGGGATCAGAAATTGACCTAGATTCCGGGGCCGGGAGTCAAGCATAATCGGCAATCAAATTACGGCAAGACTCGAAAAGAGCAAATAGAATCCATATTTATGAGAAAGCAATTAGCTTGCAGGCTCACATCAAAATGTGCAAAGAATAGAGCATAATAAACCGATGTAACAGTTAATAAGAGAATACAAAGGGGTTTGTAAATAAATAAGTATGGACTGTTTCGCATTTAGTGCATTCGTTACTTCGAATGATTTGAGGAAATTAATACTAGCGAATGCATACACAGATTTACCAAAATCCTCAACAACAATCAAAAAAAGATTGTTGGCTATGCAAGCAGGATAAAGAAAATAATCAAAAATGAGATATAACAGGCTAGTATCTCAGGTGAACGGTTCAGTTTAATGTTTGATGAATGGACCTCGACTGCTAATATGCGCTATATAAATATAAACATCTACTTAGTAAATTCTTACTGGAGTTTGGTGCAAGTAAGAATATCAATGACAGCTGGAAACTACCTAGATATGAGTTTGATGTTTCTCTAGGAAAAGACATTGTTACCATCGTAACTGATGGGTCAAACGAAATGCGAAAAGTAGGCAGATTAGTTGGTACAGAGCACCATATTTGTTTGTCGCATAGCATCCACTTGGCAGTTTGTGATGTTCCCTATAATATGAGGTCCATTCCAGATTAAAGAGTTGATGAAGCAGCCGATAGTCTGAACGACGACCACGAAGATTTGGATGGTCCTGAATCAGCTAACTACGTTGAAACCGGTCGCCTGCAAGACACGCTAGATCAGACGAAGGACATCAGCGCATGCATAAAGAAAGTTCGTAAGGTAATTTTATATTTTAAAAAAGCTCCAACGAAAAATAATAACGATCTTCAAAACTTTGTCGAATCCGAGCAAGGCAAAGAACTGTCTCATTTACTGGATTGTAAAACAAGATGAAATAGTCTCTTGACAATGCTCGAATAGTTTTCCATTTTGAAAAATAGTATACATTAATAGGCCTGCAATGTCCAGAGCAATTAGAAACAACAGAGTTTGATTCGATTCAAAAAATTATTGAAGTTTTACTCCCAGTAAAATTGATTTGAAAGAAATAAAGATTTTTATTGAGGCTGTTAGGAGAAAAACGGTCCATTCTTGTGAATGCTATGACAAAACGAATAAAAGAGCGTCAGTGTATTGAGCTACTTGGTATGCTAAGCTATCTCCAGAACCCACATTGTGCCAGCGAAAATTTACCAAGTGAAATAAAATCTCTATTTTTGAAACGAAGCAACGCAAATATTAAAAAAAAAAATTACATCAATGATCTAAATGCTGAACCCTATGCTTGGTAGCCAAAGAAATGGGGAGAACCCAGTACATACCCATATTGAATCAGAACAAGGTAGTCGTCAATTAACGCTACAAGAAGAGCTGCAAAATTATGAAAATAATCAATCATGAAATGCCGCAAGAAACTAATCTAATTAAAGTTTGGAGCAGGCGTACCAATATTTCTCGACCGTTTCCGCGGCGTCCAACATCGGGAATAAATTTAGAAGCAGGCTTGGAGACGATACTTTGGATGCTTTGCTATTGCTTCAATGTTACTTCCGAAAAACCCAATGAACTTTGGCCGAATTTTTTTATATGTTACTTTATTATGTATCTCAATTTTAAGCGTTGTGATTTGTTGTTGTGGTTTTTTGTCGTGATTTTTTGTTGTAATTTGTAATAGTTGTAATTTTAAATATCTGTCTTCATACTGTCAACGTTTTGGATAATTAAAATTAATGTTTTAATTTGCATCATTAATATAAATTAGTAATAATGCAGTAACATATTTTTTATACAGTTTTGAGCTTACTTATTGTTGTAGTTTTGAAATGATGGCACATAATATAATCTGTTTACTAAAAACTTGATTTATTTTGTTGTGTTGCATTTTGTTGAAATGAAATGATGTTTACTATGTTTATACACTAATTCAACTTGTTCGTAAAACTTGTTTTTCTTAAATATTGTTCCGTTGGATTATTACTTGAATAAATTGTTCTCTTTTGCTGTTTGATCGTATAACAATACGGACGTCTTAATTGGGTACCTGCAACAGGTTATGGGCCCAGAGAAACGCTGTAGCTAAGTATCAAATTAATAATATAATAATATTGTTTTCTTAGCTTAAATCAAAAATCTTCAGCAGGGAGCTTAGTTGTTTTTTTACAACTTAATAAATTAGCCATGAGTTTGAAAGACATAGCTTCCATCGAGAAGCTGAAAGGTTCGGAAAATTTTCACACTTGGTCGTTCGCGATCCGTGCAATTTTCGAACTAAATAATTTAGAGAAGTGTCTAGCTAAAAGTGATACGGATGATGCGAGTGAAACTCTTGAACAAGCGGAGGCTAAATTAAAAAATGCCAGAGCGTTAATGGTGCTAACAATCAATCCCGACCTATATGTGCATATTGAAAAGTGCGGTTCGGCTTTTGAAATATGGCAAAAACTTAAGTCCATGTACGAAGACAAAGGTCTAAGCAGAAAAATAACGTTAATTCGTACTCTAATTACAAGTAAATTAGAAAATTTTTCTTCAATGGATTCTTACATTAGTGAAATCATTGGTACATCAAATAAGCTTGCCAGTATAGGTTTTCCTATAAATGATGAGTGGATCGGGTGCTTTTTATTGGCCGGTCTTACCGAAGATTACAAAACATTTATCATGGGCATAGAAAGTTCTGGTATTAAGTATATGATGTTTAGCTCTTCTTGCAAATAAAAATAATGATTTTCTTACATGGCATAGGAGACTTGGACATTTAAACTTTAGTGATCTTCGGAAAATAAATAGAGAATATAATCTTTTTGAAGACAAATTGAGTTCAACGCCGTTTTGTGAAGTATGTATTCGTGCGAAACAAACTCGATTTCCTTTCCCTTTAAGTGAAACTAAAACATCGCGGCCGTTAGAACTAATTCATACTGATATTTGCGGGTATATGCGAACGCCTTCGATTGGTGGTGCCAAATATTTCATCACTTTTATCGATGATTACACGAGAAAAGTTTTCGTTTATTTTCTAAAGACGAAAGATGAAGCGTTTAAGAAGTTTTTAATATTTAAAGCTCTAGTAGAAAATCAAGTTAATCATGCGATTAAAACAGTTCGTTCAGATAATGGCACCGAATATGTAAACAGTAGATTCAAACAGTTGTTTGAAAAATGTGGAATACGGCATGAAACTTCGATGCCATATACACCCCAACAAAATGGTGTAGCGGAGAGAATGAATCGGACTATCATTGAACGCGCAAAGTATTTACTTTTTGATGCTGGTTTAGAGACAAAATTTTGGGCTGAAGCTGTCAATACAGCAGTATATTTAATAAATCGATCCTATGCATCGGCAACAGGAAAGCAGCCGGAATTTTTGTGGACAAATACTCCTGTCGACTTGAGTCATTTAAAAATATTCGGTTCACCTACCATGATGCATATACCAGCTCAACTACGGAGAAAATGGGATCCGAAATCAAAAAGGATGCTGTTTATGGGCTACTGTGATGACACAAAAGCTTTTCGACAAATTGATCCGGATACTGGGAAGATCTCAAAAAGTAGGGATGTCATAATAATGGAAGATGTTAGCTATACAAAAGTTTATGAAAGCAATGAAAATCTCAATCCCGAAAAAGAGACACTTAAATGCGATTCAATTACATTGGGAAATCAAATAACTGAATTGCAGATTGGCTTAAATTCAATTGATCAACCTTCACCTTAGGTGCCGTCGCCTTCACTCGAAGCGGAAAAATTGTTATCATTCGCTGATAATGAGGAAAATGATCCTGATTATATTGCCGATGAAAGTGTTCTTCCAGAAATTTTACGTGGATCAGAGCGAATACGTGATCAAAATAATGTAAATTGTAAAAAGCGCTGAAAACAAAATGGGTGTTTAAGACAAAGCGCGACGAAAATGGAAAAATATTACGTTTTAAAGCTCGACTAGTAGCCAAAGGCTGTTCTCAAATGTATGGAATTGACTACACGGAAACGTTTTTACCGGTCATTAGATATAATTCGATTCGTTTACTAATAGCAATTGCTGCTAAATATAGATTCAAGATTGATCAAATGGATGCCATTACTGCTTTCCTCCAAGGAAACTTAAATGAAGATATTTTTGTGTATCAACCTGAAGGAGCAAGTGACGGTACATCGCGTGTGTGTAAGTTAAATAAAGCCATGTATGGCCTTAAACAAAGTAGCCGTCAATGGAATCTCAAACTAGATGATACTTTAAAAATTTTTGGACTGGTTCGTTCCGAAACTGATCCTTGTGTTTACATTAAAAAGTCGTTTGGTGTGCCTTCTTTAATTGTCGCCGTTTACGTTGACGATTTGTTAATACTATGGAAAAATGAGTCGGAAAAACTAAAACTAAAGAATTATCTTTGTGAAAAATTAAAAATGAAAGACTTAGGGCGTGTAAAAAGCTGTATCGGTCTTCGAGTTACATACGATGAGTCAAATGGGGACTATTATTTAGATCAGGAGCAGTATACCAAAGAAATTTTGGAAAGGTTCAATATGTCAAATTGTAATGGCATATCAACTCCCTCGGATCCAAATCAACGTTTATCGAAGCATATGTCACAAAAACCTGAAGAAGAAAAGGAAGCAATAGTGAAAATTCCTTATCAAGCTGCTGTTGGTTCTTTACTCTATCTCGTGCAAGGGACTCGGCCAGATATCGCCTTCGCTGTAGGAGACGTAAGCAGATACAACAACTGCTACGGAGCTGCACATTGGAGTGCAGTGAAACGAATCATGAGGTACTTGAAATCTACTTTTAATTATAAATTAAAGTTTTGCAGTAACGGAAACACTGATATAATCGGCTATACTGATGCGGACTGGGCAAGCGATGTCGACAGCAGAAAATCATGTACGGGCTATGTTTTTAACATGTGTGACGCAGCTATTTCCTGGAGAAGTCATCGTCAGCATACTGTGGCTCTATCAACCTGTGAAGCCGAGTACATGGCACTAACAGAAGCAGTTCAAGAAGCGAAGTGGCTTACAAAGTTCGGGCGAGAGCTAGGAATAAGTTTCAAACAGCCAATTATCGTCAAATGCGATAATAAGTCAGCAATTTTCTTGGCACAAAATGATGCCTACACTTCTCGAGCAGAACACATCGATATACGATATCATTATGTTCGCAAGTGCTTAGCATCATCGCTAATTAACATCGAATATGTTTCTGCGAAGTATATGGTAGCAGATGCACTCACAAAAGCTGTTCCAGCACCAAAACATCACTTTTGTACAACCCGAATGGGACTAACTTCAAATTTGACTTAAAATATTTAAACGAATTTGAAATATGTTTGAATTTAACTTTTGAGCAACTTTTGGAGAAGTTTATTTTGAATTTGATGTACTCCATTACTGGATTTGATATACTCGTAAAGATGAATATTAATTAAATCTCATTTCAATTTGTAATTAAAATCTGTCATATTTTAATTAAGGTGAAGTGTTGAAATGAAATGACCGCCTATATACTATAACTATGTTTATACACTAATTCAACTTGTTCGTAAAACTTGTTTTTCTTAAATATTGTTCCGTTGGATTATTACTTGAATAAATTGTTCTCTTTTGCTGTTTGATCGTATAACAATACGGACGTCTTAATTGGGTACCTGCAACACATTTTGAATTTCGAATCCCGGGATTTGAGATTTTTTTAATCCCGTAATCCCGGGATTGAAAATATGGTTCGGGATTGGAATCCCTAATCTGGATCCTCCCAGTCACTTCAGTTCAAGAAGATTACTTCGTACCTTTTCCACATAGCGTATTCTAGTGACAGAATATATTCGCTTGAAGCCATTACAATCGTTATTGAATCTTTCATATCTAGATTGAACCTGTGAATCCAATCAGCAGAAGCAGATGCAACAAGTCGGCTCCTTGGGCCGCAGCTCAGGAAAGATACAAGAAAACTCATCGACCGCGCTTGTAAGGACAATACAGAAGATGACTGGATCATCTAAAGATTTTCTTTGAAAACCAATAAAAACATCTACACTGCGCTAGCAAGTATCTGCAACACATCCGAAAATGATACTTGGAAAAACCTCTAATAGTTCAAGGCTAACGTAACTTAGTCATTTAATTCGATGGTGATACATTACAAAAAACTCGGCTATGGATAGGTTTAACCAACATTCCTTATCGAATAGTTTAAAGTCTAAATATGCAAAAGTTGCGACGATAAATTCATCAAGTATCTGAACTTTATAAGATTTAATGCTAAGCTGGTTTTACGACTTTCTCGAAGTATAACAATTGATCGTATATTGATATTTTTATGAGTGTTTCAAGTGAGCCCATGAGTTCCAATACCAAGCAAATTGTACGGAGAAAAATATTTACTGCTTTTATATTGTTCACACTCCACTTTGTTCAAAATTGTTTGGTCTTCGATATAGTTGCCATAATACAAATAATACCACTAGATAACTCGTATTTTTGAAACGTATACTAATTTTTTATGGCGATTCCAATAGCAATCGAATGACGTCCAATATAAATAATCTAGTAAACACTTCATCATACTCAGCAGTTTTAATTCGAACACAAAAGTCTGCTAGTTGGCTCCCTATCGACATGGGAATCTCTTCCGAATTTCCTCTGCGCAATCGCAAAACAATATCTCACGATCGATGAGAACAAGACGAGGAAGATGTGGGGGTAAGCAAAGCAAGAATCTTCTAGTGATGCATTCATCAGTAAAAACTTATTTACTCGTATCTAATCTCTTCACTTATTTCCTACATTTTACATTGTATTCTAGTTGTGGCTCTTGTAAAATTTCCAACGCGATAACGACACGCTCTTGGCTTTTCATCATTTCGAACTTTTTATCAGTTGTGTATTATTTCTACATGTATTTAACTGATAAGGTTTCTATTTTTTTTGATCGAACTCGGATGGACGGATGGAATCGAGCTGCAAACAAAACAGCACAATTTGATGAGTTCGGCTGTTGAGACATTAGAAAATATGTACTTGTTCATTAGAATGAATGAAATTACTTGGGTTTTTTAAAAATTACCCAGAACTGTTTTTTTCTTTGTCGGAAGACAGGATGTTATTGTTTTGATTTTGGGTGACGATGCGTATGATGGACGAACGTCGTCTTATATTAGTTTTGTTTCCGGTCTACGATATGGAAATATTCTCGAACTTTTTTTCGAACGGAGCTCTAGTTAATTTGTAAACAGCATTTCAGAAAGCTTCTGTCGCCTTAATTTCCACTAGAGGTACAGTAGCTCACAGCTTAAATGATGCAGCCAAATTTTATAACGAAAAATGCAAATATTTAAAAATGTGGATGATTTTTTTTGTTAACAAACAAACTACCTATTGAAGTGTAGATAAGGTATATTGCAATAACAAAGAATGCTATCAAAATGTCGACTCGATAAAAAATAACGGAAAATTTACATGTATTAAAAAAAGCACAACTCTAATTATGCACTCTTTTTGAATAAATAAAACACAACTAAAAAATACTTATGTATTTCATCATTTCTCGATCATTGACTAGTTATTGCTCAAACTCTGTAAATTGCATGAATTTATAGAAAACTCACATCAATATATCGTCGCTGTTAAATCAAACTGGCGTATCTGCAAAAATTGAGTTTTTGCGTTTTTGGTATCAAAAAATTCCTTTTTTTCCCGTCTATTTTTATGTCGCACCGGCATATCGTATAGTTGAATAAAAATTCGTCTAATGGTGCTGTGCCGGTATGCATTTACGAGGAAACAGCCCACACGCGAAAACTTTAAAGCGCTCTGGTGAAAAATATGCATTTTGCAGATATGCCGATTTGATTTTACAGCGACGATATGTAGAAGCTTGTCTAGTGTAGTGGATAGAGCACTGGCTTCTAGTGTGTGGGGTCGCTGATTAGAATTCAAGTTCAGGCGAGGGACCGCGCACCGAGCTCAGAGCTTACTTAGCTCTGCATTGGTACCTAAATCACGACTCCCTTTATTCAGGAAATAAAGTGTGAGTCGTGAATCACTTTATTCCCTGAATAAAGGGAGTGGTGACTAGGGATTCCAATCCTGGGATCCCGGCCAATATCTGATCTCTAAAATCCCGGGATTGATGGTTTCTAGTTCCGGGATTTTCGGGATCAGAAATTGACCGAGATTCCGGGGCCGAGAGTCAAGCATAATCGGCAATCAAATTACGGCAAGACTCGAAAAGTGCAAATAGAATCCATATGCACGAGCAAGCCATGACATGGTTTCGGAAAAAAAGAGTCGAGCTTCTGGGCTAGCCTGCCCAGTTTCCAGACCTGAACCCCATAGAACATTTATGGGGTTTATTAAAGCGCATAGTCAGACAACACACAATCAAAAGCAAAGAAGAGCTGAAACGCTGCCTAGGCGTGCATCCATTCCACGATTACTCATGAAGATTGTAAAAATCTCTTAAGCTCTTTACCAAAAAGAATTTTTGACGTAGTTCAGGCAACAGGTGGAGCCACAAATTATTGATTTTTTATTAATAAATAGTAATAAAAACCTATATACAGTGGCCCACAAAAGTCAGCATACAGCATGTTAAAACACGAATATGGTACAGTGGAAAAAGAGAGAATGCAATGAAAACGTAAAAGTAGCTTTATTGGTATTCAAAATAAGTTTCATAGCATAGCAATAAAGAAAATCCGAACACAGAAAGGTATAAGCCATGAAAACTAAAAAAAGTCAGCATACACTACGAGTCATGTTTCGAAAAGAACGAGAATGATCAAAAAACGTAAGCTCAATACTTCGTAGGCCCCAACCAGCCTTAATAACAGCTTCTAAACGCCTTCGCATCGAACGAACGAGATTTCCGGTAATTTCGGGTGGAATATTCATCCAAGCACACAAGAGAGCAGATTTCAGGGTCTTTTTGCTAGTTATAGTTGCTCTTACGGCTGGCTCACGAATTCTGCGATCCAATTTCTCCCATAAATGCTCTATAGGGTTTAAATCGGGAGACTGAGGCAGACTGTGAACCTGATGAGGGACGTTATACAGCAACCATTCCTTGACACTTCTGCTGTATGTTTTGGGTCATTGTCCTGCTGAGAGATCCAACCTGGCTGTAGGCCTAATTTCTGCACAGAAGGTATCAAATTGCCTCGCAATATGTTCAAATACATGTATTGATCCATAGCACCATCAATAAAATGTAATTGCCCCAAACCAGCGGCCGACATAAAACCCCATACGAGGACTGACCCTCCACCGTGTTTTACTGTAGGACGCAAATTCTTCATTGCCAATGCTTCGTTCCGCTTCCTCCTCACGTATCCGCACTAATCAGAGCCATAAATATTATATTTGCTCTCGTCACTTCACAGAACTTGATTCCAAAAACTGTCGTCCTTATTAAGATGCAGGCGAGCGAAGCCAAGCCTCTTCTTTTCATTAACTGGAGAACTGAAAGGTTTTCTGCGCGGAACTCTACCGCTATAACCCTGATTACGCAAAACTCTACGTATTGTTTCTGGACTCACTTGCTTCCCTGTTGTCTTTGCAGGTGCAGTGGCCATTGCCGGAGCATTTTTTTGTGGCTCCTTACTTATTTTCCGTAACAAGTCTCTCTCATCTCTCTTACTTAAGGATTTCGGTCTACCTGTTCGTTGTTTATTTTGTATCCTACCTTCCGTTTCCGCTTTCCGTATGATCGTTTGCACCGTCGCCCGACCTCTTCCAACTATTTTAGCAATTTTGCCACACGACTTCCCTTCCACTCGTTCACTAAGGATGATTTTTCGCACTTCCAAACTCGTTTCCGTCCGTGTACTCATTTTTAAGTATTAAAGGCACCCAAATCACTTTATTTTGATCGACTTGCAATGTACTAATGTTTATGTTTGTATATTAACACGGTAGCAATCTTTATCGCAGTATGACTCATCGCTTAGACAGATTCTTTTGAATTTTCTGTGGTGTATGCTGACTTTTGTTTCCTCGCTTTCAGCGGAATTTCTTGTTATTTACTATGTATATGTGTATGTATATGTATGTTCTCATTAATTCTGTGTAAAATAGATTACAATGCCTCTGATATTCCTTTTAAGTTCGTTTTTCACCCGTCTTTTCATTTTATTTCTACCTATATTTTGCCAATTCCGCGTTTTTAAGCGGTGTATGCTGACTTTCGTGAGCAACTGTATTTCGTTTTAATTTATTTCGATTTCTTACTACCCTAAAAAATGAAAAATATCAATATTGCTTAATACTTTTGGCCAAAGCTGTACATTAAGTTATTTTCTGACACAATCTTCATATCGGTTTAAACACTTGTCATTTGAAGGGATGTGTTTGAATATTCGTCCTTGGTAAAAATCCTATCCTTACTTACAGCCTAGAAGATCACCACACTGTTGAAGTAGTTTTGCTGGACCTTCATCAAGCACACAACCCACCCCGGTACCTGCTCAAAGCGGTCTTTCCTCATTCGAAGGCCGCCGACTGGATTCCGACGAGGAGGTGAAACACTTAGTGACATCGTGGCTGTCTGGTGTCTTAAGTAACACAAACTATAGCAATAGGAGATTGTAAACTTTAAAATGTAAACCACTATGTCTACTTGGGGACGAACATCTCGAAGGACCAGGCAATGGACTTGAAATCAAACGACAAGTTCAGCAATGACACTGACAGATCAACTATAGCCCAAAGAGCATTTTTCTGACTCAGGTTTCTGAAAGATTGTAGATACCTTTGAAAGGAATCATTCGGTCCAGTACCGAAAGAATATGGATTCCGAATTGGATGCAATAACGAATTTTATACCCTATATGGCGAACCGGAAGTCTCCATCGTAATAAAATGTTGATCTTCAGTCCTTTAGAGGTCCTTCTCGAGCCATGCGCTTTAACTTCCATAACGCAGACTTTGTTGGTATGATGACTGAAATGAACTCGGTTAACTGATACTCCTTTTCCCGCGGCCTCAGTGTCAATGAACTAGTCATAAAATTTCACAGCTTCTTATCCAATCTTTTCTTCGGTCTCACTTCTTTCAGACATCCTCGCAACCCTAATGACGCACCTTGGTTTCGTCGTGATATGCCGTCTGCCCTCAAAGCTATGGATGTCGCTCGAGCTAGATTTAGACATACAGGCTCTCATGATGATTTCCTCGAATTTTCAAGGCTACGTTCTGCCAAAAATGCCGTCAATCAAGCTACCCGAGATTACTTTTCCAGCATTGAAACCTATATTTGTTCTAATCATGAGAAAAACTTTTGGTCTTATGTCCGTTCCCTCAAAAGTTCCCATCATTTCCCCGATTCCATGTTCCTCGATAGCGCTACTGCGTCTAATCTACGTGAAATTTCCGACCTTTTCGTAAAATATTTTTCTTCCTTCTTTTTTCAACATAATCACTCTTGCCTTGTGAAGTTCCCCATATTGTTTCAACTTTCCTATCTTCCATTTACACCAACCTCTTGAAATTGAATCCTTACTCGATTGGGTCTTGATGTCAATGTCGGCTGTGGTTCTGATGGTATCCCTATCCTATTGGCCAAATCACTTTCATTATACTTATGTGTTCCTAAGGGGGCCCGGTCGCTCTGCTCGCTAAGGCGTCAGGCCGAAAAGCGGCGTGCTACGGGGCCTGCGGGTTCGAATACCGCCACGGCCCATGGCTGTAAGTGTGAATGCGTGTGATTGTCTATGAGGGTGGCAAATGGGCCCAAACTAGTGGCCTAATGCTGGCCGCGTTCCCGGCAGCCCTCTTCACTAACTTAGCTTTACCTATGTGTTCCTTTGTCTATTATACTTAAAATCAGCCTACCCTTCCCCGCCAATTGAAAATCTGCTTATATTTTACCCATCCACAAGTCTGGCGAGCCAAGCTGTGTTTCCAACTACCGTCCCATTTCCCTTCTTCGTTGTTTTTGACTTGGAAGAACTTGACAGAATGGTTTACAACAGGCTGCTTTCCTCTCCTCCATCATTTCCTTGCTCCTGAACAGCATGGTGTTCGTCAAAGGTGCCTCTAATCTTATATCCTTTACTAACTTGGAACTATACTTTGATCTAACGGAAACAAGTGGATGTGGTATATACCGATTTCTCAAAAGCTTTTGATTCTATTGATCACAAAATTCTTCTTGCAAAGCTTCGAAGTTCTTCTTCTTCTTTTGCCTTGGTTTTCATGCTATGTTTCTGGTCGTTCTTGTGCTGTAACTGTGCATTCCTCTACCTCTTCCCCTTTCTGTCCGCTTTCGGGTGTTCCTCAGAGCTCCATTCTGGTTCCATTATTCCTAGTCTTTATAAATGATCTACCTTCCTTTATTCGTTCTACCTGCCTTTTGTTTGCCGACGACTTCAAGATTTTCAAAGTAATTGAATCTACCAACGACTGCCTCCAACTCCAAAATGATCTCTGTACTCTGTGCGATTGGTGCTCTCAAAATTCACCTACTTTGAACATATCTAAGTTTCATTATACGTATAAAATGTCACCCTTAATATATTCCTATACTCTGTATGGATCTTCTATTACGGCTGTTGACAATTTTAAAATCGTGGTGTGTACTTTGATCCAAAGCTCAAATTCGACCAGCACATTGCCTATACAACCGCCAAGGCCTCTCGTCTGTCCGGTTTCATCCTTAGATGCTCTGCTCCTTTTGCTAACATCTCTACCTCTTTCCATTTGTTTTTTTTTCACTTGTTCGTAGCATTTTAGAGTATTGTTGTCAAGTGTGGTCTCCCCGTCATAAACATCTCAATGAGGCAGTGGAATACGTTCAGCGTAGGTTTACTCGCTCATTGTTGTTTAAATTCAACATCCCTTACTGTGGGTATAGTGATCGTCTTTCCTTACTCCTTCATTAGATTCCCAACAAGTGTTCCTTGGCGTGTGCTTGCTTTTCAAGCTATTCCATTGCCCTATGCTCTCCGATCTTGGTTATATGCTGTGCTCACGTAACAACAATCGATCAAATGGATCTCAATTAATGTTTTCTCTTCCCTTCGCGCGGTCTGAAGTTTATTTTAACTCGCCGCTAGTGCGTATCCCCAGGAAACACAACGATCTTCAGCTTAGTCCTTTTTCGCTAACATTCTCTCAATTTAAGTCTCAAATTAAAGATTTAATTCTTAAAGCTCCTTATAATGCTTGACTATTTTACCGTTTTTGCACTTTCGTCCATGTTAACTTATTTATTGTTTTAATTTGTTGAAGTTTCAAACATGTATATATTTAATATTTTCAATCTTTTTTGGCTCTTTCTAGTATTTCTATTTTTGTAACTGGGCAGTAGCCTGTTGAAATAGATTTAAATAAATAAATAATAAATAATAAAAACAGCAAAAATTCCAATCGGCGGACCACGTCGAATGAATGAATGCGTCGAATCGAATCCCAAGCGAGATCTCGAAGGACGAGCGAACTGAGCAAGGCCAGTCGAAAAGCGACGCAAGAGTTGGCAACCTGCAATTTATGCTGACAGCATATATCTTATAAGAGCACCGAATTGGAAGACGCAGTCTTTGAACCGAAACGACTGGATGTGCTGTATTAAGGAGACCAAGGGCCGATACGGGCTGTAGTACCACGATGATGAAGAAATGTGGTACTATGGTTAATTAGGAGATAATAAGTCTGATGTAAATCCCTAGCCAATCTAAGAGAATGCTTTCCTATTTTTCCATTGTGACTCGGTTGATAAATCTCTTGACATCGCAAAATTAAATCTCTGACTTCTCTAATAAATGTGTTAGACGCCTCAAATCAGCTTAAAAGTACTAAAATGTATGTTTTCTTATTTATGAATCCTTGAAATTAACTATCTTGTATGCAATTTTAATTAAGTTAGTTTGCGATTCATTATATTCTACCTAATTTGTAATATCGAATAAGATGGCCAATACAATAAGGTCCAAGCCAACCTCCTCTCTGTGATAAGGGACCTAGCATCAGCAAAATCAGTCCTATAATTTGACATTGCACCTAAGATTTCATTTTAAAGAGTTTGTTTCTAACTAACAGACAAAAAAGGTTTGGGTGGCCGACTTTCGGAGCAGACCAACGTTAGTAGCATTTACCCTATTCCTTTAAAATATCGTCTGCCACAGTAATACATCGGAATAGTGTAACAGCACAGTTTAGAAACTCATGCATACTTGAAATAAGAAAGTTCTCTGATTTGAGATTTTGCGGAAAATTCTAGAATTACTGTTGTAGGTAAGGCCGTTGAATTATCATAAAGAACTAATCGTCGATATCTTCACAAAATGGGATAGCGTTATTGAGAATATTGGCTTTTTTACAGAATGACTGCAAAAGAAGAATACTCAACCTGGCAACTTTTGGCAAATGCAGATTGTTAGTTTAGGAACAAAGTAAAAATTTAGGCACGGCAACATGCTTCAGATCTGATAGCTGGGCCAATTTTTGCAGCATACAGCAGCACATGGCGATATTAGTGAAAAAGGGTAACCTAAGCTCATATTAACTCAAGGGAGATAAATATATTTAAATATTTAACGGTTGGTAGGTACTTGAAATAAACTATATGTGAAAAACAATTCTAAAAAAATGATATTTTCGCACACAGTACTATATATATTCCGAGCATTTTCATCTATTTTTTTAGAGCATCATGAAGTGCTACATCAATTCTTTTCCATCAGCAAAAGAAGCTACCTATACGATATTTTATATTCGACATTTAGGCTTTAGGTAAAATGATTTTGATTCATTTGGAGGGATTGACTATTGTGCTTTGGTGGGATTGACTATTGTGGTGGGATTGACTATTGTCTGGGAAGTACTTGGACGATGTGTTTGATGATGCGATGATGCACAAGGACCGTGTATTTTGCTTGAGAGAGGAAGGAAGGAAGAAAAAAAGTAATTTTTTGTTTAGATAGTTTTGCGTATTGACACTGCGATCAAAACTAGAAAGTGTCTGCATAGCTAGCAACCAAAATCTTCAGGCAAATACAACTCTACGAAGGCAATAGCACCTTACTTTAAAATTACTTACCTAATCACGAACTTACTTCATAACGAAGCTCAAAGTACCAGTATATTTGTAGTCATATAAATGTATCAAATATGAACTCAATTCAACTAATAACTAAGTAACCACGAATATGGCACCACCGACTAAGCATCCACCACAGCTGATTGAAGTTTGCGTCGAAGGGAAATTTCACGTCGAAAAAAAAGCTAAATGTCAAAATGTAGATTCGACTAATTTCCTTATGTTCCCCTTTCGCTAGAATGTTTATTGAGAGAATTTCAATAAACCCTATCCAACAAAATCCGACCTATCCTTTGCCCACTTATAGAAATTAACAGTCAGTTCCGTCCGAAATTAACATCCCAAAATGGATGTTTCGCTTTTCAATGAAAATTCACTTCGAACTTGATTTAAAAGTCTGCCGCGTGTCAGGTGAAATACAAAACATGTCGAATGTGCAAGAAACATACTGATTCAACAAAGAAACTGCATCGAAACGCTATAAATCAACACTGGAATACTTAAAAAAAAATGTGATGACGTAAGAGCATTTTCGCGATTGCAGCGAAAATTTCTAAAAATTCTATCAACGATTTTCACCGCGAACCGTTGCCAGACTGGTTCCGGATCACTTTCGATTGCCAGAATTTCAGGGAAGTGACGTTTTCAAGTTGCAATTGCAATTGTAAATTACCTACCAGATTCCATTCCACATAAATTACACGACGAAATTGTTAGCAACTGTGTTCGTTGGCTTGCTCGCTCTCCAACGATGGCGGTGACAGCAGCAGGCGAAGAAGTAGATATGATAGCGGACAAGTGTTCCTTATGCTTGTGTTGGTTCGTCTTGTTATATACGCTGTTTATATTCGATACAAAATCAGCTATCGCACGGCAAGACGTTTATGTGTTCACTTCTAGCTGGCTAGCACGAGACAAGTCTCCTTTATTTTCTTATCGCGTTATCTCACTTTCGCATATGCAAAAAACTCCGCACCCGTCCGATACACTGGCACACCAATACTCTCGCACTCCGGTTACGATCAAGATGGAACGGCACCAAATCCCCGGAACGATGATTTCGCGGAACGACCAGAACTACGATTTTGTCCAAAAACCATGCAATTACGGACGACTGAATTTTGACTTATCCTTATTTCGACACCATCAAAGCTATGTCGAATGTCCATTCATAATTCCTTCTATACGATACGATTTGCGTATTCCAAAAATTTCCGTCCTACCGGCTGCCAGCAACGAAAATTCGTTCGACCAACAGCAAAGTCACAGCAATCTACACCAGGCTTTACCACTACACGGACGCTCCCAACAATTTCTCACTGCTCGCGGATGAAACACAAATTTCCATGCGGAATTCGAACTCACTCGACGCGATCCCGTCTTTATGGAGAACTTGGCACTAATTTATGTTGAAATATCAGTCACCGATACAAACCGCACGAAAGAAATTCGATAAACTATCCGAAAAAATGTCGTGGTCGCCGCCGTCAATGTCGGTCACCTCTCCACCCGACAACTTTTACGTTGTTTCGCCGTGCCTTTTATCGCCAGACGAATGTATTACATTCCTCAGCTTCGACCGCTGTTCTTCCCACAAACTGCACTTCACTTTTTGGGTTATCTTTCGCCTCGCCTTGCACTTAGCAAAACACTGCTGTACTATTACGACCGGATTGCTCTTCAAGCTACACAGGACGGGGACTAATTCTAGCCAAGAGCACTGCTCGCTGTCTGACAATAATGGTCCTCTGTCGATCCACCACACTTTGACATTACACTTGCGAACGAATCAAAATTCTCACTCGATTCAATGACACGACGACACGAAAAATTCAAATTCCCCGAGCCTATTTCTACTTTCTTGCAAAACTATTGGTTACGGGGCTGACGGAAAATTTCGTATGCACGTACGAGCGAGCTCTGAACTGATATACTTCGGTTCGACACTGCTACCAAGCAATCACGACACAGTGCACAAGTCGCGAAACGAAAGTCGAAATGGCCGAGATGCGAGACACTTGCAATGAAAAAACAGTTTTCACAGCTCAACAATTCTTATCGATGACAAGTTTCAATTGGACCGCGTTACGAACAACGTATTCTATTAACCGCAATAGAATAGGCTTGCGTGGTACCTCAAAAATGCGTAGTCGAACACAATATTTCTCGGTGCACACGGAAAATCTTTAAAAATGGCCGCAACGCACACACATTGCACTGGCACATGCCGTCGTTCGGAACAAGTTCACAATGGACAAGTATGGTTATCTTCGAGCATTTGTAGACAGCTTCACATATTACCGAAGATATTTGTTTAGAAGTTGAATTTGAAATGCTGCATGGCGGGAAGATTGTCAATTCGGCAATGGTAATTTTGTGGTTTTGGAGCATTTGAAAGACTTCAATTGCAATTGAATCCAAATAACCGTTTTGTGTTGCACTACATTTGAGTAAAACTTATCGCTGATAATATCAGATCAGATTTTGGTGTGGAAAAGCGGACCACAACAATTACATCAATTCTTTCTTGAACAGTGCAAATGCTGACTTTTTGCAAGTCACTTTGACATTGAATGGTTATTATATGAAAAGGTAAGAAGGTATCAACATTATATTCACCTACCTCATCTTCGAATTCATAATAACTTAATTATTAACGTAATAATAAGTAGATTATATGTACGGACACATTGAAAATGAATAATCAAGTTTACTCACGATCACTATACGTGCTAGATGTTCCTGGCAAAGAAAATTGCTCCCAGCATATTTCCGGTGTATGGAATGATTCCGTTGTATAATTGGCATCGTTTTTTGTATAACAAATAGGCGAAAAAGTTGCTGGTGTCGTAGTAACATCGGCCGATTGACCTACTTTGATGATTGGTACCGTTGGTGCTACCTTAAAATAGATGAAAAAGATGAATTTATAGAAAATTGATATTTAGTTGTAAAAGTTTAAGAGTGAAATTTAAATAGTCAAAATTTTAGTAGACGACAAAATTTCGAATTTAATCTAAGTTCTTTTCGTATGCATATTGGCTATGTACACCGTTCTTTAAAAACAAAGAAAATGTTTTTGTTGTTACTACAACAAATATTTGTGTGCTACTAAATACACTATTTGGTATTGAATTTTGTGACTTCTGCACTCCCTTTTTAATTGTTTCACTTTTTAGATTTGAGTATAAGAGACCACTGAGAACATGACTAAATAGATTCTTTTTATGGCCAAGTAAAATAACGATTAGCAGCCATTTGGCAGCTTGTACACGTTTTTAAGGCACCTTCAAATTGTTGGGATCCCCCGAATAGACTGTTTATAGATATAGCAGAACCTCGATTAAGTGGTAATGAACTTCTTTATCTCGATACTTAAATGAGTTACAAAAAACTTTTCACAGGAAAAAAAGAATGTAACTTATCAAAATATGTTGTCAACATACAAGGATAATTTATACGTTAAGCTTGTGAATTCCACTCCCAACGCAAATCGACGTAGGCCATCTAAAACACTAGACTCCGTTTTTCTGTTAATGGAGCTATAAATGCTATTATTTCCTTCCACCTCATGTCAAAACCCACGTTGCAAGTGAATATCTTCAACGTACAACTGTATTATAAGGAATTTGTCTAATTTCTTAGTCTTTGTATGCTTCCGCTTTCGAGCCACCACCACCATTCCCTCCCTTTGCCCGGATTTGAGAGAAAGCTATTTCCTATCCTACCTACATGGGGATCATCATTGTATTCGTAAAATATTACACTTGAATATGTTTCAAGTAGCTCAACTGCAGGATATTCAAACTAGCAAATTAAATTAAAAATATAAGTTACATCTCAACCAAATTGGAAAGTCATTGGCAACAATAATTTATCCCAATTCTTAGATACATTTTTATTTTACAGTACAATCTTTTACCTGGGAAAAATAAGTATGTTTTTCAACGACGACTAGGGTATTGTTTCTAAAAATATCAACAGGACCTACTTGTTTCTGAGTTTTCCAAAACAAAGTAATATTGCAACATTATGCAAAGGAGCATGCTACATCGAAACCTACCTTTTGAATGAGAAAACATCTGGAATTGCATGATGTGCAATAGAGAAACTGATTCTGATTTGCACAGTTGGCCGTTGCTATTGGAGTCGTGGGAATAACTAACTCGACTGGCGCCAGCACACAGCTCGTTGCTCCACAGTTGTTAGTGCAGCATGAGGCGGTTGTCAGTCCAAGGGCACTACCACCATAGTTCAAGCCCGTGACCGAGCTACAGGTTGCTCCTCCATTCGCAGGACATGCGGCTCGGCCACCAGCCATAATCACATTATTTCGCTGATTTTCTACCACGGCGACGGAGTCAACAACACGCGGTAGAACTGACGGAACGGTCGACACAGACGAAAGGATACAAGCACTCGCTGTAGCCGAGGGCTGTAAACTGCGTTGGTAGACGGGGCCCAGGACAGTATGTGAAGTAGTCGTTAACGAAACTTGGACTTTTCTAATAGCCATTTTCATCCGGAGCGCAAACAGAAGCGGTGGCAGAGCTTATTCGTTTTTCAGGAATTCCAAATAATTGCACACCAACGGTCATTCCGCCTGACTTTGATCGCTATCGAACTTGCTATTTAACATATGGGCATCAATACCACTCGTGGACGCACATGTTTTCCTACCACTCGCCGGCACTGTCGTATAATAATCCAATAAAGTAATTGCTTACTATTGGACCTTCTTCAAAACGACCGAATCATCATCACATCAACACTTTTCAATTCATTCACTTAACTATGTTCCTGAAGTTTTTCATGTGATTGAGTTCTTCTGAGCCACCTATAAGTCTGCGTATTTGTCCGCGACAATGAGGGGCATGCTATAAAAACTAATGCAAAGCAAAATACTAAATCACTCTAAAATTACACAATGTCAGGTCAATCACAGTCGCCCACTTGATGTAAACCTACATGAAACAAACAAGTCACTAATAAATAACAAATGAGTCTCAGATAATGCAAAAATACGCTTTGATTTCTTTGTCACGCCTAGCACGCAGTGCGAAAATCGAAAGTCTTCCATAAGACAATGCTATTTCGAAAGATTCGTACTAGCTCAACGTGCCCGATACTCGTGACCAATTTTAACATTCACGGTATAATCAAATTTTGCTCGGAAATGTTCGAAACGGACTAAAAATGTGAAAAGTTGGAACCATATGGAGAGGAAAAACTTTCAATTCGTCTGTACTTTACGCGACCACGGCTATTCTTTGTGTGATATCCTAAAAATCACGAACTCTAGTCCCACCAGTAGCGTCAATCTCTCTTTGATTCTTGTTCTCTTTACATCCCCAAACACAACGAAATTCGCCCACGTGAATTTCATTTAACTCCCAACCACCCAACAAGCTGGCAGAGAATGCGAACAGCTGTTTCCCATTCATTCGTTTGCTCTTTAGGTTTCCACTATTCAGTCCTCAGATATGCCGTGGCGAAATGTGCAACAGTTCGTTTTGCGTTGTGTTGATTGGGGTTGAGAGAAGGAGGTGCACGTTTTCATTTCACCCCACTGTGCTATACACATATATGTATACTGCGAGCTGTATCCCTTAATAGATATGCATGCTCTTTGTATGAAGTTTATTATTCTATAAACTGAAATATGGAAATAGAAGTGGCGAAAACGAGAACAGACTCCGTGCAAAATTTTCAATATGCTTCAAATGTAAAAATGTCTTAGGTGTCCTAAATAATATACTGCAGTATCATGGATTGTTCAACTAAGCTCGCAGAGTGATGAGCTGCTAACTAGCGAGTAAACTTTGCATACGTCTATAACTCGCAGATTCTAATATTGGGCATCGAGCTACGTCACCCCCAATCGCAGCCAAGTGTTTGAAACGGATTTACCAAGCCCAAATGAAATCTTTGAGGGGTAAAACTGATTCATAATCAAAATGCGAAAGAGAGTAGCACCACACTCCTTAGCTTACAAGGTCATAGAAAAAGCTTGTTACAGCGAAGGGCTCATGCTTTGAGGAATTGTCGGGCAACGGCGAAGGCTTTCAGTTAAAGATCCCTCTATCGATTTACGAGTCAGTATTACAGCTACCAACCATCTAAAAATGTGCCCATTTTCACTAGTAAAGCCATCATCCGATTCTTCTCTACGGCGCTTCGCTCTTCCTGACCGTGTTTCAATTCAAACGTTTCCGAATCTATTGTTTTCGTGCTCAAAGTATTCCTTATCACTCCACACACTTAACGAGTTCAAAAACTTTTAACTTTAACGAGTTCCAAAACTCACTGTCCGGAACTTCAACAAATCTTGCTTGTTGAGTTGCGAACGCAAATCAAACCCACTTCTGACACCAATCGTTGTGGTTTTGAGTTGAAACACTTTGTAAATTTGAAATTCTTTGCATTGTCTAAATAAAATAGGTTCTTTATGACGATTAAATACACTTTTGTTTCAAAAACACTCGTTACAAACACATTACTTGGCATACAACCTTTAATATAATAATTCGCTCTGAAAACGCATAGCTGTGTAAAATGCTTGATTTGTTTTTCACTGACTGACTGTTGAGATTCACAGCGAGACTATTTCTAGTAGCTCGGGAATTCCCAGTACGATTGAGACCTCATTAGAAGTTGTAGTTCGCACTATTTTGTTCGATTCCATGATTTCCTGGCTATTTCGGACCTCTCTCGTCATATGAGAATTTGTGTATACAATAAAATTAAAAAAATTCCCATAGAATAAGAGAAATCTGGAATAGCTAAGAAGTCATGTAATCGAATGAAACAGTACGGACTGGATCATCTGGCGATGTCCTGATCATTCTGGAAATGTCCAAGCTGCTATAAATTACCCTGTTGTGAAATTTGCGTCAGTACTTACGCATCTGCACAATATCCTAAGTGTGCCACGATTCGTCTTCAAAGACAATTTTTCCCAGTAAAGCTAGACTGTATTTCATAGCTGCAGCGAGCAAATACAGTCTTTTCTTTTGTTGTTCAAGTAAATGTAAAGTAACGAACAATACAGGTCTACATCGAAATTGCCTTTTACATGAAAATGTAAATCTATATCTACAGCATTTGATTCGCTGAATCTGAATATAAAGCAATCCGACGACAGCCCTCGGCGGGTCTAGGGGTTGAAGCTGGTAGAGAGCTTCATTACAATTTTTTAATCATTGCGGATACGAGTGTGGAGTGATTAGTTCCACGACTCACTTTACCCCTGATTTAAAAACAGGTACCTAAATCAGAGCAAGGTGAACTCAAAGCTTGGTGCGCGGACCCTCCTCCGAACCTGGATTCGAACCAGGGACCCCACACGCAAGAAGCCAGTGCTCTACCCACTAGGCTACTCAAGCTTTATTGTATCTAAATATAGAACTTAAAATTGTTAGTTTGCTTCCCACATTTAATATAGTTGGGTGCTTGATAGAATTATCATATTTATCACGAGCATTCAAAATTGTTGTGTTATTACTTTAATAATAATTTCTTAAAATTTGTTTATGCAGAAATCATCAGAAAGACTTGTTGCCCTATATAAATCTAAAAATCAGCTTGTAATTTGTCATAGCTCAAATGGCTTAGGTTTTGAAGATTGAATGAATACAGTTTAGAAGCTATTCTTCTCCTCAACGATAACACAAAATCTTCGATTCTGTTGAAACATACGAAAAAATGAAATTAATTTTAGACCTTATATCATATTCAGAGCACCAATGGCTTATTTGCAAAGATCTCATAGTCATAACCATGTTGTTGGGTCTGCAAACGGGCCACACAAAGTATCATTGTTTTTTGTGTGTCGGGCTAAATCTTTACATTACATAAAAAAAAAAATTTCGAATCCAAGACCAAATCTGAGTCCCGGGGTCCCAACCTCTAGTAAAATCCGAAAAAAATCGTGTACCACCTTTGCATATTAAATTGGGATTAATGAAGAACGTTGTCAATGATCTCAACAAAGATGGACCTACATTCAAATTAAAGGAGGAATCTTTACCGGTCCTCAAATTAGAGCGCTTCTGAAGGACTAAAACTTGGATAAAAAAGATCCACGGGAGTCTTTTAGAGCAGTCGTTCATGTCCTTTTTTGGGAAATAATAGATGTGGAAAATATATCGTTTTTGTGAGCAGTACCAGCAGCTGGGTAGCAATATGTCCCTAAAAATTCATTTCTTTCACAACCAAAGTGATTTTTTACCTACTAACTGAGGTAATGTAAGTGACGAACATGGTGAACAGTTCTTCGAAGAAATATCCACAATCGATCAGAGATACCAGGGCAGATGAAATGCGTCAATGTTGGTGGACTATAGCTGGAGCTTGAGTAGAGATACCCCTGAAAGTGATTACAAAAGACAAGCGAAAAAGAAGAAAAATTCTTAACACGGTTAAATAGTTTTTTGATGTTTCTAGATTCTAAATTCCTGTAAAAAGTTGAAAACAACAAGTTTTGTTTAAAAACTGAATAGTTTATGTTAAAATTTAGAGACCATTTTTTCCTTTAGAAGCTAGATAAGCTAAAATAAATTGTTTATGTTCTTTGACATTTTACTTTAAGTCCAGCTTGTAACATAAAACTTATTTCCAAAGAGACAAATTTTATTTTTTTGTCATCTTTTAAGGCACGTCACACCGTCGGATATGAAACCAGATGATTCAGCCACCTTTCATTATTTGCCACTAGAATTGGACGCTATTCGGCGATTCTTCTCCAATCCGGATCTATTGATTTTTTTTTGTGTTTTGGCAGTTACTTTTGACCCTCGTTGTCCTTGTCCTTCAAGTAATATCTACCTAAACTTGTTGCGAAATTCCTAGCGAAATGCAACTCCCATCCGAATCGCCAAATTTGTAGTCTCTCTGAATATACTTTTGAAGCAAAAATTTAACGTGAGACCTAGGGTTGACTATGTAACGTGGAAGAATCAGCATTTTATATACCGAAATTAAGTTATCTTTGCGCGATTCAATAGAATAGAAAATGATTAAATATTGGAAAATGGTCAGGATTTTCAAATAATCGAATTCTTGAAAATATATATTTCTTAAAGAATCTTTCGAACATTTTAGCTGAATATTTCTAGTAAATTCAGTAAATAGTTTTCGAGATGTCCAACAATTACTGAAGAGCTCTATAACCCTTGATTGCAGGTAATTAACGGCATCTACAAATAACTGGCTTCGATCGTCGTATTGGATCCTTTGAAGTCTATTGTTATGTAGTATTTCTTGTGTATTTAATTAAGGTACCCATGTATTATTTATTGTTAGGAATGCCCTTGGAATGAATTGTGGACTCAATGCTCGTCGATACGCTTAAAAAGGACTTATTCTGAGCGAGTAAAGGTGGCAGCCAAATGCGCTAATTAGAATAGATGATTCGATGTAAGTAATTAAATAATTAGTATTTCTTTATATAAATCGGGTTTAAAACCTCAAATGAGTTTTTCGCGAAATTATGTTTTCAAAGTCAAAATTATGTTTTCAAAACTACTCTACGAATTTGAACTAAATTTATAAAGCTTAGTAAAAAACTAGTGGCTGGTCGAAGGATTTTCTTTTTTAAACTTACATTTTTTTTATAAACATCTAACTAGTTACTGTTTTTCCTTGAAAATCCGTGAGTAAATTATCAGAGGCCTGTCATTTTATTTATTTTCAAAGAAAACATCTTGGAATATACACTAGATTTAACAATGAACTAATTATTTTTTTGTTTGATTTATATTTGATATAAAAATAAACAAAATTAACCTGATCCAAATTATTCAAATAACGAGTTGAAGTGTTTACTTCCGGTTTTACACAGGAAACATTTTTTTTTTCAAATCTAATTTCAAAATTAAAAAGAACTGGTAATTTTCTATACCAATCATTATGTTTAATGTTTGACAAAAAAATTTTCGAATCTCAGAATCGGCTTCCAAAAAAACCTTTCATCAATTTCGTCAATTATTCAGAAGCCCATAGCCCAGCAAATAAACCTCATAGTAAAATAAAACTGCGTATCCACGTTCATATCCTCTAGAAGTACCATTATGCACAATGTCACGTGAAATGCCCCTGGATAAACCAGGAAACTGTTATGGTGGTCACCACAAAGCACGACTTGTTTGCCGGGGCTCAATAAATATGGCGACAACTTCCGCTAAAATAAATATTTTGTTCCCAATTACTATAATACTACGATAAGGTTGTATTATTTGTTTTAAAAATAAGTTAACACTTCATTTTTTTTTAAAAACTTATATAAATTACTCATTTTTTCATGCCGCTGACTACCGTTAGCCCTTTAATGAGGAAATTCAAATTTTCCGGACGACACAAGTGACGAAAGAGATTTGTAGCATTTAATAGTGGAAGCCACATTTACATCTGATATATTTAAGTTAGCTACGACTCATTCTAGTTTTGGCGATCGTAACAGTGGCTCACAGCCAAAATGATGTACCCAGGTAGCTTATGCAAAATGATCAATATCTAGCTGCTTTTGAATGCAATAAAGAAATACACTTGTGAGCAATTGCAGATATATTTATTTATCATTTATGTAAAAAAAAAAATAACAAAAAATATAATCCGTTACGATAAAAATTAATAAAAATCCAGACAAGAAAGAGCTGATTGTGACCTTACAGCCAAAATGATGTGAAATGGTTTTCCCTAAAAAAGTATCGCTAATTCCAATAATCCGTTTGTGAGAAAAGAGTATCGCATTGCAGACATAATGATTATCAGTCAGACCTTGATTTTTGAATGAAATCATTATTCTGTAAAGAACAATACGACTTTTAATTCGCGATGGATCATCACACTTCTATTGAAGAGCGAGAGCTAATAATAAACCATTTCAAGGACGGGAAATCTCAAAAAATTGCTGAGATTGTTAAAAAGAGTGCTTCAACGGTTCAGCATATTATTGAACGTTTTGTTCGCGAAAATCGTTTAGGAAAACGAGTCAAAAAAGCTCACAACAATTTTTTCTGAAACGGATTGCCGTTGGATCTTGAGTCAGTCAAAAACGGATCCTACATTGAGTGCCCCCAAATTGGCAGAGTTTGCTGAAAGGACTCGGCAAAAAGAGCAACCACCAAACTATAAGGGAAATACTCAGGAATCCCAATTGAAATGTTTGAGTTGGCCGGAAGAAACCTTTCATCAAACGCAAAAACAGATTGCGCCGCTCGTGAACATCTGAAAAAGGATACTGCCCTTTGGGAAACTGTCACTTTCTCTGAGGAAAGTAAATTTAATTTATTTGGATCTGACGGGCAAAAATACGTCTGAAGGCAACCAAATACAGAGCTCAATCCAAAAGATTTAAGGGTCACTGCGAAATACAGAGGTGAACATGATATGGTATGGGCATGTATGTCGCAAACAAGGGTCGAAAATCTAGCTTTCATCGATGGTATCATGGATAAACACCAATATTTGAATATTTTGAACGGGAACTTACTGCAAAGTGCAGAAAAATTGATTATAAGGAATAATTTTCGATTTTATCATGACAATGATCCTATGCATTTCTCCCAATTCGTTCAAACATGGCTCATTTGGAATTGCCCACATGTTATTCAAACACCTCCACAGTCTCCGTATTTAGATTTAATAGAGAATTTGTGGTCAGAATTAGAACACAGAATTAACAACCGACAGAACCTAAAAAGAGCTTTGCAGGAAGAGTGGAACCAAATTCAGCAGAGCACACGAAATCATTAGTGGAATCGATGCCCCGCAGATTTGACGCGGTTCTTAAGCAGAAAAGCTATCCCACAAAATACTAGGTCATATTTTTTAATTTCATAAGATATTGAAAACGATACAATTTTTTTCTCGGAAAAACCGTTTCACATCATTTTGGCTGTGAGGCCAAAATCGGCACTTGTCTGCATTTTTATAAACATTATATCTATAATTCCTCGTAACTTTTTTTTTCTATATTTCATTCAGAAGTTGACAGATATTGATCATTTTTCATATGATACTTGGCCACATCATTTTGGCTGTCAGCCACTGTATATCTCAGTAGAAAAGTTTACTTGGTTTTGAACTCTAGCAAAGTTCTTTTTTAAATGTATTTGTACGAAAGGTAGAAATGATTAGGAAAACCCAATACTGTGCTGTTTCCTAGGATTTATTCATACGATTCATTATGACCATTTAGTATCACGTCCATCTTCAAATTTAAACCAGGATCATGTCCACAAAAAATTGAAGAATACGTACTCAGAAATTAATCACTTCCGAAGATTCTATTGTCACTTATTTCAATCATACGCGGCTACGTGATCCTGTAATCGCTTTAATTTACTGAAAATCCGAATTACAACACAACTGAGCTACGATTATGAACGTTAGCAGGCAGTACAATGAATAAAACAAGCACATACATATGTATCGTTAGTAAGATAGGCATTTATTTGAAGAGCCACAATTTATTTACTGTAAATTATAATCATTTCTAGTAAGTGAACGTTATTTATCTCATTTAATTTAACTGAACAACAGATATATCCAATCAATTTACGGTTATACAAAAATATCATTATACAAAAAAAAAACAGTTTTTAAAAGAAACTAAAGGCAAAAGTACAAAGTTTCAAGCATAAAGGAATCCGAACTAGCCGCGATTCATAGTAAAGATTTTCTCTGAATACATCAATCCCTCCTAAATACATTGTTAGTGCTGGCAGCGATAACAATTGACTTCGCTGCTTTCAAACAAGTCCATCAAATTTCAGTTTCACATTGAATTTCTACAAGTGTTATTCACGACATTCTCTCAAAATTTGCAAGTGCATTTCGATAATCGAGAACTAATTGATGGGCAACCATACATGGGTTTCGATTATACTTAGCTTCTTACTCAAAGACGAAAAAATGCAGAGTAGACACGTAGTTTGGAGATTTTTTTTTCGAGATTATTCTTTAATTAATGAATTAAACAAATGACTCGTTAATATTTCAACAGAAATCAGTCATAAGTCACTGTGATTTTCCTATCTAGTTAAAGTGAGATTAAAACTGAAGGCGGGAACATTAAGATCGTACGTTTTTGCGCTCACAGTGGCTTATGCTGGTGGCCCCAAGCATTAACTTGAAGATTTTTGATAAAACTCGCCTGCTAGATGCATCAAATACTAATCGGACTTTAAACAAGCCTTCTAGCAACTACACATGCTCAATAATGTACTGAGGAGACATTTCAATGTTTCTCGTTAGAACGACGAAACTTCAATATTTCGATTGATTTACGAAAGTGAAAGATAAAATTATGAAAGTATTGATTCAAAGTATGAAATAATAAGTGATTGAAATCCTAAATATATTCTATCATATATTTGATCGGTGTTTTATTACGCTACATACAATCAATATGCTCGATAATGAAATTTTGGTGTTCTACTACTCGATATACAAAAGTACTTTTCTCCCTTTCTCTCGGCAATTGTTGTGGAAATTATGTTGAAAACGAAAATTATCTATCATTTAGCTGTGTTCTTTTCTCTGTCGTTTTAAATATAATACAAAAAACTGTTAATTCATCATGTACTGTTTCGTTTTTTTTTTTATTAATCGTCAAATTTTAATCGCTGATGATTTTATTCAACGCTGTCTCACGTTTTAGATAATTGTTTGAGGAAAGGATCATGCATATACGTTTATCAGTATTTTCAATTTGTTTCTCATCAAAATTATTATTATTGTACAATTATATGCGCTACGATGGTATTGTTGCAGCTGATGTTTATATTGTTCGTGTTGTTTAAAAACCATGTACTTTGAGTTGATCTGGCTTGGCTAGACCGGATTTTGTTAGCCACTGACAAATGTTTTCACGCTGATCACCTTGAAGCTGCAATACTTCGCCGTATTCAGGATGCTCAATTACAGTGCCATTGCACGCAAATTCCTGAGGATGAAAAAAACGAAGAACAATATTATTTACGTGCTTGATGAAGTTTATTTAAAATTAGAATCATTTTATTTTGTACAAGATCACTTATTCGATTAGCGTATCCTTTAACATTTCTCCTAATCATTCTGAGGAAGGGACCTTAACACATACAACAACTACCCAGACTACAAACGCACCAAAAGCAACAAATCCGACGGTGCTAGTTATAATAAGGCATCTAGATAAATGGACTCAGCTAATGAGAACCCTCAAAGAACTAAATATCAAGTTTGGGACGTTTTCTCACAACTTTGATAATATTGGCATCAGCATAAAGCACAACAGGATGACGTACATCATTAATAAATAAAGCAAATGGTTAAGGGCCTAGATGACTTTCTTGTAGAATGCTAGAAGTCGTTTTTATTTGAGATGTCAAGGCCCCGCGAAGGGCTACACGTCAAGTAAGAGTCGATCCAGTTCAAAAACGAGTTAGCGAATTGAAACGATTGAAGCTCGACTAAGAGTATAGAGTGATCAAGCGTATCAAAGGCTTTCGTCAAGTCTGTGTAGGCACAGTCAGTTTGGAGGCCAGCCCAAAAAAATTTGGCAGTCAGGCTCTAAGCGAGTCAAGCGAAACTGTTTCCAGGCTTTGCTTTTGGAAATTTTCAAATGACAGCTGTGGAGACATCACATCCATGGAAAACGAACCTTCCAGCTACTAAAGGTAGTTGGCAGTACCGTAAAAAAACAGCTGCTGTGTGGAAATGAAATGTAGCTCTGTCCGGATTAGGCTCCTGCAACACAGAAGACCAATCGCACTTAGCAAACAAGTCACGCAATCAACCGATATGAGCTCATCTAAAATTAAATTTCAGTTCAGATGCTTTAGATGATAAGCCATTACTAGAATTTAGCCCTAGTGCGAGTAAACGTAAACTTCTTATGACGATGTCTCACTCAATGCTGCGGCCTGGCGCGGTTATATGGACCACTGCGTTAAGATTCGAAAAGTATCGAACTAGGATGGTGGGTGTTTAGCGTAGGGAAGCGCTGCGCAAGCAGCAACAGAACAGTTTCAGGAAACGACGTGTTAGTTATAGCGAGAGTAATCCCAATTGATTTGTTGGCGAGCGAACGCAAGGAGATATTCTTGAACAGGGCAGAAGCGGGAAAAGAAATATTGGCTGCTCAAGCAAGAGCGCGAACACTTGAGCTTTGGGAGAGGCTCGACGGAAGCATGGACGATTAGACTAATTTGCGCCTTAAAACCTTGGCTTAATCGCTACCACGGTGAAATAAATCTCTGAGCCAGTTCCAACGGTTAATCCAGGATATACCTTCACAGAATGTGGAAAGCCAGGACGGAGTTCTATCCGTATTGTGTTAGGGAAATTGACTACGCTTTTTAAACCGTTCTCCGTTGCGCCCGCTTCAGAAGGGGGCGACACCATACTTTTTTCTGTAATCGGCCCTGTGACGCCGTGGAGATGATGCTACGCTCAGATAACGCCTGGGCAGCTGTGTTAGCATATGTGGAGTATCTACATTTTAGCGCTTTCGAGATATTCAATAATTTGTGTTTTGATTTGTACTGGAGATATATGGAGGGTGCATTTTTCAATATTGATTTTAGTATACTCCCACAAAAGATAAGTTTACTAAATTTTGTAGAATGATGTAATAGGGTGTGTAGTTTTTGAATCCAGTGTTAACTCAAAAATCAGAAAAATGCAGATAGAACGTTTATGCTTAGTAAAGCAGTATAGAAGAGAAAAAATTCTCCAATGTTGAAATGAATAAATTTTTATGTAAAAAACCATTACACATAATTTAGATCTGGATCATAACTCTCGCAAAAAGCATGGCACCGAGAGTAGCATTCAGTTTACAATCAAAGTTAGCAAAAAAAAATATTCTTGTCGACAAAATTCAATCTATCCGCCATTAATCCGCAGGAAAGAAAGGAAAACTATTAGAAAAATATATCTACGCTATAGCAATTTCTGCTCGTCAAATAGTCTACAACTTCGATTCATCTTGACTTAGATAAACATAAGAATAGCACTTTCATTCTTATGTTTGCCGAAGTTACGTAAGAGATAATCACTACTGTTTAAATATGATTTGAATAGCTTAGTCGTGATGATAGCCACATTTCGTCAAAAGAATTAAAATTTAGATATATTTTTTTTCATTTTTGTCATATATTTAGAGAGTAAATTCCAACATACCTTTTTACATGCTCGCACTATTTTCTTCAGGTCATATTCCGATGAGAGGCCTTGCACGGTAGTTAGTGTCTTTCGACCATTTCTTTGCTGGATTCTTATGTGCACAAGACCGTCCTGGACAGTGTCATCAGCACCCTTAATTGCATCAGCAAAGGGGTCTGCAATGAAATACCAATAGAAAAGCGTAAAAAAAATGCAAAATTCAATGTCAGCAAGAGAAATATAGGTCATGTGATCAATACACATGCTTTCATCTTCACATGCAATGGAATATCAAATGTGCATTGTAAACAACTAGAAAATCATTTCGCATCACCACACTACAACGTCGCCAGCTATCCGCAACCCAGACGCTGCCGATGCAACGACATTCGCATCGTTAAAAATTTCCGCATGCACTAGAAACGACGTCGGAATGATGTCAAACTGCTTCGTAGACAATGACCTCGATAAGCTCGTGGACATTTTCGCATGGACAAAGCCACGAACGGACGAGTTGCATTCGTCCCAAAATGATCGGCGCCTTACAAAGCAGTCTGAGGTCATCTCATCGATGCCTTTTTTCGAGAAACGCCTTTCTTTATCCAAAACAGATCTCAGGCTGTTCTTAAAGTTATTGAAATATGAAAATTGCTGGCTGAGTCACACGAGCTGCTGGCTGATGACGTTTCAACAACGAAACTTTCTCAAGTCATCCGCGAGAACGATGAAACACGATTTTCTCTCAGACAACGGCACTTTCAATATGAAAGTCATCGAAATAATTAACCGAAGATGGCCAAAATTTTCCACGAGTTTACAATCCAAGTCCAGCACGCTTCTTTTCGGACACATGGCAATCTCAAGCCCATAGACTAACAATAGTAGCTACGCAGGTCGCCATATTACAATCGAGAAAATTTCGAGAACTCATACACGCCTACGAGTCACAATCAATTTCCAGTCGAACGAAATATTCTACTTACCAAATTTTTGCAAATTCTGGATGGACATACGATAAACAAATTAAACACAGGCAAGAAATAAAACTGCCAATCGATTATCAGGCACACGACTTGTCAAAACGTTTGGTTCTAAATCGGATATGGACCGCTTGCTCGCGTGCACGACGACTAGGCTCGAAGAAATATCTCTTGTTTCCACTTGACACGAGAAACGTCTAGTCTGCGGAACGAATGAATTGGATTGCGGAACCAATGGAAATTTTCGTTGTCTTCGGATCGGTTTGTACTAGTTCACTCTTGGTGGTTTTTTTATATGATTATCCCCGTCCTTGTCGCGCAAAAATGCTGATTACTAATCTTTTTTTCCTAGAGATTTGTATTGGGATGGTTATAAGGATAATAGCTTTCAATTAGTTGACACGTAGCTTTGAATTGGCAATTATTCACGAAGGATTTGAACGAATGATTTAATGATAATTAAATCGTAGTGAATTCTCGGCTTAAATGACGTTTCAGAAAGAGAGCAACGAAGTTTCGATGTCAGGTGTATGTCGGAACTCCTGGAAAGTGGGACAAGAGAGAGAAACATATATGTGTGACTAGTGAAAAACAGGTACTCTATAGTTGATAACTGTTTCAAACTTCAGGTGTATACTTGGTGATAGTAGAAATTTTGCAGTCGTATACTATGGCACAAAGTATAGAAAACAAGTAAGAGCACCATCAATAGGCGCGTTTTTTGCTCCCCCTATCCACAACAGAACCAAAGCACAGCGTAATAACAACCAGCGTACCAACTTATTCCACTTTCCCAAAAAAACACTTTGACCTTGAAATTGCGCCTCCATTTACGTAATGCATTATCTGTCAAAGCGGCCTGAGATTATGTTGGTATATTTTGCGAGAGTGGGCCGTATGTGAGCAGCGAAAAATCTAGCTTGAGTATGTAGTTGCCGAATTGTATATTGCATCTCTTTCTGTTCCATGCGATTTCTTCCAACTTTCCAGGCTGACCAACAATACAATCTCAGGTTAGATCACTGGATTTTTGGGCCGTATACATATACGGAGTTGGTACGCTGGTTAGGAACTACTCATTACGCTGTGACCAAAGCGTAAGAAGTTAGTTCCTGGTTCCTAACCAGCATACCAACTCCATATATGTATACGGATAAAAATTCCCGTGATCTAACCTGAGATCATTAGCCTCGTTTATAACGTGGTTTCAAACTGGCTTAGGATTAGTCAAACCACGTTGTATACGCGCAGTGGATTGATTTGAGTTAAGTCGATCCAATCACGAAATTTTACTGGATTGGATCGACTTGGGCGTTAAAAGACGCGGGTTGATAGATTGAGGATTGAAAAATTTGAAGCCCACTTGAGTTCTATTCATATATGTGACGTTACGATGCGATATAATTCACTTTAGTAGAACTAGCTGCATTTTATTCGGTTAATCCACTTTAATCCAGTCACACCAAAAACCTACTTTGAAGTTTCATTTCAATCCGCTCCACGTCAAGCCAGTCCAAGTCGATCCTCGTAATATACACGGCTATTGATCCTGCGATTGTGTTGTTGATCAGACTGGAAAGTTTGAAGAAATCGCATGGAACAGAAAGAGATGCAAGATAAGATTCGACAACTACATACTCAGGCTAGATTTTTCGTTGCCCACATACGACCCACTCTCGCAAAAAATACCAACACACTCTCAGGTTACTTTGACAGATAATGCATTGCGTAAATGGAGGTACAATTTCAAGGTCAAAGTGTTTTTTTTTTGGGAAAATGGAAGGAGTTGGCACGCTGGTTAGGAACTAACTTCTTACGCTGTGACAGAACAATGCTAACCAGTGCAGACGCATTGGAAACAACAAAAACTCATGTTCTGGATACGGAAAGTTGTTGTTGTTTCCAATGCGTCTGCACTGGTTAGCATTGTTTTGTTATAGATGGGGGGAGCAAAATAGCACGCCTATTATCAAATCGTCCAAAACGATTCTAGTGTGATCTCTGGTATTGTGGGGTTGCGGTGCGGAGAACTCTAAGTAGTCTTAACCTCAGTGTAGGTTACTATAAATGGCTACAAAAACATATAAAGCGAACCCGTTTCCAGATTCCTGTGTGCCAGATTGTCAGACCGTTTCAATCAAGAAATCAGTTAAGCATTTAATAAACATCACGTTTTTTCCCGTACTTTCAGCCACTGAATTTTCCTGAATCATGTGGTGGAGAAATTCATGAAAAGTACGGGAACGCTCTTATTACATTTCCTGAAAATTGACAACCAAAAGTGTCAGTTTTCGGTTTGTGGAGAACAATAGTGATTATAAAGTCTTCCTAAGCGGTGATAAATTATCGCCACAAAAATATTGGACCTTCATAAAAACATTAGGCAACAAATAATTGCTTGCCGCGCACATTTTAAGATATTTACTAGCACCCAGGCTCGCACCGCACCCTTTTCAGTATTTTTCAGAAGCTAAGACCCCACTGAAAGGGAAAATTTTCAATTTTCAGTAAATCGGCGTATGGGAACGGCTTCATTGCAATTAATCGCAATTAATTGTAGTGCGGGAATAGACCTAAAATATTGTTGTGTCTGACACGTGCCGTTCTTGATAATGTGAATAAACCTTAAGAAGTTCGTCGCTGCCGGTGGACACCGTATGCGTATTCGGTTTTGAAATGCCATCAAAAGGTGGTAAATGAGGCAATCTTCCAAGATAAAAGTGCTTTCCATGGGAAATTGGAAGGAATTCACCTCCTAACTCTACTCTCTACACCCAAAATTTAAAATTCGAAGCTACATTTGTACAAAAAATGGTATTGCCTGTACTTTTGTGTAGATCCGTACTTTGGGCGACCGACAAAACGCGTTCAGGTCTACTATTGCACTCGTATGTGAGTAAGGACTCTACAATCACAACTTGATGCACGAGGCCAGACCCGGACACTGCTTTCAGCACGACAATCAATTTTACTTACCTTGTCAGATTGGTACGAATATATCCCCATCCATAGACAATTTAGTTTCATTTCCATCATTGAACTATTTTGTTTTAAAAAAATATCTTAGCGTTAATATAACTTTTACTCTATCCACGTTTGGATTATATCCTTTTATTAACTTCCAAACATATTAAATAGTAAAATATGCAATTATTTTCAATCTCTTAAAGTTACACGGTGATATTATTTCAATTATTTACACTATTTTTTCTTCACTTACAATAAAAAATACTATTGTATCCATGATGTAGTTTTCCTATTTAAAATAACGTTTTTCGTGCCCCCTATAATTTTAATATTTAGTGGCAAAATACAAATGTATGGTATATGATGTCATTAAAAAATTGATACTTTTTGTCGCACAACTATGAAACTCAATGCAAAATTCCTCAACTCAAAGCAAGATTGCTTTGAAAATATTTTGAAAAAATAGCATAAAAAAAGCATATTATTTGTTCTGTTTAAAACAACGAACGCAAATTTTAACTAGATATCATTTCGTCGCAGCTTTGAACTTCGATTTTGCATGTTTGTTTCTGCAAATGTCGCCAAAGTGTCGATTTCGGCACAGAATAAATGTTTGCCGCTTGGTTTTGGGACATACCTCGAGAGCAGGCATTTATCGCGTCTGCCAGCCGTTCTTTGAGATTGTCTTTGGAGTCTCGACGCTTGACCTGTATGTGCTGTGGAAGACGACCTTCCTGTAATAAACGTACCTTGTGTCGATGCAGCGTAGATATGGGTATTTTAATGGTTTGGCTGATTGTTTTTAGCGATTCGCCTTTCTCCAACATTTTAATTGCAGAATCCAACATTGGGTGTTCTCGTTCTGTTTTATAGGCGCTGTTCTTTCGCACACGTCGCCAAAGAACTGTTTTCGAGATATTATACTTTGTCGCGGCTTTCTGCAGACTCACGCCGAAATGCAGTACATCTTGTATTGCTGCTTCAAAGGCCTCGCCACGCGATGAGAATCCTGGTAGTTCTTCTGCTTTGTATATTTTTTTGTCGGGTTTTAATTTTTCTGGCAGCTCGGTTTCAGTTTCGTGCGCACTACTCACTTCATCTGCGTTAATCGTAATTTCATGGTGGGTCTTTTCAACCGGCAAGACAAAGCTTGGTTCACTAGTTTCTGCAAGAATGTATTCATTGTTTGCCTGCTCCATGGCATATTGAGCGAATTTTTCGTGAGAGCTGTATACTTCTAAATACTCAAGTTCCTTTTCTGATTGCATTCCATCTGTTTCCTGGGAATGAAATATCGCGATTAGTAAAATTTCTAGATTAATGTTACGCTACAATTTTTTTAGTATACCTCCTCGTACTTCCGTTTTAAAGGAAGAAAAATGAAATACAAAACCTAATTGTCGACACCCACCTCTGATTTACCAGCAGTCCCTGATTGTGGCACTTCAATCTCAATATCATCTACGGGTTCAATACTCAATTCTTCCTGATACGTTTCCTGTTTCGGTACAATTCGTCTCTCACAATTTATTCCACTCTTTATTTCCAGCAAATTAAACGTGTTGAAAAAGTCTGACATGTCGGTCGACGAGACACAGACCTCCCCAATATAAATAAAATCCAAAATCGTTTTCAGTATACTAGGACGAACTTCCGGTATCATAATCGTCACTTCCTGATTCATCGGAACGTCTCGAAACATTTCTTTGAAATAATCACTACAGAAACATAGCAGGAATCGATGAGCCCTAAACTGAATGCCTTTGTCGGACGCTACGAGTACATCGCACGAGGCCTCGTCATTGTGCAAACTTCGCTGCAAGTCCATTATGGTTTCGGAATGGGTCATCCATTTGAGATGGTGCATCATTTCGGTAAGTTTACGTTTACGACTAAATATCAAATCGGATCGTTTTGTTTATTTACTAATTCTTCTCTCAGCCCGTTCCGCGCCACAAAATTTCATTTACACTCCGTTGCTTCTATACGTTCCGGGTTCCTTTTTCCTAGCAATTTGACACACACTGGGTTTACAGCAGTCGGACCAAAAGTGACCTGACCTAAAGCGCGGACTAAATGAACTTAGTCCTCAGGTGTTTACAATGAACCCGACCTAAAATTTGCTTAGGTGGAATTTAGTCCTCGTCCGTATATGACAGCTGTCATTTAGTTTAATTTTCCTTCATGCACTGTATTTATCGTTTCATTTGTCTCTCAAACATGTTTATTTCAATGATTTTGTGTCAAAGGGGAATGTTATGAGCTTATATTCAACATACATACATTATTAATAGTCGCACAAAAATCAATGTTTAGGTCGCGTGTGTTTACAACGATTATAGTCCACGACCTATATTTAGGTCAGGTCGCTTGAAATCGTGGACCGACCTAAATTTAGGTCGGTCCACGAGTGTCTACAGCACGTGGACTAAAAAATTTAGGTGGAATTTGGTGTTTAGTCCGCGGACTAAACGTCCGCTGTAGACGATACTACAATTCCGAACGAACCACGGGAACGATGGCTTCCAAGAAATGGAATGGTCTCAGGTCACGGATGTCAAAGATAGTTTTGTTACATTGGTTTCTATTTAAAATGCACTTGTTTCAGTGGAATGAAACGTTGTCTCCGAAGAAAAATATATGAATAACTTGTTTTGTTCGCTATTGCTGCTTACTTGAGCAATTATTTCTGATAAAATTCACATTTGTTTCTGATCAAATATTTCTTTCCATAAGAAATAAGAAATTCGGAACAGCTGACATGGCGAGAAACTACCGCCGCTGTAAGTAAACCGATTAGGTTATGTATTTTGTTATGTAAAGAGCTGTCAATTGGTCGATAGCCCCAGAAACTTTAAAAAAGAGCCCGTAGGAAACTAATTTTTATCAAATGGCTTCCTTACTAAGAAGTATTTCTACGGGTATTCGGAACACATACGCTAACACAGGTATTACTAAAGTTTTTGACGACCTGGAATGAATTTTTAATATTTAGCTTATTCTAAAATAGCTTCTCGGGCGATCATCGCACGATTTTCATCGACCGAGTCTGCTAAGACCGAGGAATCGAAACGTAAGAGCCCTTAGAAATTTTGAAGTATTTCAAACCTTTACTGTCCAGGGTCTTTTTAGCTACGATTCGAAAACATGATGATGTTGCTCGAAGCCAACTAGCAGATTTCGGACGATATGTGGCCGAATGTATGCCGAAATATGTACAAAAGGTCCAACTGACTGCTGGCGATGAGCTCGAAGTTCTTATCTGTCCGGACGGCGTTGTTCCTGTTTTGCAATTCTTGAAAGATCACCACAATGGTCAATTTGCCAATTTGGTTGATATTGCTGGCATGGACGTACCGAGCCGGCAATATAGATTTGAAATAATCTACAATATTCTCTCATTGCGTTACAATTCCCGTATCCGCGTCAAAACATACACGGATGAGTTGACACCGGTCGACTCGGTGAATGAAGTATTCAAGGCTGCTAATTGGTACGAACGAGAGATCTGGGATATGTACGGAGTGTTCTTCGCTAATCATCCTGATCTGAGACGAATTCTGACTGATTACGGTTTCGAGGGACATCCCCAGCGACGAGATTTCCCATTGTCGGGATACGTTGAAGTATATATGCCACTGAATTGGGTTGTTTCTTACTAAGAAATATTTATTTCAGTTGCGTTACGATGATGAAAAGAAACGTGTTGTGTGCGAACCGTTAGAGCTTGCTCAAGAATTCCGTAAGTTTGACTTGTCAGCACCATGGGAGCAGTTTCCGAACTTCAGGAATGCTAATCCTGCAGCAGAAGAAGTTTCCACGAAAAAGGACGAGAAAAAGTAATGATGTCGAGCATGCTGAGTAATCGTATGAATAAAATATAATTGATATATAACGAATAGTTTTTTCTTTGTTTTCGTGAAATATGTTACTTCGAGTTTTGTGATTATCATAGAGCCGGCCTTCAAGAAAAATAGATCATATGTGGATTAAAAAATACAGGATTTTTTTCTTTAGTTTCAGCAACATTAACGTAAATAGTTTGAAATAAATGAAATTAACACTGAAATGGCATAAAATTAGATGTTTTTATATATGGCTGAAATTACAAACGCCGAAAGTTTCAACGCTTCCACTACAGGGCCTTGAACCCGCTTTAGGTGTTCCGATTGCGTCTGCGCATGCTATTCTTCCGAAGTGGATTTTAACGCCCACAAAGCGGAATGGAAGTCTTCTGATGTGGCCAGACAGATTAACGTCTTCCTTTCGGGGCTCAACCATGTCCTCCTCAATTAGATTGGGAAAGTTTGTAGAGCCATGGCAGGCATAAGACGAAACATAATTGCCCAGGAAGACACATGTAACGGTTAGATATTGCACAGGATGTTCTCTGGCCGTCCTGCCTGGAAGAGGCTGACTCTCTCTGTGAATGCCCAGCGTTTGCGCGTTTTAGATTGGAATTCTTCGGCTGGGATAGGGCAGGTATACAGAAGATAGCACCTTTTTTCCTGTCATTGATCTTGGATTTCGTTAAGAGATCTGGGAAACTATGGCAGGCGATGGATATGAGTACAATGACTTTTTCTGGCCTGATTGCTTAGAGGTGCCAGGTGCTTCTCCCCCAACCCACAAACAGAACCACATACACACGCAAAAACATATAAAGACGGCATGTAGAAAGCAATAGACTGCCATTCGATAAAGGAGAAAGATTCACTTAAAAAAATTCCCGCAAGTGAGTTGTGTTCCAAAAAGTCATGTGTATTTCAAATAAACCAAACAAAATTGCAAATTATTCTACAATTGAGAAAAAGTATTGTTGGTAAAAAATATTCTAATCAAATAGAAATGGTGAAAACTATCAACAAGAGGAATCTGCCATACACGTTCTGATCATTTAGGAACAGCCAATTCAAAGATAATTTTACCTAATATCATTTGTTTTCGACTTCGCAGTATTAAGCTTAATATCTTAAAGAGTATATGATTATGCATGCATTCATGTGATATAGAAGATGCATCTTGGATGCACTAACAATTTGTGCATGTTAAACCAGCTTAATAGAATAGGAACAAGTGCAATGCAGTGACTATTTTGAATGCTTTGAGAATCAAGTCAAAATACAATTCCCTGTAGAGTTTATTTGAAGGTATTTTGCATCGTTAATCCTTTTTTTTCATTTCTGATGAAAATAGAAGAGTTTTAGACGTTGCGAAATCTTAATGAAAAATGGAAATCTACTTTTTCAAAGAAGATAATTCCAACGTTCAGTAAATTGCAGAAAAAAATTGGCAGAGGTAAGTCGACTGTTCATAATTATTTGAAGCATGAAGAAAAAAACACCATTAAATGTGGAACGCATATTGAAACGCGTGCAATTTGAACATGACATGGTAAAAGAGTTACGACGTCGGGCTACTATTCACGTCGTCTTCTCCGAAGGAAAATTATTTGTAATATTCGACTACGTACCACACAGCCGTTAGACAATTTTACCGATTGTGTTATTGGGGTAGTGTGTATGTTTTTATTGTTTGTTTGTTTACTTTCAGTGTGTTTTTTTTGCGTGTTTTTTTTTGCGTGTTTTTTTTGCGTGTTTTTTTCACGTTTTTGTTAGTTATTCTTCAATTTGCAGTTTAGCCACTGTTTCCTACTACGGTGCGATACCGCTGAATTTTGTACACACTAAAGGTCTGTTCCCGTACTTCCAGTCGCCTTCATGGACTGAAACTCCCTGAATCAAGTGTTGGAGGAAATTCATGAAAAGTACAAAAACGCTTTCATGGTATCATCAGTGGCGGCTCGTCAGGGTGGGCCCGGCCCGCCTGGCCCACCCTGACGAGCTGCCACTGCGCCCGCTCGACACACAAACACTATTATAAGGTATACGCGGATACCAACAAGAAATATCTACTTTACTTTAACTCAGTAGTGGCTCGTCAGGGTGGGCCAGGCGGGCCGGGCCCACCCTGACGAGCCGCCACTGGGTATCATGATATAGTATCAATATATAGAAGATACAGTGGGTAAACAAGTTAAGGCACGAACTCTTAGTATGAATAAAAAACCTATTTTTAATGCGACTTTAATAATAAATGATTATGTTTTCGCATTTAATTAAAAGCTTTACATGTTTACTTTAAGAACAATATAAAAAAACTGGCAACGCAGCAAGTTTCACAGCATTAACGTAACATTTTTCACTGAAGTACCAAAATAGGGCAAAAAAAATTAAGGCACAGCGCAGTTTTATCTGAAATTATTTGTAATTCCTGGAAAAAATACCGTTAAATGTACTTAAAATAATAAAAATATGATATTTCTATTTTGTGCTACCTTGAAAAGTGTCTTGAAAAAGTAATTTTATTGAGGGTGCTGTTAAAAATGAGTGTAAAAAGGAAATCGGTAGATGCAGAAATCCGTGAATGTTTTTTGCGACGTTAGATAACATGAATGGCGTATTCTGATATTAGAATACTTACTAATGAGAAAATCAAGCTATATAGTGAGAAATTAATAACAAAATATAAATTAACCAAGTCGTTTGAAACAAAATATCGGTCAGAAACGACTAAAATCTTATCTGAGCGTAAAAAAAGTGGATTATCAGAAAAATTAAGAAAAACTCTAAACTAAGTGTCCCAGTTTTACAAATTAAGGTGAAAGAACGAGTTAAAACGAAAGTCTCTACTCAAACTATTCGAAATGTAATAAAGAAAGCGGGTATTAAGGGCAGAATGTGCCTAAGTAAACCTTATATTAGAACAAAAAATGAAATTGTTAAATTACGTTTTGCTTAAGAGTTTGTAAAAAAGCCAAAATCATTCTGGAAGTCCATAATTTTTTTTGATGAAGTAAAAATTAATGTTTTTGGATCTGATGGGCGACGATATGTTCGGTGAAAGCCTAATACCGAGTTTAGGAGGAATCATACTACTAGCGGAGAGAACATTATGCTATGGAACTGTATGGGGCCATCTGGTCCTGAAAATATAGATTTTGTTAACGGTATGATGGATCAAACCTGTTGCCTGGGTATTCTTAAAAGAAATATTAAACAAAGTTGCTGAAAAATTAGGCATTTTATACAATTTTGGCCTGTACCAGGGCAACGATCCGAAGCACAATTCGGAGCAATGTCGGCTTCGGGCTATTTGTAACTGTCCAAATGCTATGAAACCGACCCCCCCCCCCCCCCTCAATCAACGAACTTAAACCCGATCGAGCATTTATGGCATCATCTCGAAACTAGAGCAGCATTGCGAAAGGTAAAGTATAACAAAGGGCTCCAAGATGTCATTATTGATGAAGGGACCAAAATTTCACTCACTTTTTGTAAAAAATTTGCGAAAAAAATTACCGAAACGACTGCGAGAAGTGATAAAAATGCGTGGAATAGCCACAAAGTATTAGCGCTATGTAAGTAAATTTGTTTGAACTTGATCACTTAAACACAATTGAAATAATTTCAAATAAAATTGCACTGTGTCTTAACTTTTTTTTGCGTTATTTTGGTACTTCACTGAAAAATGTTACGTTAATGTTGTGGAATTTGCTTCAATACCGGTTTATTTTGATATAGTTCTTAAAGCAAACATGCAACACTTTTAATTAAATGCAAAAACACTATCATTAAGGTCGTAGTAAAACACAATCATTAATCATTAAATTAAAGAATATTAAAGTCGCATTGAAAATAGGTTTTTTGTTCTTACTAAGTGTTCGTGCCTTAACTTTTTTTACCCACTGTATATCTTCTGTATCTTAGCATTTCAATGGCATTTGCTTAAAAGTGACAACAAAGAGTATCAGTTGTTCGTCTTTGAAAGTACAATAGTGATTATAAAGTCATCCTTAGCAATAATAAAGCTACAAAAATATTCGATTTTCATAACATTGCGCAAAAAATATTTTCCTTGCCCTGCATGTTTGAAAGTATGTATTCTCACCACACTGTTTGACACTTTTCAGGATCTCACACTAGCTCAGATCCGACCAAAATCTCATGGTATTTCATGAAAGAGGGGAAGTTTTCAGTTTTGATAATTTATAATATTAATAATTTCAATATTCCTTATTGTACTTATCAGAGATTTTCCTACACCCCCCTAACAGCCCCCTAATACCCCCCCGGAAAGTGCATACACCCCCCCCCCCCTAACACGGACAATTTTCCTACACAAATGGACCTTTATGTCCTTTGTTCCAAAGGGACACCCCCCCTAAAGTTCTGAATACACCCCCCATGAAAAATTCCTGAGAAAACCCCTGATACTTATGAAGACCAATTGCAAATCCTAAACCTTTCTTCGCTGCGTACTCGCAGGTTTTTTTTTATGATAAATGATTCCTTTATAAACTCTAGGTTGGACTACTTTCCTCCCATGTTCCTATTTCACATCTCGCTTGCGATTGTTCTACCATAACTCAGTGTACTTTTTCTGTTCCTTTAGTACGTACAGAAGTATATTTTCATTCATTGTTGCTTAGGATACATAGAAGTCACGATAAGCACCAGTTTGGTTCTATTTCAGAACTAGAACATGCAATCCGGAGATTTCGGGATCTCGGGATCCCGACACATTTTGGACATTTTCGGGATTGATAAAATTTTTTTTTCGGGATTGATAAAATTCAACCCATTTTGAGAATTAGAAAAGTTTCGTGATTACGACATGAGCGAACAACCCGGAACTTAATACTAAAAGAAATATTGTTTTATGAAAACGGAGGCGCTAAGGGCTCATTATTAGAATTGGCGTATGATTAATGCTTAATATCCCACCAAAAAGTGCAGAGCCCGAAATATTTTTTTGAGCAGCTGCATATATGTGCATTAAATTCAGGTCTAGTTTAAATTTTGAAACTCTTGACGGATTATGTTTATTAAGAGCATACTTTCAAAACGATTCAGCAGTTTGAACCATTCGATGTTGTTACTTATCACTGATAAGTACACAACTGATATGTAAACAACAAAAAAGAATAATGTATTTTTATTATATTATCGTAACATCCGTTATGCTGATTAAATTTCAATTGGTTTTTAACTAATTTTATAATTAACTATCATGATCATATAAGGAGAAATTATCGGATAAGAAGATAAGAAGAAATTAGATCATAAGATTAAATTAGATACAATTATAGATTAACATTTTACTTGCTAGCACCATGGCCTCTAGCACCCATGTTCATATGTGCATAAATTTAACATTATAATGAACTTAACTTCCCGTTTTATGTATTGTATATATATTTGAAATAAAGTTTTAATTGAATACGAATAAGCCAATATATCTGTTTGAAATCCCTTAATACAGTTCATTTATAGAATCCCGAAATCTTGGGGTCCCGAAAATTCTAATCCCGCCGGGATTAATGCTCTATTCTGAACCCTTCTTTAGTTTTAAAAAAGGTATTCTACGATTTTTGTCTGAACCTGATCGCGTATAATGTACTAATATATTTATTTTATAATTTTCTTTCCAATTTTTTGTATATATTTTTCGTTTCCGCTTTGTGGTTTAATCCTACATCTGTAGAATAGATCCATAAATAATATTATGGAAACCTGGTTTAGAGTAAAAAATGTTAAATAATCACCGTATTTAAACATCATTGAGAACGTTTGGGGCTGGAAAACCAACAAATTCTACGAAGACTCCACAGAATTCGAAGATAAAAACAACTAATTGATGCCATCAAAATTGCTTGGAACAAAATTTTCTTAATTTATATTAAATCATTGTCTGATAAGATGTTTGAAGCTTGTCCTACAGTGTCATACCATACAAAGTAGCCCTTTTCTTCATAAATGTATCGAAGCGAAGGTCCTCGCGTATTTTGAGAAGTTTTATTGCCTCAATGATAACAACAAAAGCATGAAATTGTTTCCGGGTGAATTTTTTTTTTGATTTCGGGTCGAAGCAATTACATCCAAAATAGCCTGTCGGTCTCGAAACCTAACTTTTCATATTTCTCGGGCGGAAATCACATTCAATAACAACATTTTGTGGCAGTGTGATCATCTCATCGGTTGTACTTTGACTGTTTATGTCTCCAAAGCTGTGTGATTTGTTTTGGTTGTTTTTAACCTTAATTGGTCAACACTTCATACCTACAGACATGTCGAAGCCAATTGTCTACGGCCATGTATACAACCCTCCGGTGCGGACTGTTCTAATGATGGCCAAAGCACTGGATCTGCAGGTCGATTTCAAAGTACTAGATATTAAGAAGCAAGAGCACTATGAGCCGTGGTAATTGAAACTGAATCCCCAGCACGCCATCCCGACATTGGACGACAATCAATTTATTGTCACGGATAGTCATGTGATAGCTACTTATCTAATCCAGAAGTATGGGAAGAACGATGATCCGTATCCGCAAGAATTGAGTAAACGGGTTAGAGTCGATGAACGGTTGCATTTTAACAATAGTGTACTGTACGCCCATTGTATTCTCAATATAGTGATACCAATTTATGCTTTCGGAGCTCAAAAAAGCAGAACGTACGCAAAGCGCCTACGGATTTATGGAAAAATTCCTTGAAGCCGATCCGTATGTTGCGGGTACATCAATGACGGTGGCTGATATTGCATGTGTCACAACTATTTCATCACTATTCGGTCTAGTTTCTTCCGATCCTGCCAAGCATCCAAAACGAATGAAAGCTTTGCCGTATTATGAAAGTATTAACGAAACACCTTGCAATGAATATGTAACCATGCTTAAAACTCTAATGGAAACCGAAGATTCGAATAGGATTCACTATTAGTCATAAAAGTTTTGAATAATTTTTAATTTAATTCTTGTTTGTTTCCATGTTGATTCTAAAAGTATATATCCATATGTATCATTTTCGCGTATCGTATTACCGTTGCGTATCAGTGGATACGACAAACGTATCTTCTTTGCGTATCAAAATTTGATACAAAGAAACGCAACGAACTCGATCAGTCACTTGGCGGTTTCTTGCCGTCGCATCAAAGGAATGATACGATACGAAGTGGAGTCATGTGTGGACACGTTGCGTTGTACACTATAGATTAGTGAATAAAAGCGTTGCCGCTGCGTGTCGAGTTTTTTGCAACGGATCGTATTGATGATACATGGAATATTGAGTAGTGTGGACACCGTATCCGTTTAGTGAATGATACGCAACAGGGATACGATACGGAAGAAATGCAACATATGGATACCTACCTTAAAGGTATTCTAATTTATACAAATAAAATACTTCTTTATTAAAAAAAAATTGTTCCTGCTGTTTTGCATTTTCAGCCTCTGGGCTGCGGCGATGAAGTCGAAAAATTGCTTGATGGATAACAGGAATGATTAATATCGATGGTTGCTTTTTTTATTAGGCTGCTCGCGTTCGCAGGGAGTTTGAGCTTGATCGTAACTGGAACGGTTCGTCTTGGCTGGCCAGAGAGGGAGCCGTGGCTGTTGGAGAAAAATGTAATCAACTCAAACTACAGAATCAGGGCTTTGAATGATTAATGCACATCAAGCGTAGCACAAAAAAAATCAAACGTCTTTCGATGAATTTATTTTTTATTCCATTTTACAATCTGTCTTTTATCAGGTACATTCTGCTTCATTTTAAAGAGCCAACAACTAAAATATACACTTAAGTTTTTTTTGTTGAATTTGCAATGGCTGTGATTCCCGTCGGCCATCAAACCGAACTGGCGCTTACAAATTTTTATATCAAAACGACATTATCTATACACTTAGCTGTTTTTGTTTTAACTTTTGTTTCATTCATCAAAACTATTCGAATCGGATTTCATATTTTTTTGTTGGATGGATGTAATAAAAGTTTCTGAAATCTTAGCGATTTACAATCGAACGATGAATGATCGAACGTAGCGTATTAAATGTAAATTAAAAGCTAAAAACATAGTTTTAAACACATATAAGGTACTGTAAAATTAAATAAACATTGTTTTTAAAACTTAAAACTTTTTTGTACAAAAATTCATTATTATGACATTTATTTTTTGGTACTTATACGTTAAAACACCTTTTCTTTCTTTCTCACGCCCTGACTTCTTCATATATATGTTTATACATAATTTAAAAACTGTATACAATTATTACAATTACAATATTGCTAACAACAACATACGAAAATAGTTGGTTTTATTGTATCTTTTCAAATTGTTCACGGTTACAATAGTTGAATCATGCAAAACTTTACAAGATTTTCATTCATATTGCAACCAATCCAAATTGCGCACAAAATTTTAATTTGCTTGGTTAGTGTCAGTGTTTCTTTACGTGCATCCCAAGTGATACGCAAAAACACTGTACGAAATTCGAGGACCGCGATGCAACTTAATGCATTTTATTGACCCCACAAAATTTTACAAACGTATGGCTATCGTAACGCATGAAATGATCACAGCATCCTCCCGACACCATTTCAACTCGTTTCGATAGAGCACTGTGAAGCAAAGTCCTCACTAGTACAAACTAATTGGCCCCGTTGTCGGAGTCATCCGAACAAGGAGCTTAAATCGATCCGGTTTTCGGATAGTGTCTGAATCCAGCAGACGAAAGTCCTTTACTGTTGCTGCTGGTCAATGAAGATATGGTTTCGCTGGACGGGTTTTCATTGCCTTGACGCTCGTGGTATTCTTGAAAACATGGAACAATACAAAGGTTCGTTTGACATTCCGGGCAATGGTACTTCGTTTTGCGACGCAGAATTCTACCGTGCGCATCGATTGTATTCCAACAGAAATTGCAGCCGAGCGCTGGACCTGGTCTGATAACGGGACAATGACTCGATCGTGGGTTTTCCAAACAGGGTTCTCGTATCGCCTGAAAATATTATGAATTAGCTAATAATTTAACATTTTATTTTTTTTAGGAATTTTCTATGGACTCCAGTTGGCATATGTGATAGAAATCAAAAACCAAAATTATAATTTGAACGACTAATTTTCCCATTAGAAGCTAGATATATTTCATTGTCTTGACGTATATCGATATTTTAAGGGTAGCTGCTCTCTTGGGCAGATTAGCGATTACGAGAGAAGAGGGCTGGTAGCTTAGGAGAGAAAAATAGGGTAGATTACCCTCAAAATATCGATATATGTCAAGAAATTGAAATAGATTTACTTTCTAAAGGAAATACAGTACTCCCCGGTTAAAAACAACCACTAAATCGCACTGTAAAATGTTCATTATAAGCGGGTTTGCTTTTTAACCGAGACCCGCCAATAAGCAAGTAAGGAGCTTATATGAGAGGGATCGGTTGTATGTAAATGTCAAGTTTATAGCGAGGGCCAATTTATATAGCTAGTTACAATTTTAAAAACTATGTGCAACGCAAAATTTATATGTATACATTTCAACTTTTTAATGAATATGCAGAAAAAAGATTCAAAATTATTCATTTTTGTAAATAAATAAACATTGAAAACAGTTCCACTATAAAACCGTTAGAGTTTAAAAAAATCATTTTCTGTTTTGTGTTGATACCTGCTGATTTAACAAGATGTTCTTCTATTTGTTGTAGAGTTTATAAGTTGAACTGTTTTGATTCTAAATATTTAGAGTATTGAGAGCCTGAATGGCAACCTGCCTTGATGGGGTTTGATCCTATATTTGCTGATGTACCGGGATCGTCTTCGATCACTTCAGCCTCTTCTTGATTTAGATCCAAAACCTCTCGTAAAATTTCTTCGTCAGTCGAGATGCCGAGGCATTCCAGGTCGTTATCGCAGTTGAAATATTCGTAAAATATATCCTTGCAATAGAAAAGACAAACGTTTCGTTTATTATTGCACATTCATCCACGGCGGTTTGTGTGTTACCCTTACAGAACGCAACTTTCCTGAAGCAATTTTTAATTGTTTGCCAAGATACATGACAAGAATATAAATTTGCTTGATGCGTTGCACATTACGCAAACTTGTTTCGTAATGTGCAACGCATCAAGAAAATTTATTTTCTTCGCATATTTGACGGAAGGTTGCCCTAATTTGATAGTTAGCAATTGCTTTCGTAAATCAGTTCGGATATATTCCCTAAAACATCGAATGGTTCCCATATCTAGTAGCTGAGTGATGGACGTTATGTTCGCTGGCAACGCATAAAGTTGAATAATATTTTCTAGCTCGACCCCAGTATTCAAATGATGACAAGTCGGATTATCTACAAATAAAGCGATTTAATTATTTTGATTTCCAGCTTTGAACTGCATGATGGTCCACAATTATCCAGCCATCAAAGCTTTATACTGATGATGACCGATGGTGCTCGTTGCAAGTTTTGACGAGCGATTTCTTGTTGTGCTAGCACACAGTTTTTTAAGGCGGCTTTAGATATGCGGCATTTGTCAAATACCGAGCACCTAGTTTGGCAAACTTCGCATGTGTGGTTGGGTTACTCGCCTAGTGCTTGCCCTAGGCCAAGCACAAACATTCGGGTGCTCGCTATTCCCGTAGTTTGTCGAACTTTCAACAAACATCAAAGTAGACGAGCACTGTGTTTGGGTATGTTCGGATCCCCGCTTTACACATTCGGCATTTATAATTACATATAATGTCAACTGAATCTGCTGAATCAACATCCATATTTAAATCCATGTTTAAAGATATAAATATAATTAATTATTAATGCTCAGAGATGCAGCAAATATTTCGTTTTTTTCACAAAAAAATTGCGGGAGGGAACAACGACGAGCAGCTCGTACATGTTCCAGTTTTGGCAAACATTCGGCAATCCCCGAATATCTAATTCACTGTGCTTGTCATTCCGCAAGCACCAAGCAAAATGACTTGACTAGGTGTTCGGTATTTGGCGAATAGGAGGTGTTTGACAAACACCGCATATCTAAAGCCGCCTTTATATTCGTAGCAATCGAACTTTCTACCAAAAAATTTCTGAGCCTCAAATTATTTCTAAGAAAATGACAGAAAAATCGCTGCCGTGTTCGATGGTCAACTATATCACTCGTGCTCGCTGTTCCGTTCCGTTCTTCACTTCTCTTTCCTAAAGGCTCGTGCTGGATCCAGCAAAAAACCGCTCGTCTAAACCGGCTCTTAGTTTGTCATCCTTTATATTTTCTCCTCCTCTCGCCATCGTACCTGGTGGTAGAGCCTTGAAAGCGAAACCAATTTTATCGCCGTTAAATATATCTACTTCCGAATAATCATCAACAATGGAAGGAAGGATGTTCTTGGCCCATGATGATACTGTCGGTTCATCTACAGAGTTTTTTTTCGCCGTGAACGCGGTAAAGTGATATATTTTCCTTTTATTACCATCGCCAAAGCCAGCTGTTGGTTGCCTTGACATTAGAAATATTTAATATTTCCGCAAACCTCAGAGCCTTTTCTTTAATTAATGGGCTTTTCATAATAGCGTTAACCAGCTTGTTAGAGCCTTGCCAATTTCATTATGACGTCCTATTCGTATTCTTTGTCTTTTTATATTCATTATTTTGTGAAGCGATTCGTCATAGCTCATTTTCTTCCTGCAAAATCCCTGTAACAGTATATCTGTTGCACTTGTCAATTTCCAATTTCCCTCTTGGAAACGTTTGGCTTCACCAAATCAATAATTTCAAACTTTTGCTTGACACTTAATGCAGTTCTTCTCTTTTCATTCATTTTATTCCTTCGAATATCACACCATATATATAAGCGAAATTTCAACATTTTATGCAATTCTAGCTTCGTTTGTTATTATTTACACGTGCCTATTACTTTCTTAATGGCTTTGCGTCCAATACTTGCTAAATAAATCGAGAATCAATTCTACGTACACTCTAAATCTCATCCGCGAATGCATGCATAATGAAGCAAGTTTCGTAAAATGAGGACATGTGAAGTGCAAAACTTCCACTTTAAAAATGCAGCTAAAAAATAAAACCGTGTTAGAAACTTTTGCGAAAAAATGTTTATAGTCGGGTGATTTTGTAAGATTTAGAGTACATGATGAACAAAAATATTCGTGTTTATAAGAGGGGTTTGCTTATAAGAGGGTTTCTTTAATGCGGGGAAATTATTTGGAGATTTATATGGAATCATCTTTTGTTGCATGAAAAGTTTCTTTAAAGCGGGTATTGCTTTTAAGCGGGTTGCTTATAAACGAGGACTACTGTATTGGTCTTTCAAATAAGATATTTTGCTTTAAAAGCTGGAAAAATTCAAAATAGACTAATCCAATTGGAAGTTATAATTTCGACCCCGCATTATATCGAAAGTATCAATTAATTCGATCCATATCTGTTTCGCATGAGTAAATTTTTTGTTTAATTCAAAGATAATGTTCACGGTTGAAAATGATTAAAACTACTGCCAAAAGTAGTCGGCAATTTCACGCCAAATGCCAAATCATGGTCAATTTGTCATTTTACCTGTGGTGATGACACCGATCGCTGCAACTCGTCCGTTTTCACCCGAATCGGATTCAAGTGATGTTCCGTGATGCCAGGGTCTGGTATAAGAACCATCGGTGTGTTAGGAGCCGTGATCGACTTGGATGGTGATATCTCCAAAGTTTCATGTTTGATTGGGATCGTTGGAATAAATTGTACCATTCCAGAGCTATGACTTATGGTATTTGTCGATAAAATACAAGCCGACGTCGAAAATATCGCCTCGCCTGATGATATAACCTGTGAAGATGGCGTGGGCTGAGATAGCTGCCGATGCAAACTGAAATTGCTCGAGGTCAACGATAGTGGTGGTGAATGGTTGCTTGGCAACAGTGGATGCGAATGTTGTTTCACTAGTAGCGGCCCGGAATGCCCAGGAACGGTAAGAAGTTGAGGTGATGACGGTGCAATACTTGGTGCCGGTTCCGATGAGTGTCGTTCAATTTTCGGTGGAACTGATAACAAATTTCTGGCCGAAGTATGTTCCAGTTCAATGATTTCCGGCGATTGTTGGCTCGTGTCGCTGTCTCGTTTGATTCGTGGCTGACGAATAAGGAAGCGATTACGTTTACTTCCGCCGATCAGTGCATTGGTATCTAGTTTATCTGGAAGATAAGAGGAATGATGTTAGCAAATAAACTTTTTCACTTTGATTTTTCTTTATTTTTTATTTCGATGACATTTAATTTATTTTAAGCTGATAGATGCTATTATTTATTGCTGAAAATAAAATGAATTATACATTATATTTCTAGAGTTAACAAACGAATCATACAGCTAATACGAGGGCCAGCTGAAAAGTTTGAACTCTAAGTATCTTTTAGTGTCCAGTCTCGGGCTGCATGTCACTAATTGCGAATACTCTCAGCAGAATATATACCCAGTTTCAAGTCATTAGCATCATTACGCTTTTAGTAATTGTATCGTAAACATAATCATGTCTGAGTCATCCCGGCATCGTATGAAATTGGAGTACAGTGTTGTCATAAAATTCCTCACAAAGAAGAACAAACCACCAACGGAAATATTTCAAGATATATTTACACTTTATGAAGTATGCATCTTCATTTGCCACCATTAAACGTTGGAATCGAGAATTCAAGCAATGCAGAGAGTTGCTAGATGATCCCAGGCGTCACCGCAAAAAATATTGAAAAAGTAAAAAAAATGGTTGAAGACGTTCGGCTTATCAGATTGTGACAAGCAGCTGAAGCCATAGACATTACGACATTACTAAGGAGCGAATCAGTGGTGGGTGTGAGAAAAGTTCTTGTTACTCCCGAAAAATCAATTTGGTCTGGCGAACATACAGTCAGCGACAAAAGTCATGGCACCTGAGTGCACTTATCGTTTTGCAGATACATATCTTCTAAAATATTAAAGCCATTCCGTTGTGTTTTAGAAATAATAAATATTTATTAATATAGATTATGAATACATAAAAACAAATCAAATTTCACAAAATTAATACAAAAAAACAACTTCGTTCATACAAAAATTATACTTTTGCCGCGACAAAAGTTATGGCACTTGATTAGAAAATTGTATCTTTTAATAGCAGTATATTGAAATTAATATTTAGTTGGATATCCTTTGGATTGTATTACCGCTTTCAAGCAACTTTGCATTGATTAGACTAATTTTAGCGTATATAAATTATTGATATTAGCCCATTCTTGCCGTATGATGTCCTTCAGTTGTGCTTTCGATGCTATGTCATGTTTCCTTAAGTTTTTTTCCAATTCACGCCAAAGATTCTCAATCGGATTGAGGTCTGGTGACTGGGGAGGTGTAGGCAGCATATGAGGAGTGTTATAGATTCTCCATTATTTCACAATGTATGCTGTATGCTTGGGATCATTATCTTGTTGAAAATAATAATCACCATTCAAACCCAATTTTTCCGGACTATTTTGCAAATGTTCCTTCAAAATAGCTAGATATCCGAAACGATCCATTGTGCTTTCTATAAAGTCCATGTTTCCCACACCGTTTGCAGACATGCATCCCCATATCATAACGCCACCGCCACCATGTTTCACTGTAGGATGTAAATTTTTCGGCAGTAAACTTTCGCCTTGTCGACGCCACACTCATATGCGACCACCACTTCCAAAAATATTGAATTTCGATTCATCGGAAAAAATTACCTTGTTCCAGAAGTCAGCTGGTGCATTTAAGTATTTTCTGGCGAATTCTAGACGTTTTTTTTATTTGCTTTGCTTATGAACGGTTTTTTGCGAACGACACGGCTTCTAAGTCCATTATTTCGTATGACTCTTTGAATACTCCTTGGAGAAATTTTCTTTCCAAATTCAACTGAAGCTGCCTGGCTTAGTTCACTTGCAAATATTTTTGGATTAACCTTGACTTTGCGCATTATAATCCGTTTATCGTTGTCGGTTAAAACTTGGGGCCGGCCCGTTCTTGTCTTGTTTTTAATTCTATTTTCTATTTCCTCTCGTTTTATTATATTTCTTACTGTTGACTTACTCCTTTGTATATATTCTCCAATTTCCTCATAAGTTTTCCCATCTTTCCTCATATTTAACACAATTTTCCTTTCATCACACGTTGTTTCTTTCCTTGACATCTTTTTTAATTATGAAACACTTTAAAAATTGACTGAATCAACGTAAAACTTTCTCAAACCAAAATAGATAGACCACCGAATTGATATTTACTTCCAACAGGCTACACAGCTCCTGGAAATAACTGTTATTGAATAAAAAACCCGCTGAGTGCCATGATTTTTGTCGCGGCATTTGTGTACTACGCAACTAATTTTACGCTTCATGAACAAACGCAATGTAATATTGAAATCCCGTAAATGGAAAAATTTAACTGGTATTATAAAGATTATATTTTGAGTAATTTAGTTTTAAAAATTAAAAACCATACTGAATGGTACTTATTGTTTATCCACACAATTAAAGGTGCCATGACTTTTGTCGCTGACTGTATATAATTTCGATAAATGCTAAAATTGTGTGTAATTGTTTTAAATTAGTACGTGCACTATGAGGTCTGATGGCTGATATCTTCTTGTTTGAATTTGCATAACCGTTTACACATGAAAACGATGAAGGCATGATGGGTGCCAAAAATGCTCAGCCCACTGGACAAGCAGCGTCGAGTCATAGCCTCGTGGCAGTTTTTGGATATCATAGACGATAATCCTGACGACTTTTTTTTTTTCGTATTGTCACTGTTGATGAAACATAGAAATGAAAACACGATCCAGAGTCTATGCAATGGATAAAAAAGGGAGAAAGGACAGCGTAAAAATTCAAAGTTTAAAGATCGGCATACAAGCTCATGGCCACTGTTTTTGGGATTGCAAAGTTTTTTTTGGTTTTTTTGTGAGTTTTTCTTCCTTCTTCCCTTCAACCTTCCTGTAATGAACGGGGATTATTACGCCGCATTTTGGATAAAAGTATGTCAAGTGGTAGTCGAGAAAAAGAGAGGCAAACTAGCGAAAGGAGTCCTGTTTTTGCAGGACAAATTTTAGGCGACACAGGATTTGAAGAAATGGCTAAACTTGACTACCTGTTCTCCACAGCCGTTAGAGATATTAGATGGATTAGATGGATGTCTGACTTGTAAGTGAAGTTGTGTTTTTGTGATTGTCTATTTATGTTTGGTGTGTGTTTTCTTCTTGTGGGTTTTGTTTTGTATTTTTTTCTCCTGCTACCGCTTTTTCGACCTCTTGTAGTAACACTTGCCGGCTGGGGACTATCAAGTTAATTGATTAACAAGATGTGAAGGAGGGGGCCAAGGATGGAAACTTGGGGAACACCAGGAGTAAGATAGTAAGGGGAAAAAGAACAGCCATTAAAAATGTATGTAGGATGTAGGAAGATAATCCGGAAATAAGGATACTCGAAACACCGAGATTACATCATTTTTCCAAAAACACTGTGTGGTTTACCCTTTCAATGCAGATCAATTTCAGTGTAGATCACATCAGCTTGTAGACTGTTTTCAAAGGAACAGGCAACAAAGTTTTCTATGAATGAATCTATTTTGCCCCGCAGAAAACAATTGACTGAAATTACTTTGAATTTTATCATGGACGATCCGCTCAAGCAACTTAGGAAAGCAAGAGAGGAATGATATAGGACGGTAGTTGGCAATATTACCAATGTCCCTCAATTTTAAAATCGCAAAAACATTGGCAGCTTTCCAGTTAGAATACCTACGGGAAAATTCAACTTAAATAAAAATAAAAGCAGAAAAACACATCAGAAAGATACAAGAGATTTAGCAAACACATTTGGAATGCCATCAGGATAACTGTTTGTATTCAATAAAAAATATTAAGATTTCTGCCTCAATATTCCTCTTGAGGCAGAAATCTTAATATTTTTTATTGTATCAGCAGCAACACGAGAAAAGAAAATTTGAAGAGGAGATGAGACTACTTTAATGAGGCCATTAAAATTATCAATAAGTTGTAATTCTGGTCCAGGAGACGGCACTGGAGAATGGTATTGCAGCTGAAGTTCAATGAGCTGCTGAGACAGTTGTCCTTGGTACAAAAGTTGTAGTTGCTGATCTTCATTAACCTGCAGTTATGGCTAACGTTGTTACTCAAGTAACTGCAAATGACACTGAAAAAACTTTTGCTAAACGTAGCTCCTCTCTAATCTGTGATTGTTTTTGGCACGCAAGATGCACTTACTACTCTACCGTACTTTTGCTACCCACTCTCAAGCGACCGCAGGAGATGGGCAGGAAAAAACAGCCATTAGCATCTGACCCGACGGATCACAAACGGCTGCAGGAGTGTTTGCTACAGTTTACTCTGCAGCCTGCGATAAAGATGCAGCTTTCAGGCTTCCGAATCACTGTAATGTTTTTCGTATGATCAATTTTATCGCTAACCCTTCTATAAACTTCCTCTCAGTGAACCCCATCGAAGTGGAAATTGGCATGTCTTGCCTAGACTCTAGTGGCAGCAGTGGTGTCAATGGTTATAGCCAACATATTCGAAAAATCTATTTTATCTTTTTGTGTATACTTTTTAACCTGAAAGCTTAGGTTAAAAAGTATGCGCAAAGATGAGATTTTAAATAAAATAGATTTTGCGAATCTTTTGCCTATACCATCGAGACCACTGCTGCCATTACAGTCTCAATGCTTTCCCTTCATGGTGGAAATTGACCAAAGATTTCCCGATACTAAAGACGGGAGATATTGAAAACGATTCGAACTATCGCCAAATAGCTGTTAGTAAAAATAGTACGCGGTCAATTCTACAGTGGTGACATGTTTTTATCACAAATTGCTGCACTTCAACTAATTTAGTCGAATTTGTCGATTTTGTATCCTCTGTTCTTGAAAATGGGCACCAAGTTGATGTTATATATGCTGATATGCGAGAGTTTTCGACAAGTTCGACACCAGACTGCTTGATACGGTTACTTGGCTTGGTATATTCCGTCTCCCCCTTTGCCGGTATTCATCTTACATCCACAAACGTACCTCCAAAGTTGTGCTCAATGATTGTTCTTCCCCTCCTTTTTAGGCCTGTTGATCCACAAAGCTCCATTCTTGGGATGTCTATTATTTGTTTTTTTTTTTTATAAATAACCTTCCTTCTGTATTTTCATCTAAGTGCCTTTTTTATGCGCATGATCTTAAGCTGTTTCATGAAATCTCTCCAGTCAATGACTGGCTTTCATTGCAGTCAGATCTCACAGCCTTAAATGCATGATGTACATGTACCAGAAACTCACTCCCTCTTAATGTATCCAAAAGTCTAGTAATGTACTTTTTTATTAAACCAAGCTTTTCATTCTTTGAGTATTCTCTGTCAAATAATATTTTACGGATCAGCATTAAGATTCCGGTTTAGTGCTTGACGCCGAGTTGAAATTTTATCTACATGTATTTTATATTACCTCTAGGGCAACAAAAGTTGCAGATTTCGTTCTTCGCGGTCCACGTTTCTCTTTGAATACCTTCTTAGTTCGTTGTATCTTTGAGTACTGCTCCCAAGTGTGGTCTCCTCCTTTCGTGTATTTATCGGATACCATTTAATCTGTCCAGCGCGAGTTTACTCGTTGTCTTTTGTATCAGTTCAGTGTTCCATATTTCGCAGGCATGATAAGCTTCAAATTGCGTCTTAGCTTCTTACTTTTTCCTCATATAAAAAACATATCCTGGATACATTACGTTTAACTCAAATTCATTTTTGATTAGTCACTAATTATCTTAGTTTAACTTTTTCAAATTTTTATACATCTCAGTTTTGTAAGTGGATTTTTAATCTGTAAATTAGTCTAATTAAAAATAAAATAAATAAAGGCATTGATGAAAAAGAAAAAGCGGATCCATTTGCGAAGCATGGCGCCAGTCTTCGCCTAGTTGCATCGGCAGACATCTCATTTTCTATCCAAACAGTTAAGTGCTGGATTGACTACAATATTATGTAGATTGCGGTGTGCAGGAGGCGTGCAATTCGGACCGGCAGAATAACCAAAATCATGTGGGGGTCATATAAGCTCGAAGTTACTAAATGCCCGCTTAAATTAACGTGGACTGACTGCAAATAGTTGGTCGGCATAATTTTTTGGCCACTGTCTTGCAGTAGCACATACCAAGAAACTGTAACCAGCTACACCTGGAAAAAGTGCCAGAAGTTGGAGTTTCAGAAACAATACATCTCTGGCCTCACTGTTCGGCGCTAGGGAAAATAGGTAGCGTTGTTTTGGTAAGACCTGGCTGATGGACCTAACACACTTGACGGAGCAGTGGTTGAAGGACATCATTCAATTCGACAAAACGGTATTGGGCTCTAGATGACCACCTTGAATGGACCTTTAAACTCCAGGTCTTGTTTTCCGATGTTGCTACGGACCAATACTGCCCTACTAAGCATAAAGGTTCTATCTGCATTTTTCTCATTTTTGAGTTAACACCGTATTCGAAAACTATATGGCAAACTCCATTGCATAATTCTACAAAATTTGAAAAGCTTATCTTTTGTGAAAGTATGTTAAAATCAATATTGAAAAATGCACTCTCCATATACCTCCAGTACAAATCAAAACACAAATCAGTGAATATCTCGAAAGTACTAAAATGTAGATAAAACCTTTATGCTTAGTAGAGCAAAATAGGTCTATGCGTGTCTTTGTATGTCAGGAAATTCTAATCTAAAGTGCGAGCAATTTTTTAACTCAATGTATAATAAATATTTACATACAATGAACATTCCATACACCTTCTATTAAAAGAAATTTATTTCCTTTATCTTCATGTTTATATCGCAATAATAATAAACACACAAAAACACTACAATTGATAAATGCTTTTTCGTATGTTTTCTCTTACACAAGAACTTATGCAATAATAGTAACAATATTCATAATTAGTTGCTTTTCTCAATCTCTATCTTCTTTTATTTTGACATCATGTTTATTTTCAGATCTTAGTTTCAAGGAAGATATTGCGAACTATATTTTAAGTAGCATTCATAATCCCGATTAGATAAATTTCAATCATAGACATTTCAAACCAAAGAAAATTAATTATCACAACAATTAATTATACGTTTACAACAGAAATTCCATTAGAATTCATCAAGTGTTAGTTAGATCAAAACAAAGGAAAATTAAAGATGAAGACTTAATCTCAGGCGCAAAATTAACAATGATTTCTAATTTGTATCTTTTACATAAGATTCTCAGAGATTTTTTTCTACACATATTTCAGCATATGTTTCGATTATTGCTCTCAAATCTACTATTATTGTTTTATATTCATGAATCACTTTAATTTTAAAATAAAAAATTAGTTTACGATAATTTGTAAATCTGCACACATTTCACCCGATACATGTAGATTTCTTCAAACAAATATCGGTCATTTTAAAACAACTAAATTGAACTAAAATGTATCCTTAAGTACTAAAAAATATTCTTAATATTCTATTCATTCATCTTAGGATTAAAGCGCTTTACATTTTTTCCTTTATTGTGTAGTGTTTGTTAATCATTAGTTGAAGAGATGGCTGATATCTTCTAAAAAAAAAACTTGGTTTCCATCATTTTTCGAGTATGATCTGTATTTGATTTGCTTTGATTAGATTTTTTTTTTTAAAACGATACAATGTTCCTGTTTGAACTTTTTTTTAGATGTAGAACACGATTTTCAACACTTCATCTTTATACTTCGACTAGATCTATTTTTCTCTGTGTTTTGGAACTTTTCACTTTGAGTTGACCTTAATTCAACTTTGAACCGCGTATGAAATTTAATGTGCGAATTAGTGATTATTAGTGCCAAGTTGGATTAATCACTATATTCGCATGATACTTGTTCTGAAGCAATAATTCATTAAAAAATTTGCGTCAAGTTCAAATGAACATTGCTTAATATGTTCGAGTCACCACGAGTAGCGTGAGACGTAGATACGAAAGCGTTTAAAGCTACATTTCGGAGGCAATGGAATCAAAGAGGTCCAGATATGCATGCCTTTTCAAAATGCACGAAACTCTAGAGTTAATGGTTGTATTTCATAGTCCAATTTAGTCACACCTTTTATCCTGCACTTTTTGCTTTCTTTACGAAATAATCAATAGATTTGATAGTGTATTTTTTTGTAATAATATACGTTTGTTTATGGAATTTTCGAAAATGAAGACAAAGCAAAAGTCCAGCACCTATGCATCGACTGAAAAATCATAATGAGAAAACTCTTGTTCAAATGTAGTCAGAAATGTCATGCTGTGAAAGATTCAATTGAAAGAGTTTAGGAATCGTTTTTCAGTGTATGCATTACGAAAACTCCAAACACTGAGCAAGAGACAAAAGGCTGGACTATAATGGTATTTGAGCTCAAATTGACTTAAGTCAATGTTCGAATGCGTAAAATATATGTGGCGTAACCATAGTGTAATTATCGGACAGATTTGTCAAGTTTCGTTCACTTTAGATCACTTAAGTGAACTACAAATGATACGGTATACGATTTAAGTCAATTTTTCCAGACCTATAAAATCATTTGCAGTTTGAAGTGCCAAAAAATATAAACGAATATCTCGCTATTGCGCTCGTGTGTGCGATATTAATTTAAACATTTTAAGTTTTGGCTTTGGCAATGCTTTCATACACATTTGTGAATTGTGAGTCTGTAGTGAATTGTTTTGTAGGGTTTGAGTGTGTACTTAAGATTCAAGTGAAAAGTATCATGGCTGGGCTTGAAGAATTAAAATTTTTTTAGAACATTCCTGTTCTCAGCATCACATTATAACCATCAGTAAAAGCGTTAAATTTGCAGTTCAATCCGAAAAATAGATATCTTGAAACATTTTGCGTTTGTATCGATTGCAAGTCCATACAAGTTACTAGTGAAATCTGGCTCTAAATGTTACATCATCATTTTACATTAGTTATTGGTTATTACAAGCAAATCTGCCATGAGTTTAAAATATTATCTAGATAGAATTAAAATTTAGACCCTGCAAATTCATCGCAGCTGTATTCACATTAACGGCACTGTCTGCATATCGTTGACGCGACATCGTGTGAATACTGGTTGGGAATTCCATGTGTCGGGTATCTAGAAAACTCATCACACCCATCGGATGAGCATGTGGCGGGCACATAATCGGTGTGGGCGTGTCCGATGTCGGAGGAACTTGCATATTTATCGTTGGCTGATTGATGTGTTCGTAATTCTCTATAGTGTTTTCTTCGTTGGTAGGAGTCGATGATGGCGGCGGCGATATATTGGGTTCGAGTTTGATTCGATTTTTAATGCTGGGCCTGCTTATCGGATAGCCACGTTTTTTATATTCTAGCCATAGCGTTCGATTATTCACTCCATATAAACGAGCTGCCTTACAAAATCCTATGCCACCCGTTCGCACGGCTTCGAGAGCCCTTATGAAATTTTCGTCACCCTGTGGGTTCACCGATCGTTTTCGTTTCGGTTGCGGTGTTGGATTCGATTGCGATGGCTGATTTTGCGCATTCAAACCAGGCGTTGAATTGTTGCCACCTGTCATTTGGTGCACTGGTGATTGCGTAGGGGTAGGCCCTTGACTGTACACCGATTGCACCATTGTGGATTCGTTCGGTGATGTAGGCGTTGATAGATTCTGGGAATAATTACTAACGAGACTATTTACTGATATCATCTGTGGGTTGTATGCCGATCCTTGATAGTGCATTTGTATGTGTCCTTGCTGATTAGCTGTAACTATACTATTCCCTGACGACGTGATTGATTGCTGATGCTGTTGTTGCTGCTGCGGCTGTGGTTGATGATGTTGGCCGTTCGAAGCGTTTGCTCCGTTGTTCGAAGCATGATCACCACCGAGAGCGAGGTTAGCCTGACATGATGACAGCGAAAATCGTGGATAGCTTGAGTCCACAACCGTCCATTGCACACCTGGGAGAGGAAGGAGAGCCAATTAATTATTATGAAGGAATTTTGAATTTCTATATCATTGCTTGATCTTTTTCTACAATCTTCTCAAAGAAAAAATTCGATCGAACTATTATCAATTGCAGAATGATACGAAATTTGTCAAACGGTAATAAATGAAAAACGAGTAATAATTAAATTGTCGATATATAACTAGGCAATTACTAGCAAACAAATTTAGACCTCATTTTGAAAACAGATTGCAACTCATACAAGCAGCATCCGTTTAACACGTTTTCATTTTGCATCATATCTATTCTACGTCAAATCGTTCCAATTTGCCGTAAAATTGACTTGATTCTATTTACATGCCGAAATTTTAACTATTACTTGATTTCTATAGCTCTCCCCTGATCCCAGATTTGCAAGGATAGTGTACAACAAAAACAATCATTTCAATAATATTTAACACTTTAGACTTCAGGCGTCTATGTCTATTTTCAGTATGTAATGTCTATTTAATTTTAATGCTGAGTTAGTTTCAAGTGTGTCTCTCCCCTATGCAATGAAACATATAGGAAGACCGTACTTCTTGCGTTGGAATAATTCCGATTGATGTTAAACAAGAATAAAAATAAAATTTTAACACAATCGCAGCCGCTGGCATGAATTCGCGTCTTTTCAAATGTTATTCCTAGTTGCTGGTAAATTCTGTACGTTGCAATTATGCATATGCATGCATATTTCCTACAACTAGGAAACAACAATAAGATATCCATAACACTGCAGCCTTTAGAAACAGCGTTTAGCAGTAACCAGGAATGCAATTTGAAAAGACGTGAACTCACGTCAGCGTTCGCGAATGTGTTAACATGTTTATGGTTAGTTTTACAAATTTAAAAAAATTAATTTTTGAAAAATAACTATCAGCATATTTGTCATTTGTGCAGCATATTTATTTTATCGGACATTGAAAACATACTTTATACAAAAGTCAATTAAATAATAATTTGAATGAATGTGTGAAACAATTCCACCTGATGTCTTTGTTGGCATTTATGTTTTATACATTTATCATTGTAAATACTGGATCAGGTTAAAGCAAATAGAAACAAATTACAATAAGTTTATGAAATATGAAACGTGAATGTATATATTTTAATAAAATTTATAAATATTTGTTATAATAAAGAATGGTAAGATTAGACTCGTGCGATATAAACACTTTTTGGATGAAAGTTGAAAATTTTTGTTGTAAATCTTCTATTTTTCTACTTTAGTAGCAAAACGAGACCTCTGTTTCTGTGAATTGATCCCACCGCCTTGTTCTGTGTGTTTTCAATACTTTGGGTCGCAGGATAATGTACTTTGCGATCGCACCTTCAACATCACCAGCGGTTACTTTTTTATTACTTTATTATTGTAAATAAACAATTTCGGAAGCAAAGTGCAAACAGGGATCTATTACAGATGTTTGAGAGAAGTGAGACCAATGGTTCAACTGGGAAGTAAAATACGCATTCAATTAACCAAATAATATATTTCAGAATGACGCCAATAAATGATTGGAGTGGGCGATTTCTTTTGCACAAAAGATAAATCGTAAGAATAGTTTGAAGAAGCCTGTAAAACTACTGGTACACTGCTGGTATTGATACTCTGGTATCGTCCATACCACCAGTGTATCACCCAGTTCTAGGCTAATACCAGCTCGGCAAAGCGGTACATACGAGGTATCTACACAGTTGGACGGTATTGATGCCGTGAGAAGAGTGTAGCAATTAAACTTTCCAATACAGATCATTGATAAATGTCACTGAATGGTTTTATATTGAAAGTGCCGCTTGTTTTGATATGAATTAGAAAAAATGGACAGTTTTACCAAGCAAATTTGACAAAAAAATACAGATTCGTCTGAATTCCGTTTCACTTTTGATTCTACACTCAATTTGACAGTTTTCACTTTTGACAGGTGATGTCACATAATTCCACGTAGGTGCAGTGTATCACCCTCCCAACTTGGTATCCATACCCTGCTATCCATACCATACCATCCATGGTATCCATACCCTGGTACCAATACCAGCAGTGTATCATAAGTCTAATCATAAAAATATCTAGTGGGAGCCGTATTGTCCGAAACATCTTTTCAATCGAAAAACCTCTTAGCAAGTGATTGCGGATGGAAATCACCTGTCTTTTTTTAAAATGTTTTGTTTGGATGATAAAAAAAATAATTTTCTGCTAAGACAAAATGTTTGAGAAAATATTTATTTTATGAATACGTCTCCTATGGGTAGGATGACATTATAACTAAAACCAGCACTAGTAATGTGAACATTTACTTTGATGAATTATGCCTAATTCTACTTCAATTCGATTTCGACTACGTTCATTGCTTTATGTAGAGAAACAAATTTTACTTAGAAGCTAATAAATACAATTTCTTCACAGCTATCGACTTTTCGAGGATAATTTATCCTCTTTTTTAGTGTCTATCAGAAGAAGGCAGATTACTCTCGAAATAGTGATATCTGTCTTGTAACAGAATTATACCTATACCATTTTCTAAATAAATACAAACATAAAATAAATATAAAATTTTATAAATTTAAAAATATCATTTGTTTGTTTCTTCAAAACATGAAAGAATCGATTTGCATGATGAAGGCACGCACTATATTCATAGTAGGGAATTCCGAATTTAAGGAATGACGAGCGATAATACCTGCGTTGCATAGACTCAGCCGCACCAATTAAATAACAATATTAAGGACACCAAATATGACAAGTCGCTCAATCGAGAACTTTTGAATGTGACACGTAATATACGGATGAATTTAAGTTTTGAATCAAATACTTCATCAAGATTCTTGAAGCTATTAACAGGACTGATGAATGAGCCATGGGTAGAATAGAAAAACGTGACAGAATGAGAGAGTACCAGTTCCCCAGTCTAGCACACTTAAGCCATCCTGTACTTGGGAGCAGTCGTGAACTGATTCGATCACCCTAAATATTTATGGATCGTTAGCATACACGAGACAGGAAATGTTATAGATGGAGGGAATATATTTCATGAGCAAAAGGAAAAGTAGAGGGCCAAGATTCAAGAGAACAGAAGTAGATCTAAAATAACAAAAGTGGGATAGAAGCCGGGAACAAAAGTTAACATTTATGAAACAAGACGGTCAAATTTTTTTGCTCCCCTTATCCATAACAACAATGCGGACGCATTGGAAACAACAACAACTCCAGTTATGGAAAGGGGGAGTTGTTGTTGTTCTCGATGCGTCTACATTGTTCTGTTATAGATAGGGGGAGCAAAAAAAAACACGCCTAATATAGGGTTATCCACTTCATGCTTGAGAAAGTAAACTTCAAAAAATACAAAATATTCGGAAAGTGATGCAATTTTTATTTCATTGTAAAGATTATATATGAAACATAATATCGTTCAAATATCCTCCACGGGATTTCTTACAGGACTCAATCTTGTTGAGGTAATTTTCAATGACTTTCCGGCACATTTCGGGCAATATCTCGGCCATGACTTCACGAATATTGTCTTTCAGTTTGTCCAGAGTTTGGGGATTGTTCGCATAAACACGATCTTTCGCGTAGCCCCACAAAAAGAAATCCAGAGGCGTTAAATCGCAGGATCTTGGAGGCCGATTCACACCAGCCAATTGCGAAATCACGCGTCCTGGAAATTTCTATTGCAAACTTTACTTTAGCATTGTAATGACACACAGCCGCCTCTCGATTTTGGAACCAAGTTGGTAGACGATCTTCTTCATAGCTGCGAAATCCAATCGAGGTGAAATTTTCAGGACGCATTGATAAATGCATGGGATAAACGCTTCTGAAAAACGCTGTGTGTGTCACCCTCGAGAAAAACCGACGCGTTAAACGGTTCGGTTGAACTGCCGTGTGTGTCATTGGCCTAAAATGGCAAACCTTCAACTAAATAATTGAAAGTGTGGTTGGCGTGTATCTGAGACAGATGTCGGTATGCAGGGTTTTACTTTCTCAAGCACGAAATGGATAACCCGTACATCTACTTGCCATAGCAGTGGAAGTAACAGTTCAGTGAACGATAGTTCACTGTTGGTGAAAAGTTCAATTATAGGATATTCTTCAATGTAAGCTATGCGTTCGAGGAACTTACTGAAGCAAAATAGTAGACATGGCGTGAAAATTGTAGATGCAAGACGTATTCCTTGCTTTAAGGATGTTAGAAAAAATGAACGAATTACTATGATTAAAGAATACTGATAAAGAACTAAAGCTGATGCTTCGAATTTAAGATATTCGTACGAAACAAGGAAAGTCTATTAGGTTCATTAGAAGACATATCATAAGAAAATGAGGAACTATGCTAGGGAGTACCCGAAGAAAAGAAACGCGTAATCAGCTCACAAATTTCTTGTGGTGACGTAATAGATAAGTCATTAATATAGAGCACAAAAGGAATGCAAAGAGATTTTTACGAGGACGAGTGTAGGATTAGAAGAATTTTTGATGACAAGATGAGAGAGGCGTCAATATGACTGTGGCATGAACTCATTTAATCATCAGTTATTCGCAAACGAATTTGCCAAAAACCAATTTTCAAGCACATTTGCAAAAACGACCTCATAAACGTAAAACAACATCAAGTCAAGACCGGACGATTCCCAGTAAGTCGCTAAATGGTATTTGTGACAGATTGGTACGGAAATATTAGGGAGAGCATATGTGGGCTTGGAAGAAGACAGTCTCGCAAGAAGAAAAAACATAATGCCAGGTACCAATTCAAAGAGCAATGGCATCAAAATTTTGACTGGCCAGCGAATATCCCATATATGAGTCTCATTGAAAATATTTGTGCTATTTTGAAACAAAAAAAGACTGAAAAGTGCCCGAAAGCAGCCTGGCAAAATGACCATCGTTTTATCAACGAAACTAAAAATTCTTTAAGTGAATGTCGCGTAGGATATTATCATTAAGACTCCGAAAAGAATGTTTATTAAATACTAATAAATATATTCAAAAACTAGAAACACTTGTAGCTTACTAAGAAAAACGCAATTTGTCAATGAATCCTTCGATATAACTTATTCTCTCTAGGCTAGCTTTTTAGCTGATTCAATGTTGATTGAGTGAGGAAAAGGGTTAGTGGATGCCACTTCTAAACGGACGGCAGGACTGGAAACCCCATAATTTCGACCGAAAACATAATTAAAAACATAAGTATTATTTTAAAATTCATTTATCTAAGCGAATATTTGGTAAAACTCGACTTGATGTACCACACAGCTCTTACATGATAAATGTCAGGCTAGTATGTTTGTGTTTTTGTGGTTGTGTGTTTGCGTTTGCGGTTTTTTTTGTTTGTTTGTTTTTCTTAATTGTGTTGTCTTCTCCCGTATTTTTTGCGTAATTTTGTATTTTGTTCTTCAATTTTCGACCCCTACTACCACCTATTCGCCCTCTGGTGGTAGAATTTCCTGGCGGTGGTACATCAAGTCGAGTTTAATCGTAAATTAGCAATTTATGTGCTTGTCTAACTAGGCTTTAAGATCGACTTTAAAACAGAATTGAGAATAATTTTTCGCGGATGTGTCTAAAAGGCCTCTAATTAGGGTCCGACCGAAGTCGGTTTTTCGGCCGAAGCCGAAGTCGATGTTCGGTTATTAGTGTTACCTTCGACCGAAGCCGAAGTGAAATCTAAATGTATCTTTTTAATTCTTTAATGATACCTCCATTTCATTTTAACACATAATTCGTTACAGGATTATTTATATTTTATTTTTCATATTGAAATTAAGGAAACAAGAAAACAATGCTTCATTGCTTCAGAACTGTACATATCTAGCAATTGAACTCAAATAACCTAATGTTATAGGCTAAAAAACAAAAAAAAATCAGCATTTTCTTATCGCAAATTAGCCCTTCTATCGGCATAAATCTGTCTAGCAGCGCTAAATAATTGTTCACTACCTACATTAGAGGAAGGAGACGATAAATATTTAAAAGCTAGTTTCTTTAAATGAATGTAAAGGCCCCCATTCACGAACAGTTCAAATGGCCTGAGTCCGTTTGGTTTAAATCCAACTTAGCTCACCACTCAATCCAGTCAGTCCATCCCATTTTCTGTTCTTAATAGAGATAAACTTGAAGAAAAAATTGCTTTTAATCTATTAATGAATCCGAAGCATATGGAGGAGTTTTTTTTTGCAATTGCAACTTGCATCTACATAAAGAAACGAAAACCAAAAAGGAAGTGGCAAAAAGGAAGGCTTGCCAAACGGCAACAAATGAGTTACGTAAATTTGGCAAAATAACTCACACTTGAGCCTTGTGATTGGCAAAATTATTTAAGAATGGATGATACGACATATAAAGCGTTGCTACAGTTGGTCACCACATTTATCAAACGAAAGGATACAAATATGAGGCAAACTATCACTCCTCACGAAAGATTGACCGCTACTTTGTGGTACTTAGCAAGCGGGTGCAGGCTTTGGACCAAATAATATACATTCATGAGACCTATATCATTCGACAGCTTCCAAAACCAAATAATGGCCACTACTATCCATTATGCTAAATTTTTTGATTGAATAAAATAATCACAGAAACAGTCACTGAGCTTGTCACAGGTCAGCGTGTGAAGCAAGACTGCCACGTTGTTTGGACTGAAGCAAATTGAAGATGTGAATTGAAGACGCTGCTTACATCATCTGAGATACTACCTTTCCCGGATTTTGATAAGCCATTCATTTTAACAACGGATGCGTCAAATCACGCAATTGAGGCAGTGTTGTCACAAGGAGAAATTGGAAAGGATACACCAGTTATATACATATCCAGATCACTGTAAAAGCCAGAGGAAAACTACGCTACGAACGAGAAAGAGCTCTTGGCTATTGTCTGGGCACTCCCATAAGTTGAGGACTTACCTTCCTGGAGCGAAGAAGATCAAAATTATGACTTTCTGGAGCGAAGAAGATCAAAATTATAAATTAAACTTCGCCCTTAGCAATGCTTATCATAATGCAAAGCTCAAACGGTGCAAGTCAAGGATCGAGGAGTATAATTATGAATTGATTTATAGGCCTGGCCAAACCAACCTCGTGGCAGATGCCCTTTCCTGACTCCCAGTTCAAGTAACTATGCTGAGTTCCAGTTAAGAGACAGCGCACAGCGCGAACGAAGACAACGCCGACCTCATACCACACTGCGAAGTCCCTATAAATGTCTTTAAGAAGCAAGTTATTATATCGGAGGGTAAAGAAATTAACGCGTATGAACAACTGCATTTAGGCTACCATAGGCGTTATGTACGCCTGAAAGAAGTAACCAAAGACAAATTGATGAAGATCCTGAAAGAAACACTAGCTCCCAACATTGTCAATGGAATCAAAATTCCGGAACGATTCATCCAGCTTTTACAAAATTTATTTAAGGAACATTTTTCAAAATACAAAATTTGGATCACACAGCGGGTAGTTGAAGATATATCTAATGAGGACAACAAACTGCGAATAATTAAAAAGGAGCACCATAGAGCTCATAGGAATTACCGTGAGAATAAAGAACAAATTCTCGAGAGATACTATTTCCCAAAAATGACCAGTTTGATAAAAAAAAGTACACAGCAAGTTGCCATAATTGCAACATAAATAAATATGATCGCCACCCGGAAAAGCCTAAGTTGCAGGAAAAACCAAACCCGAAATATCTTGCATCTAGATATTGTAGCATCCAGTAATTTCAAGTGAAATTACTGGACCCTTAATTTATATATATATATAGAATAAAAATAATTTCAAAATGTAACCGCTATTTTAGATATTCACTATCATCACCTTTCGTACACTCCTCCTATTATATATAAAGCGTATTGCTTGGTTGAGACTTAAGAGAAAATTCTTTTTGCTGTTAAAAAATTCTGGATGGAAATCAATTTTCTGTCAGTAATTAGAATTAATGATGAATCATAGATGGATTTCAAAACTACGACTGGCTGGAATGTGATAACACTTTGGGAGTTTGAATGAAGTTGATTTGATTCAAAACGAGTTTGTGGAACTTGTATATACGAGGGTTGATCAATAAATAATGATAATGAATATAAACCAAGGTGATTAGACTTAAAAGATATATTCATTTTCCAACATAGTCTCCTAACAAGCTAATACATTTAGTCCATCCTTTTTCCAAACTCAGGATACCCTTAGAAAAAAATGCTTTATCTTGACTCTCCCAAAATGCCTCAACAGCGGCCATCACTTCGCTATCATCTTAAAATTTCTTACTCGAAAGTGTTCTTTGAGCCGAGGAAAGATGTAAAAGTCACTGGATGATGTAATAAGAGTTTTCTGAGGAAATATGTAAAAGTTCGAATCCTGTTTTTTTAAATTGCTGCCATCGAACCGGTGCGTTGTCCGGATGAAACAGCACTCCGACTGGAAGTTTGCCACATCTTTTCTCTTCAATAGCCTTCCGCAATCTTCTAATTTGGTCTGCGTGGAAAGAGCCTAATATAGTGGCTCCCTTTTCCAAATACTCCACTATGATAATTCCTTCAGCGTCCCAAAAAAAATTCCTGCATAACCTTTCCCGCCGAGCTCGACACTTTGAATTCCTTAGGCGTTGGTGAAGAGGGTTGCTTCCAAGTCATCGGTTGCTGTTTGGTTTCTGGATCAAAATGGTAGATTCAAAACTCATCCATGATTACGAAACGTGACAAGAAATTTTCCTTATCTGCCTGGAACTTTTCGAGATTCAATCCCAAAATGTCGACTCATTTCTTCTTTTGCCAGTCGGTTAACATTATCGGCCCCCAACGCGCAGAGACCTTCTTCATATGTAATTCGTGGGCAACGATTTTTTGAACACTGCCATTCGAGATCCTTGTGACCTCAGCTACTTGCCTGATGATCACTCTTCGATCTACCAACATCACATCTTTGATTTTTTTCATTATCTTCAGTGAGGGACGTGGTTGGACGTCCTTCGCGGTGTTCGCCTTCATTGGATGTTCTTCCCAGCTTAAACTCTTTGGCTCAGCATACAACGGTGGAATATGGAGGAGCAGAGTCCCCTAATGTTTCCACCATGTCGCCGTGTATGTTTCTGGTAGACAATTTTTTCAAAAAGAATACCTCCTTACTAATGATTCTTTAACTTTCAAATATTTTGAATTGATTTCGACAGCTTGAGTAACCAAATGAGTAAAGCATTAGCGTCTTTGGTGCGTGGTTAAACACCGGGCTTTGAGTTAACCTACCTCTAATCAGATACCTGAGTGAAATCAGGAGTAAAATGAGGCATAGAACTGATTAATCCACACTCGTCTATAATACTGTTGAATGAAGTCCATGCCGACTTGAACTCCCAGAACTGATGGGGTTTGAATTGTGAGTTTGTCGACTTACGTCCACTTTTTGTCGAACCAATTTAAAGTTTAAGTCAGGGTTGGTGTAGATTTGCAAATAAATTTCATTGTACTGATTGTAGTTATATATTTTGCTTTACACGATTTAGTAAATTTGCGTGGTATATGAGGGGCAAAACGATTGGCGAGAATACTTATAGTTTTTGCGTTCATATTTGATGTAAATTGACTGTACCTGAGTACAACAACAAGGTTAGAATTCTTGAAATGCAATGGCTTAGACTAAAGTTTAAATAAAATACTAGTTGCTTTTTCATTAATAAATCCAAATCATTACTACGCCACCGACAAAATACAATATAAATATGTAGATAACGCTTTGAATCAGTTTACGTCCATCGCTTATCCAATCGCTAACATTCTAAATTCGTAGCCAGTTTCATTGAAAATGAAAACATCTCAGAGAACATACACATCACACAACGACGACTTTTAACAAACCAGCGGATTAAGATCAACGTTAATTTAGAATTGCAAATATATCTCGCATAGTGTTTGATGATATGAATGAGAGAAGAAATTCTAATGAATACATCGACTACACAAAACAGACATAGATACAATAACGTAATCGTACTCACCCGAATGCGATGACTGAGGCTGTGAGCAAGTGACGTTTGGTCCTTCTTGCTCAGATGGCGTAGCGGGACCGGATATATCTAATGGCATCGACTGTTGTACGTTGCTTAAATCTGCTTCGGGTTTCTGAAATAAAGCACAACAAGAGAGAAACGATATTTTAATAGACTGGCCCGACTATAATTCTGAATGAGTTATACAATTTGCTGTACGTGGTGGTGCGGATGATGACCGGCAGTTTCGTCAATGCTTTCCTGCGATGAATCTTGTGGGTGTGTATCAGTGTCGGTGCTCGAGCTTTCTTTGATAATTTTCGTGTGAAGAGCTTGCGTTAGATTTGTACCGGTGCCGCCAAACGACATTTGCGCCATTTGGGATAGATTGATATTAGCTTGGCCCTCGACACTACTCTGCTCCTCCGATGTTCGTTCAGTCGATCCTGCAAAGGGGAGATGATCTTTGACTGAAATAGCTCCTGCGTCTAGTTCTTAAGCGAAACAAGTTGAATTGTGAATAGATTCTATTTATATTTACCACTATTCGATGATTTCCTTAATCGTTTTCGTCTAGTTGCCGATGATGCACCGGACGACGTTGGTGACGGTGATCTTCGCTGTTGGTGATGTGGTAGTAAATGGTGTTGTGGATGATGCTGGTGCTGATGGTGATGATGAAATTGTGAATCGGTACTACCCCACAACGATTCACCGCTACCAGCTTGTAATTGATCAGTTTGCTCTGATGATGATTTACTTTCGGATTTTGTTAGCGATGCGGCTGCATCGGGCATTTCCGCTAAGCCTTTGATTTTTAACATTTCCGCTGTTTTCAATATATGCGGAAGTTGCTCTTGCGAGACATTCACTTCGCCGTAGTACATAAAATCGACCATTGTTTTAAGATCGTTGTATTGGACATCTTTCAGAATAACGATTGGATGTTGACATGGATTTGACGTAAATAGTGTCTGTGGAGAATAGGAGAAAGGAATTATATTTTAAGTAAATTTGTAGATTGATTCTAAATAGTAGTTTTATTGAGTTGAAATCTGTTTTAATGCATGATAGCCAATCAATTTGAATTTGAAATTTTAGGAGCAAGAATATTTGAAATAAATTTTAAATTCACTTCAGGCTTTAGTGAGACCGTTCTACTTCTGGGCTTATTTATTGAACAATAATTAAATCTTCCTGAGAGGGAGATTTTTATTGGAATATCGTAGATTATTTACAAAAATGCACTTATGGATATGCCATATTCGCTGATACGAATGTAGTGCCGATGACTAGTACAAATGCTTTGATTTCAAAATATGTTAAATTAGTAATAATAATAATAACTTTATCGACTTCGTTCGCGTGTTATTGTTTAAGATTAGAAGTTAGACAAGATATTTAAATTCAGGAATTTCAGAATGTTTCAATGCCAGCTGCATATCATGATAGTTTAGAAAATATTATCTTCAAATTTTGTGTTAGGACTAATCTAATCTAAATAAAACGTTAATAACTAAGATATACGACTAAAATTAACTGCGTTTATAGTTTATATTACTGTCTTTACAAGCCAAATCTGAGATATGCTTCGAGAGGTTTGTTGGAAGATGTTATCTAGCGAAAAGAATTTGATTCAAATATTTAAATACATCAAGTATTTTCTTGAATTTCGCGAAAGCATGCAGCCAATCGGTCAAGAAATAAAATGGTTTATTGAGAATAGTTTTCAGACACTTGTTTTGTAATATTTAAAGACTTCTGATAAGTGTTAGTGAGCAATTATGTCATACAGGGCACCCATAGAGAATAAATGTCTGCATGACGCACTCAAAAACAAGCAGTTTGTTGGATATTGGGGGTCTAAGTATCTTATTGATAAGGGGGTGGGAATAATGAATACCATATGTAAATTTTGACTTGTTTGCTTCGGTATGAAAATGAAAGGTGCAGTATGTTCATAAAGAAAGGGTGCACCATTTTACGTAAAACAATATTTATATATAAACATTTATATTTTTGCCGTTTCCCTTTCTTCTATCTTGACATTTTCTTTAATATACAATCTGGACACCTTGTTGCGAATATGTTGACATTTATACCGGCAACTGTCAGTTAATATTTTCGAACATTCGGCTGGAAAGGACTTCCAAATCTTCTTTAAGTGAACCTTAAACTGAATAATGTTAAATTTTCCCCTGCTAATTTCTGCATAGCATTTTACATTGAGCGAGAGTCTGGCAATTATGATGGTCAACTCAACGCTGTAACGCCAATGTTTTCCTTCCATTGCAAACAATTTAGTTTTCGGTGTTTAGGTCCATTATCTTTTTGGTAATTGTCAGTTGCGATTATTTGGTCTATAGAGCTAGAGCTCATCCTTCTTGCACCTTAATCTTCCATGACTGCATACTGAGTGGGCACAACTGCCTAGGAGGACACATGTATCAAATAGGTGTTGCACAGGATGACCCCTGTCTAACTTGCCTAGAAGAGGCTGACTCTTTTTTCTTAGGAACGTATATTTCAACAATGTCAAATATTATTTGGTAAAATGAAGAAAGGGAAAGATCTATTTCTAGGAGAGTATTCGTCCAACCGATAGTGCCTAAGAGCTTGGTGAATGCTCTCATAATTAGCATTAGGGAAATCACATACAATTGATTTACACTCTAGCATGGCAAATGGCGATGCAGGACGATCATAATTAAGATGATTGATTCTCGAATGTTGGAAGGCTGTAGCCGGAGAATCACAAAGTGATTGTTCTTCTCCGAAGGATGGCGTTTCTCTTGAATTGAGCGAACGGGAATCCACGCATCGTAAAGACGCAATTGTGAAAAAATGAAAATATAGTTCAAAATACTGTTAAATTTCAATACGGAGTATTCTCTCAATCGTGCAAACGTTGCCTGATGCTTGCGAGTCAGGAAGCCAAAAACATATTCTGGAAGATTTCAGAAAAACTGAAGGAAAAAAAATTAATATGATTTCGAGACAACGTATGCCAAATCGTTAAAAAATTCCAACTTACATACTAGCCAACGGACCTCCAAAAGGTGCTTGATCTCGAAAGGGTTCGATGCAATGAATTTGACAGTAGAACCATCATTCACCAAATATATTGACAATGTTCGATGAAGTAAAAACAAACCTCCAGTCTTGTGCAGCCGGACTGTATTTGAAGCAACTTTCGAATATTCAAATTTCTGCTTCTACTAGCATGGCAATGTGCAGTTTTGACAGACGATATAACTAATTCGAAAATCTATAGATGTACATATAGCCTAGGTGGTGATTTATTTATTTATTATTGCCTAAATCAACATATACAAATCCAATTAGAGACTAGACAAAGAATAAACGTATATATATAAAAGAAAAACCAAAGAAAAGATAGAAAATAATATAAGTTACAAAACTTCAAAAACAAAAGAATAAAGAAAGAAAATAGACAATGATTTTTAAACAGAGTACATAAAAGGTGGTTAACAAAATTTCATCATAAATTCAATAAAGAAATTCAGCAATTTAATTAATTTATTTCGTAAGAAAGAACGCTTGATCTTAATTTTGCTATAAAAGTGCGTAGCGATGGCGAAAGAGGACCAATATTCAAGCAATTATGTTGCCTAGACAAGCAAAAAAGTGGAGAGTAAAAATATGTATGAGTACGAGCAAAGGGTATGTTGAGGGTAAATTAAGTCCTGGTAAAACGTACTAGGTCACGAGCAGAAAACTGTGCGCTATGGATATATGTACCAAAATCATTAATAATTTTGTACAAGAGACATTCGTCAAGATACACTACTCTGCGTGAAAGGAGGGTAGAGATTTCAAGGATGGAAAGACGCATACTATACTCACAGTAGGAAATGCGGAACTTGAGGAATAACGAGCGAGTAAATCTGCGTTGCACAGACTCAACAGCATCAATTAGGAAACGAAAATGAGGACACCAAATTTGACAACAATATTCGAGGACACTACGCACGAAGGATATGTACAGGTGTGCACACGAGGAATATCTCGAAAGGTCTGGACTCGAAATATCCGTGAAAGGTCTGGACGCTTTAAAGGCTCCATTCACGAATAGTCCAAATGGCCTGAGTCCATTTGGCTTGAGTCCGTTTGCTTTAAGTCCAATTTAGCTCGCCACTCACGACAGAGCCTTAATCCAGTCAGTCCATTCCATTTTCTGATATTAATTTAGAAAAAAATGAAGATAAACTTGAAGAAAAAATTATTTTTAATTTATTAATGGATCCGAAGCATATGGAAGAGTTTTTTTTCCAATTACAAATATGAGGTAAACTATCACTCCTCACGAAATATTGACCGCTACTTTGCGGTATTTAGCAAGCAATTGCGGGCTTTGGGGCAAATAATATACATTCATGTGACCTATATTATTCCATAGCTTCCAAAACAAAATCATGGCCACCACTATCCATTATGCTGAATTTTTCGATTAAAGAAAATAATCACAGAAACAGTGACAGGTCAGCGTCAAGACTGCCACGTTGTTTATACACAACATACACGACTAGTCCATTTTATGGATTATCCAAATTCGGCCTACTATTTCCCCACAGACGGTCGAGCCAAAAAATGGCCCGATGGCCTGAGTCCATGGACTTTGGATTGATTGGAAATCCAATTTGATTCCTTGAGTTCATGAGTCCATCCGAGTTCTCCCACACACGATGAGATTTTGGCCTGGCCTCAGGCCATTCGGACTGATGAACTGCTCGTGAATGGGGGCCTTAAGAATGAAGCCGCACAAACGCGAGGCCTTGGAAGTGACACATAAAATGTGGACATCAAATTTTAGTTTAGTGTCAAACACAACACCAAGGCCCATGTAATTATCAATAGGACTAAGAAAAGAACCAAAGATGCAATAGAAAAACGTAATGTAGGATAATTGAAATGTAAAGGACATCTGGAAGCATTAAGCAACATTAAGGTTAATACAAATGACAGAGCACTAGTTGCCCAGAGCAGACAAGTCATCCTGCAGCTGGGAGCAGTCATCTACTGATTCCATCAACCTGAATATTATCAGATCGTCATCGTACAAAAGACACGGGGAGTTGAAGGGGGAAGATCATTTATAAACAGGAGGAAAACGAGAGGACCAACAATCGAGCCTTGGGGAACACCGCAAGTAGGATAAAAGGGAGAAGAAGAACAAGAGTGAACCGTTACAAAACAAGCACGATCGCGAAAGTGAGAGGAAAACCAGCAACGGAGCTGAACCGAAATATTGAAAGACCCGGATTTCATGGTTCACAGAGTCAAAAGCCTTGAGAAAGTCTGTATATAATACGTCCACTTGCTTTTGCTGGTCGATGGCGCAGGCAACAGTATTGGTGAACGAAAGTAAGTTGGAAATTGCTGACTTACCTTTGAGGAAACCATGTTGCTCAGAAGCGGGAAGAGGTTCAATTATGGAATATAACCTATTGTATAAAACTCTTTCGGGAAGCTTACTGAAGTAAGATAGAAGGGATATGAGGCGATAATTGGAGACGAAGGAAGAACATCCGACTTTGATGATGGGGAAAGTAATTGCAGATTTCCAAGATGAAGGAAAAGTACGGGAAGAAATACTAAGGTTAAAGAGGACAGATAAAGGAACACACAAGGATGATGAGAAGGACTTTGCATAGATATTAAGTAAGCCGTCGGACTGCAGCAGGCACTACTGTCCAAGTTAGTAAGCAAAACTTCGACCTCCTATGGGTCAAACAAACAAAAACTAATAACATATGATGAGGACATATTGACAGAGAAGGATGAACTAAGTTGGGAGGTAGTAGAAGAAACAGCTCACATATTTCTTGAGGCGAGGAAGCAGATAAATTATTTAGGTGCATCACAGAAGGCATAGAGGGAGTTTTTTAAGGGAACGGATATACGATCAGAAAGAATTCTGTTGACACGATGATATGGAAGCTTCAATGTGAACATGATAAGCATTCATAGCATCCTTTAACCATCTTTTTAGCGCACGAACGCAGATGTTTGTATCTTAGAAGATCAACCTCTAAGCAGGAGCTTCAAAATTCACGACGCGCCATGCCTGATTCCAGCCTATGAACGTATTTACTAAATAGGTTAAAGTGCATGCACTTTTGCAAGAAAATATCCCTAATCCGAGAAAATGTTAAGCTAATTAAAAATTTTAAGCCTTTCGTTGTAGTATATAATCAAATAGGTTAACAAATTTTAGATTATGAGCTTATATCATTTTGTCGATCAATCTAATTAAGTTATCTTAAAGATTACATCTGAATTCAAACGGAAGTTTATATTGAAGTAATAAAAAATTATGAAATATGTATAGAAATACTAGTTTTTTTTTGCTGGTGAAATGTAAGTTCTCTTTCCTTAAGCATAGTACTGAGTTCGATTTCGCGTGATATTTTCTTACAAAATTTCACGTGAAATCGGTTTCGGCGAAAATTTAGCTTGAAAATAAGCAAGAGTGGTACTCTGTTCTTAGCATGAAAAGTTGCTTCGAAGTTGCTTTCGCGTTGAAAACGTAGATGGCACTGAAACATGTCTCCAATCATTTCACGCCAATTTAGTTTGTGCAGTTTATTCTTTGGAGCTAAAAAGTGACATTTGGCGTTTCAATTTGAAAATGGAGCAGTGCAAATGTCTTTCCAATAAGAAAATCGATCGAAAAGTGAAATTCTTGACATTTTACCCGTCAGAAATGAGCAATGTCTCTGCTTTTCTCCATTGCCAAAATTTTCGCTCGAAAGAATGACCAGATAATGGAGACATGTCAAAATTTAGCATCACGATTAGCTCAGTACCACCCTTTACTTGGAAATTAAATGAGAGCGGTTGTTGGATACGCTGGGGAGTGATCTGGACAACTACATCTTTGGAAAAATTTAGATTAATATTAAAAATGTCAAACATCCCCATCGATCCGAATGCTGCGTTATATTTTATATGAGGTCAAAGGTAACCAAAAGTGACCCTTCGTAAATATCTCGGTAACGGTCACCTTTACAGAAAAACAATGTATGACGAATTTGTAGCTTGAAAAATTTCCTACAAAAAAGATTTTATAACTTTTTCTTGTAACGATAACCGTTTTTGAGATGTATTGATCTAGACAGTTGTAACATACGTTAGGCACTCTCGCAACGGCATGTTTATATTATTCGATTTCGATTACGACTTAGAATATTTGTGAGTTTGTTTTGGCCCACAAAAATAAAAAATATAAACAAAGTTAGCACTCGGATCGATGGGGACTTTTGACATTTTTTTCAGCACGCCAGTACCAAAGTTCACACCTAATTTTTCCGAAGCACCATGTCAAATTTCCCTGGACTAGTGCTTGCTGTGCTCAAATTGATATAGTTGAATCGAATTGGAGTGCCTATCGATCAAATAAGCCAGATTGTCGACATAGATCAATTGGGTATTGTGATCGATAGATTACATTCAAATTCGGAAACATCAATCTCACGCGAAGATATTAAGATTTATCAGTATTTAGCCAAGTTTTAAGCAAAAACATTTGAGAATTGAATATAGTGTGAACGGTTCCTAGTTTATCAGTGGCGGATTCCAATCAATGTGGGATGAATCAATTCATCTTAAAAAGCCAATTCGAAAAGAAACAGTTCGTACGCGTCTATGTTGCTGAATGTTATCCGCAGAAATGAATAGAGTCGTAGCAAAAATCTCAAGATAGGCATTTTCACAGCTGTGGAAAATAGATTGTTTCTCAAATTAACCATTTTTTCAGTCGACTTGGTTTACCAGCTACAGCGGCAGCCCACAGCTGCACATTGGTTCTCTGCAGTTTTGTGCCGATAATTTATCACAGCTAAGGATGACTTTATAATTACTATTGTTCTCCCAAAAACTGAAAACTGACACTTTTGGTTGTCAATTTTCAGGAAATGTAATGGGAGCGTTCCCGCACTTTTCATGAATTTCACCCACCACATGATTCAGGAAAATTTAGTGACTGAAAGTACGGGAACAGACCTATTGTATAGCTTTTCCAATAAGCGAAATGACTTTCTGCAGCAAGGTTCAGCACCTTGTTTTCCGAACGATTTTTGCAACAGACAAATTTTGAATTCTTGTTATTGTTATGTGTCTAGGAAACTTCAAGATGCATTGAGAAAGGCATAAATCGGTGTATATAGAACAATATTTCTGTTGACTTTTACCTAATCAAGGATTTTTAATGTTGGATCCGACAAGATTTAAAATTCCAGGGTTATATTTAAGCACTCGAAAAACAATATGTAACATTTTACAATGATTTTGTATGTGATTTTTTTTCAACCTTCAAATGTGCATAAAATATTCTGAATTTGTGAAAGCATATAACTGCTGGGATATACTGCACGCTCTTCGATAATATTCTAATATAGGTAGTTATATATGCACATCTAATTCATGTTTTTCTTCCAATTTTCCGGTCATAACAACGTATTTGCATTATTCTTAACCATGCATACAAAGAAATTCTCTCTATGCACATTCGACATACGTCAAACCGATAACATTGTATCTTCCTAACATATTTACCTATTACATAATAAGTAGTAATCACAATGAAAACTCTCGTCAAATAGTTAGAACCAGACTCATCACAGAGAGCTGGTTGTGCTCTGAACAGGATTAAATTTATAATAAATCCATTAGAGCAGATTCATACGTCAATACGGTTGGAACATTATTTTCAACTCCTTTGCTTATGTCGAATATTTTTGCTCTTGAATAAACATAACATTTATCTGTTTATACCTGAAAGTAGGAGCTGCAAGCCGATAAAACAATTTTATGTGCCTGAAGCTGTCTTCCCTCGGCTGCCAGTGTGACGTCAACCAGAGTGCCATTGTGCAGGAGCGACGAACACACTGAAATGAAATTCGGCTGATGGTTGTTCCATCGTAGGCAGAACTGTTGCACAGACATCGCTGATGATAGTGTTGGCTGCTCAAACCAGACGTACTACGAGTAAAATATGCTGGCACGAACGATAACCACAGCCAGAATCTTCCCGATGAGACTGCTTGCTTGTGCAGCTGTCAGATTTGACTTTCTGTTCACATACACTTCACTAATTCATATTCTTAAACATCCGACATTCGAGCGATGATCGTTCAGAAAATCACAGTAGCTATAAACGATGTTTTTCCTTACAATTTCTTCGGCTTCTCGCGCGAATCTTGCTAAGACCTTGAATTCGGCTATGACGTCACTTGCCACAATATTATTGGTTTTACTAGACAATGAAAAAGAACAGCACTTCACTCCCACTAGCTACACACTATACCGTCACAAATCAGTTCCATAGTGATCACTATACACCCTGCTCACTTTTTGAACATGTTACAGATGAGTTAGACGACAATTTGTCGTTTCAAAAACAATTTTTTTGAAATTATCCACACCGAGTGAGCCCTTGAACTTTGAAAAGACGTGTGACAGCCGACAAAGCAGCCACAAAATGGCGCCACCAAATTTTCGTTCCGAATGGAACCGATGAAAAATCGTTTTAGTCGCCGATCGACGTTGTTTCTCGAAATAATTTAATTCACTTGAACATGAACTTTTAATTTACGATACTTGTACATTGATATGAATTAAGTTCGGCAGTCATTACGGTTTTAAAAATATAACTTCAGATTACAAATGACGCTGACTGCCATTTTAGTAAGAATTTTTGGTCGGTCTGATATGCACTCTGGTGGCGAGAATGTGAACGAATTGAACGATATGTTTCGTTAAATTTCGGTTGCGCCATAGGTCGCACCATCTAGCATTTGAAGTTGAGATTATAAACTGATACGTTTAGATGACAACTTGTGTTAAAGTTGATGAAAACCGTTAACATGGACCAACTCAATATTCGGAATGGTGTGCTTTTTCAGTCATATTAGTCATCAATATTGTGAGCACTTTGAGAATTGAAGAACATTCCTGAATTTTGACAGCATCTATCAAAATTATTTTGAAATTCTCCTTAATTGCACAATAAATTTCACTAATTTTGTTACCAGTGCGGTAGTACTAGTGGAGATGACATCGACGGTATAACTTTCCACCATTAGCCCCTTCGATTCTCTCGCGCACAAAGCATGTTAAAGTAGCTTTTCCGTTCAATTTCAAATTGGAGGGGAACTACTTGGATTTTACCAGATTTGACATTTAACGGACAAAAAATTACTACCATCCCCTTCAATGTAAATCTTATGGGCATGTCCACTCCATTTCTGTTCGTTACTTCAGGTACGAGTGAAGCTGAACGAAAGGAAAATGTCAAAAAGTTTGATGGTGCCCGAATTAACGTGTTCGACCGTTTCCGCTTCACTTCCGCCATCTAGAAACTGGAATTGAGTTAAACTATATGAAAGGTCTATTAGTAGTAGTGTGCGTGTATGTATGCGATTTGCTATGATTCTGAAGGGTGTTTTGTGGTGCTGCTTTATCGCCTGCAACTTGAGGAGAAATAAGCTTAAAAAAGTCGACTGAATTGTTTACTTGCTTCAAAAGTGTTCACTACATGAAGAATTTATGTTCGAAATTGAAGAGCTATTGCAGCAACTGATGCAGGCAATAAATAAAGAGTAACCCGTGGAGGGAAACATTCTTTGTTGAAGTTTTAGCTGATTTTCGTTTTTTCGCGCCTCTTTCCTCAGCTGGCTGTCAATATGGTTGTGAAAATTTCAGGTGAGACATTTGTATACTATGTTAACGCGCTCAGAAAATTAATAGGCGTGGTTTTTTGCTCCCCCTATCTATAACAGAACAATGCTAACCAGTGCAGACGCATTCGAAACAACAACTCCCCCTATCCATAACAAGAGTTGTTGTTGTTTCCAATGCGTCTGCACTGGTTAGCTTTGTTCTGTTATGGATAAGGTGTGCAAAAAAATGCGCCTAATATAGGCTTCGAGATTATGAGAAACTGAATCTTGGTTTGGAGCAAGACAAAATATTTTGAAATTTGATCACTCTATCATAATGAATTTGCTCAAAGTACTCGCAAAGTGCCAACAGGACTCATGTGTTCGACTCAGAGAAGATAATTTCGAAAGGATATTTTGGGATAGTGGGAAGCAACAATAATAGATTAGCTAGGAGGAGAATGTTAATATTTTAAAATTACTATTTTAAACAAAAGGAAAAATGAACAAATGCTTGTTTAAATATAGGTTCCGGAATTTGTCAAATTTTTCAGGGAAGGCAAATAGTAATCATAAGAATAAAAATGGCGAAAATGTTTGACTGTAAAATGAAAAATAACGTATAAAACAAAGAACAAAATGGCAAAAGATAAAAGAATGAAACAAGATCTAATCAAAAAATGACTGAGGATTATCACGCGAGCTTTGGCAGTGAAAGCGAATGCCATAGTGCATGCAACCGTCATGGAAGTGACGATAATGTCCGTTAGTTAAGTCCTGGATGAGATACGTGGAAATGCGATGCATGTAAAAGGGCGAAAAAGCTCCAAAAAATCGTTAAAAATGAAGAATTTGTTAACATAATCTGCAATGGACTTCAAGAGGATTTAAAAATGAGTGAAAGGCTACCGTTTATAAAGTACATGTTTGATAAAATTTTTCTAAACTGAATTAAAATTAAAAAAAAACTTCTAAACGAAGTTATGGAGCTGAAAAATGAGAATTCATCTTGATACAATAGTTAAAGATCCGAATATCAAAAAAAAATCCATCCAGCGCAAATTAATATGAAACAATGTACGAATCAGCTGCATTAAACAAACACCGAATAAAAATTTACTAGCGGAGCTAGTTGCATAATGTCGTACAAGCTTAATTGAAAAAGAGTACTGTAAAAATTTAAAGTAGTAGTTTTCTTTAAATTTTTTTTGTGAGCTATGCGTATACACATGCTCAAAAATGTCTGCGTACACTTATTTATTTATTTATTTATTTATTTTGTTGTTGTTGTTGTTTATGACTAAGAATTTTAGTTTATTGCTTTCGGTTAACCATATAGTAACTAAGGGTACAACTCATTACTCGTTCGTTGATGTTAATATTTAAAAACAAAAATAAGTTTGTGCACAAGCCCATCAAAATGCATCCAAAAAAGTCTGCGTACACCTGAAATAATAGAATCATCTAATTAGAATTCGCCTTGATTAGTTTATCCGATTAATCACCTTAATAGCTTGTTGCAAACCCGTTCCTATAAATGACCTCTTAGCCTATGTTGCATGAAGTGAACTAGCTTTGTAGTTTTTTCGGCCGTTATACTGTTCCACTCCTTCAATATGAAATTTTGAAGTGATTCTTTGCTTCTAATTTGATTGTGGTGATTTTTTCTTCCAAGTAAATCCCAGAAATGTTCAATGCGATTTAAATCCGGTGAATGAGTGGTTGTGTGCAATAGTTTTGGGACATTATAGACCAACCGAAGCTTATTTATGTGAACAGTATGTTTGGGGTCATTATGGTGCTGGAAGTAAATAGCTTTCTCTATCCTTAATTTCTCAGCACTTTACTTGAGATTGTCTTTTAAGATATTCAGATATCCATAGTTGTCCATTATCGACTCTTTAAAAGTTAATTGCCCCACTCCGCTACCAGCCATACACCCCCAAAACATCACATCACCGCGCATGTTGACGTAAGTTTTCGCAAATTCCATTCTCTTTAGGCGATTTTGTGCTGATATGAATGGCTTTTTACGTGCTTCTTGACAATGGTAACCATGTTTCCTGAAAACTATGCGAACTGTTTCCTCGCATAATTTTTTTTGTATTATTCTTTAGTGTCTTGAGCAAGTTGGAACGCCGTTAACCGGGGATTTTTTTTCGCAGAATTAATATTTTGACGTTCACGTGCAGTAAGTTTAGGTGGACGTCCTGATCGACACCGTGAAATAAAAACATGGGTTCTATTATAGTTATTAACAACCCTTTGTATTGAGGAATGCATTCTTCCAACTAAATTCGCGATTTCACGAAAACTTTTTTCCATTTTCACGCAGCTTTAGTATCAATTTCTGTTCACTAACACTTATTTCCTTATTTCGAGCTTCCATTGAAAAAGATAGTCTTTAATTCACACAATATTGTCAAAAACGTTACCAATCAAACCACTACCTGTATAAATACATAAACTGTAAGTTCTAACTGTAAATCGCCAAGCAGTGTGATGTGTACGCAGTCTTTTTTGGGGTGGATCAGAGACTTCTAAAGATTAAAAGTGCCATAGGTCTGTTCGCGTACCTGAATCTATTATAATATATTAAAATAGATTCGCAGAAAGTCGTTTTTGTACTCTTGCTGCAGGCCAAATTTTGCAGCAAAAAGAAGCCAGCTGCCAAATTCTGTTACTGCTGCAGTTTGCTGAAGTACGCGAACAGACCTCATATCTTCTTTAATTGTAGGAATTTGTGTTTTTTTTTATCAAACCTGCATTTATGCATTTTTAGCAGTGTACCCCTCTTATCAAATTATTTTAATCAAGGGCGCTTGATTGATTCATGCGCTTTTATCATGATTTAGATATTATAATATTAGTAAGGTGTACGCAAACTTTTTTGAGTATGTGTATATCTATACTATCTAGTATCTATCTAGCATATATCTCATCAATTAGAAGGATGGCACTCTATCTTCGAATTGTACAATATTTTCTATATTTTTAATTTTAACTGCTATTTAAGAGCATTAATCTTCTGTTGTGATGACAGATTCGTGCTTTATGACTAAGTGTGTTGTTCTTGTATCTTTTCAAAATGTTTGTAGGCTTCAATTCGATTCGTGAATTCACATGCAAAAGGAAACCACTGAAAACGTATAACGGCCAGAAATATGATTTAATAGCAATTAACGGGAATATAGACATTCAGTAAATATTTTGAATTGCATGGTCAGGCATATCAACTTGAGCCGAAGTCCAAGAGTAGAGCCTGCTAAAGATGATAGGGGACCATAAAAGAGGTAAAATAAGAAGAGTTCCCTAGAAATTGCTGAAAAGGCCCCGAGTCTGCATTTGCGGAGCTCCCATAAGTCCACACCCGATGGATGCTAGCTCATCACGGCTAGGGTGGTTTCATAAAATTTAGAGTGATCCTGCTCCAGAGATGTGATGCTACATATTTTCTTACGTCAATAAAAATATGGTCGTCGCATTATTCAAAAACAAAGGGAGAGGGGTTAGCTCGTATATGACTTATAGACTCTCAGGCAGATTTAGCCGAGACGCGGCGAAGCGCGTTCTCAATGAAATAAAAAAAAACTACAAAACTAAAGCAGATGATATGCCTAGATTTGCGAAGGTGGAACCTAAAGAAGAGGCGGGCAGCCTCATGCCCAATACTTACCCATAACCTACGATTTCAGCTTTATAGCTGAAAGTCCCACCATAGTATATTTATTTTTATATGGATTCAAAACAATATCGAATACAAATACGTATTCTGTTCCATCAAAATCAACCGTTGAGCGTTGGTTTGCTGACTTTAGACGTGATCTTGCAGACACCGATGATGTTGAATGCTCTGGATGGACGCCCAAATGAGGTGACGATATTGCAAAACATCAAAAAAAATTGGGAAACTGTAAAACGATGTTTCCGGAGATAGCTAACACCATATAGATGTTGAAAAGTAGTGTTAATACTATTTCACATGAATATTTTGGTATACCTAATGTTTTTTCTGAAATGGGTGCCGCGTTCTCTCACAGTGGACCAACAATAACAACCTGTTGATGATTCAGTACGTTGTTTCCAGCCGTTTAATCGTGATAAAGAGGATTACTTGCGTCGGTATGCTACGATGGGTGAAATATGGTTACACCACTAGACTCCCGTGTGTAAACTATCATTTGCTGAGTCGGTGAACGTCGTCCAAAGCGACGAAAAAGACTATGCATCGTGTTACAATTCGATGGCAAAAATGCATGAGTTGCAATTCAAATTGCTTCAGCATCCACCATATTTATTTATTTATTTATTTATTGTCCAAATCCACAGAACAAATCCAATTATAGATTGACAAGAAGAAAAAATAAAAATACATACATAAATAAAAACACAATAACATGCAAATTAAAAAAAAAATAAGTAGATTCAGAATGGAAAAGTAATACAAAAAAAAATCAAAAGCTAAATCGACTGAAAAAAGGAACAAACAATTGACTTAGTTAGGACATATTTCGAGTATATGACAGAACGTTATTTTTTAAAGTATTTTTAAATACAGCTAACGTTCGAGGCAGAGGACAAAAGTTAAGGCTATTGTGCTGACGAGGCAAACGCAAAAGGAGAGAAAAGAAATATAAAAAATAGAAAGGGCAAATGTACACTACCGTGCAAAAATTTAAGGACATCATCTAAAAAGGCGATTTTTTGAGTTTGTGATTGTATTTTATTATGTTTAATAGCATTTTATGATTAAATCTTGTATATAAACTAGAAAATATACTATTTTGTTATGATATATGTTCATTGAATGCAAATTTTGCATGAAAATTTTTTAAAATACCGAAAGTATCAAGACAAGTCATATTAGGTTTTTTTCATCAATGTGTCCACCTCGTGCTTTGATGATTGCAGCGCAAATTGTTGGAAGCTTTTCGACCAATTTTTGAAGTGTTTCAGTTGCGAGATTGTTCCAAGTCACTTTAAGACTGTCGAACAACTGTTTTTCACTGGTCACCTGCATGTTCTTCACCTGCCGGTCGAGCTCATCCCATAATAATTCGATCGGGTTGATGTCAGGGGATTGCGGCGGCCAATCCATGATTTTGGGCACACCTTTCTCTTCCTTAGACCGTAGATAGGTTACGCACAGATGGGAGATGTGCTTGGGATCATTATCTTGTTGAAAGATAAATCCGTTACCGATCAAACGAATGCTGGATGGAACGGCATTTCGTTGAAGAATATTGTGATAGTGTTCCTTCCGCATTATTCCGTCGATTTTGGCCAGTTCTCCAACACCATCGTAGCTTAAACACCCCCAGACCATCACGGAGCCTCCGCCATGTTTAACTGTTGGCGCAATACATTGGGGATTAGACCGCTCATCTTTATTTCTACGAACATACTGGCGCCGCCTGGATCCAAAAATCTCGAACTTTGATTCATCGGTCCATAACACATATTTCCACTGATCTACTGGCCAATCTTTATATTTTCGAGCGAGCAATAGTCTTTTCCGCTTGTTTTGTGGTCGTAGAAGTGGTTTCTTCACAGGAACGCAAACGTCGTTTGACAGTATCCACCGAAATTGGGTTTATCAGGGTTTCGTTGATTTCAGCACGAATATCTGGTGCTGTTTTGAACCGATTTTGCTTGCTTATCAATAAAATGTGTCGATCATCAGCTTGAGTAGTTTTTTCTTGGTCGACCAGCGCGTTTTCGATTCATATTTGAGTTGGTTTCGGCGAACCGCTTCAACGTGGTTTCAACTCCACACTTTGAAACACCAATAATTGCAATTTTACGAATTGTTTTACCCACTTTTCTCAAAATAAGTATTTGTGAACGTTTTTCAAGTGAAATTTCCTTTTTTTGAGACATTTTCAGCGATCACAGTCGGTTTTGCGCGTGTAAACAATAACGGGAATGAATTTGACAGTTGTAGTGCACACAGAGCACAGCAGAGGGCTCAAAGAACCGTTATTTCTTTGACAGGCACTCAAATGATTGAGAATGACTGTTTAAGACATTAGCACTCATATTTGAATAGTTTAAAATGAAATATTAGCTATTATATTTGAAATTACAGCGCAAAAATGATGCTACTTATTAATAAGAATTTTAGGTTCCTTCATAATTCCATCATTTTGACTAATAATAACCAGCTGATTTAATGCTAATGTATGTAAATCATAATGAAAATGTATGTTTTCTAGTTTATATACCAGATTTAATCAAAAAATGTTGTCGAATTCAATAAAAAACAATCACAAACTCAAAAAATCGATTTTTTCGGTGATGTCCTTATACTTTTGCACGGTAGTGTAACATTAAAGTTGAATAATGTTCTATTAGGATGGCCCGATTCTCTAACAAAAAACTGAATGCTGAGGTCGACCAATATACAGCCGTTAAAAAGTTGAAGAAGGAGGCACTCGTCGAGGAACACTCTATGTGACTCAAGGGAAGAAATTTGAAGGATGGAGAGGCGCATACTGTAATCACAATATGGAATCGGCGTTGCACGGATTCAACCGCATTGATCAAGTATCCGTAATGTGGACACCAAATTTGGCAACAGTATTCAAGAACACTACGTATGAAGGAAAAAAACAGATGTAGAGAAAAGTAAAGATTAACAAAACATTTAGAAGATCTGATGATGAAGCCGGAAAAACAAGAACCCTTGGCAGTGATGTGTAAAATATGCAAGTCGAACTTCAACTTGGAATCAAAAATCACGCCAAGGTCCTTGAAACTAGCAACAGCATTCAGAGGGGAGCCAAGGACAGAGTAGGAGAAGAGCTAAGGTGATGTTTTGTGAGTGAAAGACATTTGATGACACGTCACAAAATTCGAAGTGAGGGAATTCGCTGCGCACCAGGTAGCCAAAGCATCCAAATCATTCTGCAATATCGAACAGTCACTAGCGGATCAATCACTTTGAAAATTTTAAGATCATCAGCGTACAAAAGGCAGGGTAAGTTAAAGAGGGAAGATCGTTAATAAACAAAAGGAACAATAAAGGACCAAGAATCTATCCTTGCGAAACTCCTGAGGTGAGAAAAAGGTTGTAGGAAAGCAAGCGTTAACAGTAACAACACAAGAGCGATCACAAACCTACGGAGAGAACCAAGAAAAAAGGACACCAGAGAGACCAAACCCGGCTAACTTAAACAGAAGAATACCATGGTTCACAGAACCGAAAGCCTTGGTAAAGTCTGTATATAGGACATCTACTTGCTTGTGCTGGTCGATTGCGGAAGCAACAGTGTTTGTAAAAGACTATAAGTTTGTACCTTTGATGAGTCCATGCTGTTCACTGGCCAGCAAGGGCTGGATAAAAGGGTACACTCTATTGTAAACGACTCTTTCGAGGAGTTTACTAAAACATGGCAAAAGGGATATGGAACGGTAATTAGGGATGGAAGAAATATCACCAGCTTAATGGATTTGAAATTTGTTGGCGGATTTACGAAGAGATAGAAAGGTACCGGTTGAGATGTTAAGGTTAAAAATTAATGACAGAGAAACACACAAAGAAGACGAAAGTGATTTGGTGAAAAAAATCGGAATGCCGTCAGTACCGAGGCTAGCACTTCCGTCGAGAGACAACATTAACGATCCGACTTCCAAAGCATGTGTAAAAAAAGCAAAAAGGTACAATCAGGCGTGGGAAAAATGTTTGTTGGTGAAGAGTTACTGTGATGGGAGGTAAAAGAAGAGAAAAATTGAGCAAAGAGCTCGCAAGAATCTTTAGATGAGGACGCAGACTTATCATGAAGATACAAAACAGAAGGGATGCCAGAGGAAGTTTTCAGGGATTTGATATAAGACCAAAAAAGTTTAGGATTGTCGGAAGTAATAGTAGTTTCGACATGCTCAAGGTAAGCACGCATTGTGTTATTGGCTGCCTTTTTAGCAGCAGCCCGTAACCTTTGAAACTTCAAAAGGTCATTAAGTGAGACAGACTTTTGTATTTACTATGCGGTGCATCTTTGGCTCTAAGAGCAATCGCGACATCGACTGTGAATCACGAAGGGTCAGAATTTCTTTTACAGCGGAAGGAAGGAGTGTAGTAGGAAATTAAGTTGGACAAGAAGGAATAAAATTTGTAGATAGCATCATCCAGACTTAGCCCTCTGAAGAAATTATACCAGTTAGTGCCATTTATTTCATTGTACAAAGCGGAATAGTTTGCCTTTTTTAAAATTGAAACGAAGAGTAGAAGCAGATTTTACTTTAGACACACGGTTAAGAGTGAATTCTATAAAAAGAGGAGAATGACGAGGATCAGGGCACACATACGAAGACAGAGAAGGACTCAAACAAAAGTAAGAAGGGTAAATATTAGTCAGAACGAAATCGAGAATTCTGTTGCTAGTATTGGGTACGTTGTTGAATTGGGAAAGTGAGCAAAGGGACACAAAGGAAGAAGTAAAGGGAGAAATATTGCTTGAAGACAAAATACTTGAAAAAGTATTATCCCAATCCAGCGACGGCATATTAAAGTCACCACATAAAAATAAGGAAGCGGCCATTGAGGTAGGACGAGAATTCCGCAAAGAAACGTTCATATACTAGTACGGGACTACTATAAGGGATGTAGATTGAAGAAACAAGCAGCAATGAGGATGGTCAAAGAGAAATACGGACAATCACATGGAGCAGAGAGAATGAAGTCACTGCAGAGTGTTCCGTTCAGAGATATTTGTATAGTAATTAAAATATCACCTCCTTCTCAAAGATTACACACATATCGCTTCCGACCCCTACGGAAAACAGTGTGAAGGAGCAAAATTTCACTCCTATATATATACCCAGAGAACCAGGTTTCTGTTAGGCATACAATGTCATCAGACGCAATTACCGAGGAGATCTTTACATAAATAACCTTTGTCGTCAGACCACGAACGTTCTGGTAATAAATTTTCAGAGCTCTCCATATTGATAAGTCTAGTTTCGAAAGCTCCGCGATGAATTCGTGCGAAAGTTTTTTTCGAGGTCGTGGAATAAACTCCTTAACTAAGGTACCAGTAGGCCAGAAATTCATTTGGAGCGGCTTTTCCGAGCCAGGAGGCAAAGTCATTCGAAACGAAGCGATGGTTTGGTTATCCGGATTGTTCTTTGTCAATTTCGTACACGTAAGATAAACATACGATTTAATGTCTTCAGCCGTTGTGGAGTATGCAAGCCGCGATACAAATATTTGTAACGGTGGACTCACAACCGTTTATAGAGGAACGGTATGGGGAAGGTATTCCGATATTCTCCACATTTGGCCCCTTAAAAAATGATCAAGGTAAAGAGATTTTACTCGAATGAAAAAGTGATTGGCAAAACGGAAGCCTGTTTTGAGCTAAAAGATCAATTATTCTACAAAAAAAAAACATCGAAAAGCTAGAGAACCGTTGTGTTGATTGTATCACTTTTATATATAAATTCTAATTTTGCCCATATATTGTGTTTTTATTAAGTAGAGACTCGGGACTTATGGACGTCCGATAACGACAAGAAAGATGAAAAAGTTTTCATAATTAGTTGTTAAAAATGATCTTTGCTTTGCTATGAATATTAGTATATTTTTTTATAGTTGCATTTCACTCAAAACAAGAATGCGAATTGGAAAAAATATTGATTTGATCAAAATTAAACTTATGTCCTAATTATTAGGCGGAAGCCCGAGCAGACATTTTGCTTTTCAGGCTTCGTTTAGACTGCCTGGCCTAATGTTAAAAAAGCATAAGCATAAGCCTCCACAGCATCTGGTCCCGGAAGATGTTAACCTCCAATTAGGTTTGACTCGGGGCACTTTTTCCTTGTATTTCTCTTTCTTCGATATTTGAGGATTCCTTTATCTAGAGAACGTGCTTTGATGCGTCCCGGCTGAGTCTGGTGTACCAGCTCATAAGCTAATGAGAATTTGGGGCGTTCACAGCCATTTCTATGCCACCCTGCTCCAGCGACTTTAAATACTGTTTTTTTTGTCTCGTTAATGGTTGTCTATCACACTTGTAGCAAAAATCTTGTTTGGTCTTCGATTCAGTCAAAATTCCCTGTCACTAGTAAATCGCGACAATTTTCCTGATCATGATTATTCTGTTTTAGGAAAAATAATTACAAATATAAGTTTCTATTATTTTCGTCGCCAGGTCTGAAAATGCGGCTGTATGACGAGTTCCTTTTCTGTAGTTAACATTTTAGCTACTTGTGTAGACGTCCGATTTATCTTATAATTTATGAAGCTGCATAATACTTACGTCCACCGGCTTTAAGAACGACCGCTACATTTATATTTTGCAGCTTACTCCTCAGCTAAAATTTATTTTCTATTTAAGAAACAAACTACGATTTTTATTTTATTTGAAAATATTTATTAACACACAATAGATATAATGTTTTCAATAACATTTTCAAAGAGTAGCATATCTTGTCGAAAAACAAAGCTCAGTATCGTTTAATTTGATTGCACCTATATTGTCTCCCTCTGAGCTTTGAGTTCGAATCGAAAATTCCGCTCTTCGACATGTAATATATTGCATGTGAGAAACGCCTATAGACTATCGGTAAATTTTCAGTTAATTTTCTTAATAGTTTTCAATGATTACTGTTCTATTCTTATTTATCACAGATTATCAAAAAAACGAAAAAAATTGTAAATATTAAAAATGTTTTTAAAACATGTCCGTCAGCAATTAATTACTACTTCGCTCGCATTTTTTTCATAATTATTGCTAACTTGGCCATGAATATATTATAATATGCATTATAACGTATACGTAATGCAAATAATAAAATATGTATTTTACAATGAAGCTTATGATTAGAAAAGAAAAACTAAAGGCGAACAGAGAATAAGTTTTTATCTGAAAGTGTTTATCTTCATTTTAGATTTCGAGTTATTACTTATATTTTCATACTCATTTGTCTGTTTTATCTTTGAACAGTTTTTTGGCATAGTACCAGATACGGAAGAAATATTCATCTTTTCGCAATAATTTCGATCTGGCATATGATGATATATCCGCATCCATGTTGTGGTCTCGTAACCAAGATGATGTATTTTCGGTACTGATGCCAGTTGCCTCTGTTCGCGGCTCGTCAGGCAAATATTCTTGGCCTTGGAAAAGAAACGATAAATTAAATCAGGTATGGTATAGTTTAAATAATGTTTTTTTGAGAAGGAACCACAGTTGCGTTTTCTTGTTACCTGCAGAAGTTACTTTGTACGGTTCGTCTGATTCGAGCGGTTCGCTCAATCCGATTTCGTTTCTCGCAAATATCCTTATCAAATATTCGTGACCATCCTGTAGATCTCGAATTTGGAATTTCTGTACATCCGGCGGCACGCGACCGACTTCAATCCACATTGTTTTCCTCATATCACGAATGGCAACATTATAACCGAGCAATGGTGCACCTCCATCGGACTCGGGTATACCCCATTCGAAAACGCTGGCATTTGCAGCTATTGATCGTATCTCTAGAGGAGCAGTTGGTGGAGAAGGAACGGCTAGATGGTGGTTGAAAAACAATTTGAATAATTTTGGAATTTAGATGATCAGTGGTAAGATAGTTAGCATACTTGCGTGTGTTTTTAATACGATTGTTTCCGTTACAGCCGGAGCACTAAGACCTACTGAATTTTCAGCGAATACTCTAAATGTATATTCACATTTAGTTTTCAAATTGTCGATCGTGTATTGTAGGCAGTGCGCGTCGAGCGTCACTATCTTCGTCCATTTCGTTGAAGTTGTTGTACGTTTCTCGATAATGTATCCTGTTGAATAGAATGATCGAATGTCAACATGATCAATCCGTTTTTTTGATACTCGAATAAGATTACCTGTGATTTCCGAGCCACCGTTGGTGGCAGGTACTTCCCAGTCTAGTGTCACACTACGTCCAGTGATGTCGGGTGCTCGCAGGTTTTGAGGCGGAGATGGTGGTGCTGTGTTGAAAAGGTAATTTTATTTTTATGAACCGAAATCATGGTATTAAAGCTTGCACTTACTGAGATTTTCTCCGAATCTAACTGTTATTGCGAACAACGTGTGTAAAGAGCGGAAAGCGAAAATTGGGTTATTTGGCATTAGTTAAGCATTGAAATGGCTACTTAAAGCAGAATCCTATATACACTCATTAAATTACTTACTTATTCTTCTGCCTGCGATGATTTTGTCTTCGGTTTCCAGAGAGTCGCTGATGCCGACTTCATTTCTGGCGAAAATCCTGAATTGATATGCCCGGTCCTTTATCAAATCACTGACCAAAATATTTGTTGTTTCCGTGACTCCGAATTTCGTATATGTAGTCGATTCGTACTCTTTAATTTCCACAATGTATTCGATGATCTTCTGTCCACCATCATTTTCAGGTACTTCCCAAGATAGCGTGAATGATGCATCCGTCATTCCTGTTACATCTAGTGGCGGTCTGGGTGGGCTTGGACGATCTGAAAAAATCGGTGAATTTAGGATTTTTCAAGCTAATTTTTTTCTCTTTCCTACCGAATTTGCGTCTAACTGTAATGGCGTCACTTTCGATAGGCTCCGAAACGCCCACTGGATTCTCCGCAATTACACGGAACATGTACTGTGAGTTTTCATTGAGTTTTTGTATACAATACGAAGTGATATCGCGGTCAATGTCTGCAACTTTCATCCATACCATATTCTCTGGATCACATTTTTCAAGTGTGTACTTGGTAATGTTTAAGCCACCGTCATCTCGAGGTGGTTCCCATTCAAGCGTGACGGCATCTTTTTTGATATCTTTGATTTCCATTGAATTTGGCCGGCTTGGCTTATCTGTAAATTGGAATTAAGATTTAATACTTTTAGCATATTTATAATTTGTTGATTCGTTAAATATTCACCGATAACTTTGAGTACAACGTCCACTGACGTCTCCCCGGCCGAGCTCTTAGCCTTGATGGTGTACTTTCCTGAATGCCGCCTGGTTAGTTCTTCGATACAAACCGTTGATTTAGTGTCTTCCGTGATAATTTTGCATGTTTGAGATTCCTCTAGTTTCATGGATTCTTTATACCAAGTAACTTTCGGTTTTGGTACACCTTTGATAATGGCTGGTACTTCCCATCGCGTTCTTGTTCGCAGATTCTGAGACAGATATTTGTCTTCGATTTCGATTTGTGGCTTCTCTTGGATTGTGACTTTGCATGATGTCTCGACGGTTCCGCTATCATTCTCAGCAATACAGGTATAAGAACCCTCAGTCTCAATGGTAGTCTTTTCAATTACATACTTAGCTACGCGGTTTTCATAAACTGTTGTTGTTGATTCGATTGTTTTTGAATCTTTAATCCACCTGATCTTCGGCGCTGGATTTCCGCCGAATACGCAAGACAATGTAATAGTTTTGTTAAGCTCGGAAAAGATGTCTTGCAATGGTTGCTGCACTGTTGGCTTTTCTTTCTTCTCGTCAGCTTCGATCTTAATCGTTGGTGACAAAGGCGAAGGTGGACTTTGGCCAACTTCATTAACAGCAATCGTTCGGAACACATACGATGATTCTGTTCGTAACTTCGTCATAGTGTAAGTAGTGTCTTTGAGTTTTGTAATTTGTGTCCATCTAGAAGTACAATAGATAATATTAGATTATTTTAATTTTTTGAATTTTCAAAAAGCTTTCCATACTTCTTCTCTGTTACTTCTTGATATTCCAGAATGTATTCGATTATCTCACTGTTCCCATCATCTTCAGGTGCTTTCCAGTATAAAGTCAGCGAATCATGCATCACATTTAACGGTTCTGGGGCTCCTGGGGCCTTTGGTGGTTCTGTAAATTGATAAAAAATAGGAAAATGCCCTAGGTATTAAGATTAAAATAAATCTTACTCATTATAATTAAATGCAAATGCGCCTCTGCATCACCACTTGTATTCTGCAATTTAACTGTATAATCACCGGCATCTTCTTCGACAACTTTTCGGATAGTGAGGCTGGCAGATTGCTCATCAATTTTCGGTTCAGTTCGTTTGGTCTTTTTGATGACTGTTTTGGCCACTGACCAAGTAGCTTCCGGCTTGGGGGATGCATTGAATTTAATCGTGAGCTCAGCATCTTCGTTTTCTTTTACTTTGTACGTTTGATTTTTGTCGGATAGGATAATTGGAGCAGTTTGAATTTCTGAAACGATATGTGTATGCGTTAGAAAAGAAGATATAATGGTATGCAATAGAGCAGAATGGATCATAATGTGGTCGAATATTCGATTTGGGAGACTAATGCTGACTTCTAGGCTAGGCTGACTATAGAAAGTAAGTGCTTTAATTTTGAAGATTAATCAAGTTGAAAGAGGTCTGGATTTGTATTGAAAACAAAACCGATTATTGATGAATGCCTATTATGCCGCATGAGAATAATATACGAATCGAAGAAAAACAACTCAAATGCCGAGCACATAAAAGCTGAAAAACGATTGTAGTTATAGAATTTATACTTTTATTATATGATATGGAGTAGTATGGTAGCTTGGGATAAAATAACTCAACTATTTGAGCAATGTGCGATGATGAAAAAAGGTTATTAATTCAATTGATTTTTTTCCATGAACGACCCGATGTATCTAGAAAAATTCGACTAACTTTACTTTAAAGCCGGCAATAGAAGTATAGGCAGCTCTTCATTAGCAGGGAATAGACTGCTGTAATGCATTCTGTACAGACGAATCGAAGTGATATTAATTCACACCGGCTTTTCTACGCTTAGGAAAATGAAAAAAAGAAAGATATAAGTTTCCTTACCTTGAACTTTAAGCGTAGACTTTGTTTGAGCATTCTCTGCAACACAGCTGTACTCGTCTTCATCATCTTCGTTCGCATTATGGACAACCAATCGTCGAATAGTACCCTCCACTTCCACTGTGTGTTTAGATGTTGGTTTGATTTTTTTGCCATTTTTAAACCACGTGACTTCAACGCTCTCGCATTCAGGCGCCAGTTGCACTTGGAATTCGGCATCAGTTGATTTTGTAGCAAGTGTTACTTCGGGCAGCTTAACTGTGAACTCGACCATAGGCTCTTCAACCGTCAATTTCGCGGATGATTTTTGTTCGCCTACTTGACAGGTGTATTCGCCGGCATCTTCTAATGTGCTCTTATAAACCTTAAGTTTCTGCTTCTTGCCATCGATACTGAGCTGAATATGCTCGGAAAATTGAATTTCTAGACCGTTTTTGAACCACTTCACAAGCGCATCACCTTTAGTTAGCTCGATTTCGAAAGTGGCTCTCTCACCCTTTGTTATTGTCACATCTTCCATTGTCTTAATGATTTGCGGCGGAAGTTCAATGACAGTCAATTCAGCGCTGCACTCTTGGTCTTCGAGAGCGCAAGTATATTCACCTTCGTCGTGGATAGTCACATCCTTGATCTTTAGTTTTCGCACTCTGCCTTCCTTAATGAATTCGACATTTTTCTTATCGCTTGTAATTTTTTCGCCATCTTTGAGCCAGACTAGTTCGGCCGTGTCGGAGGTAATCTCAACGTCAAGTATAGCAGTATCCTTTTCTTTGACTTCATAATCTTGCAGTCGTTTAATGAACTCGGGTTTGCGCTCGAGGACTTCAACGATAGATTCTGTCTGCTTATTCTTGACGGTACACTTATAAGTTCCGGTATCCTTAAGCGTCGTGTTTTTAATAACCAGCTTATGAACTTTTCCGTCCTCCACTACGACTCGGTGATCCATGCCACTCAATTCTTTGTTGTTGTGGAACCATTTGGTTGAAACGATATGTGAAGTTTCACATTCAAGAGTTAGTGATTGGGATTCCTCGATGCTTATAGATTTCTTCAGTTTCTTGGTAAATGTAACTTCATCGACTTCGACTATAACCTTAGCGCCATGTGATGTCTTCCCAACCGGATTGCTGGCAACGCATTTATAATCGCCCGAATCTGTTTCGCTATTGGCGTTTAGAATGGTCAACTCAATATTTTCGCCATCGTATATCTGAGTGACCTTTTCAGATGGCTGAAGTGGCATATTATTCAGAAGCCATGATATCTCTGGAACTGGATTGCCTATTACTCGCGCTTGCAATTTGATAGTACCGTTTTGTGGCACACTTTGTTCTTCGAACCGTTTGACAAAAAGCGGTGGTTCTGGATTACTGCTTTCAGCTTCTGTAATATAGGGAGGATTTCAGTAGTGCGAACATATTGTTTGGTTATGAGAAAAACATGAAAACAATTGGTAGATGAAAACAACAGTAAAACCGACAAGTTTAAAGATATAGATTACAGCGAATGGTTTCGTATGACGAAAATAGTCTAACTGATTCAAATTTAAATAATTTAGCTAAACGCAGGTCCGTTTGAAAAAGTTGGAAAGTTTCAATAGAAAAAAGCGGAACACTTATTTATTTACTATTCTGGGAAGTCATTCATTATTTTTTCTATTGACTCAAATAAATGTGGAGCAGACTGCGCTGCGGCAGATCGTAAGCCCCAGGTACGTTCTTATTACCGGTTCTTAGAAAGTGTATGTCATAAAGTTTACCTTTGCAAAGAAATTCAAACGTCATTATTGTAATGAGAAACACGTCTCTTGCTAGAATTATTCTTAACTGTTTGCTCTATCATTTCAAATATCAAATATACAATGCTAAAGCTACTTTACCTTCGATTGTGAGATATGCAGTTGTTTCTACGGATCCAACTGCATTCACCGCTTTCACCGTGTATTCTCCCTTGTCGCCAAGCTTTGGTGACAATAATGTTAGTGTGTAAACATCTTTATGAGATTTCGTATTGTCACTAATAGGCTTGCCGTCTTTGTACCATGTGATCTTTGGCGTTGGATTACCAACGATTTGCGATGTAAGGATTGCTGTTTCACCCTCTCTGATGATCATATTTCGAAGTGGCTCCAAAACTTGTGGTGCTTCCTTATCACCGGTTTTAACTTTCAATATGATTGGCATTTTAGCATCTCCTTCTCTGTTGCGAGCAATGACCTCGTATGTCCCTTCTTGACTCTTTTGCACTTTGGTTATATGAAGAACACTACAGTACATATGCATATCTGATTCGGTAACTATTTTAATATTCTTCTCGGTGAGGACTTCTTCATTTTCGAAGATCCAAAGGATTTCGGGCTCAGGGACCGCTACAAGGCGACATTCGAGGATCACATTGCTTCCTTCATCAACGTACTGAGCCTTGGGTTTCTTTGAGAATGTTGGCGGTATTCCTTCGAGTATGTCGGCTAGTGAGGACTCTCGAGACATGCTCTTACGCGATGGGCCTGTTATATCAGAACCATGGTCGGAGAGTGGAGTTTCCACAATCAGCTCAGTAGTACTGGAAGCGAAACCGGCGGCATTCTTGGCCACGCAAGTGAAGGTGCCTGCATCCTCGGGGAAGACTTCTCGAATAATCAATGTCGCGACGTTGTCGTCGTCGTAGTAAATCTGGAAATCTTGTGACGGCTTTATAATGGCAGTTTGTCGGAACCAAGTTATCTGCGGCCTGGGCAATCCTTCAACCTTACATTCGAATTGCACAGTGTATCCATCGGGAGTTTGGATGGGTTTGAGCTTTTCAACAAATCTCGGCGCCATAGTCTTCTCATCTGGCGCGGGCCCTTTTGATTGTTAATCACAAACGTTTAAACATTAACAAGAGACAAATCACAACATATGCATATTGAAAATGCGGTACTTACGTTCAAATACAGGTAGTTTGTCGATTTTCTCGTGTAGCTTCTTCTCTACATACTTCGCATAGCTGTCCGCATCCATGAGATACTGTGATGGTACCCATCCTTGCTCTTCGGTCAAATGCTTTTTCACAAACCACCATTCTGTACTATGCCGGGCAATTACATGTACCTTTTCGCCTTCTACCAGGTTGATTGCTTCGTCGTTATCAGCGATGTAGGTGCAAATAGAGAACATTATGTTTTCATCGTCGGATTCTGTGGAAAGAAATTGAGTATTTAAGATTCCGTATTTGCGAAATTTTGAATGCGGAATTAAATACCTTCAATTTGCATCTCACGCTTCAGACTTAAAGATGCTTCTTCTGCAAAATGCAAGTAATCAGTGATTTTTTTTTGGCAAAAATTGAACAAAAAAATATTTTAAATGTGTTAGCGTGAAAATTAATGTTAGCGTTGTTTTGAAAAAAAAAATCAATTTTGTTACATCATTCGCTGTAGACGATCGAACTCACTGTTACCAGTGTTCAAAAATTATTTTGGCATAAGTGGGAATTGCAGTCTTCCAAGGTTAGTATAATTCTAGCATCTAGCATATAATAGTTGATTATTCTTGTAGGTTAGATTGAGGAGCTTAGTCATCGAAAAGGCTATTAGTATTGCACAGCTTTGGTTACCTCGCTCGATTTTCTGTTATCATATAAGCATAAGCTATTTGAGTAAGCTCTGGAATTTAAACTAAATCAAAAGCTCTTTAGTTCATATAGAAAAAAATGAAAATCGAAAAGAACGTATTTCCAAATATTAACCTTGAAGATATTTTTGTGATGGTTTCCGTTTCTTTTTGACCGTTAAAGAATCCTCATCGTACGTGACTGAGTCACGTTTCTTTGTCCGTAAACCAAGTAAAATTTCTTCCTCGTCTTCATGTTGTATTGAATATCTTGGTTTCTGTTTTTTCCTCTTCAAACGGATTTCGACATTTTCTGGTATGTCGTCTGGTTCAAGGTATTCCTCAGGTTCAAGGTATTCTTCAGGCTCATCGACATCGTACATAGTATTATCTTCTGCCTCGCTGTCTTCGAAAACTTCTTCAATGATTGGGCCTTCGCCATCGTCCCAGTCTTGAATGATACGAATTTGAGCCTCGTCCGTTTCTTCACCATAGGTCTTTGGTCGAGTTTTCTTTAGGCGTATTTTACCGGACATTGATATTTCCTCTTCGGCATATGAGTCAAGAGATATTTTAAATTCTTGTTCTACATCTTCCTTTGTTTTCGTCGACCTCGGCCTGAATGTAACATTTTCAACGTCTGTATATTCAGGAATGTCAGGTCGAGATGGGCGTTTAGTTTTCCTCAACTTTTTGATAGTAACTTCGGAAGCGTGCTCTTCGACCAGCTGCGGTGTCTTTGGTTTGCGTTTTTTGCGAATGACGAATTCCTCGGGTACATCGTCTTCCTCCTCTATGATCTCGGGTTCTTGTTCGATGTCCTCTTCTTTTCTTATGACCAGCTCTGCGCTTGCTTCATCAGATGTAACTCTTTGCTTTCTAGATTTTTTGATTGTGGCCGCCTCTTCAACGTCTTTGGGTTGTTCTTGAGGTTTCAATAACGAAAAACTTACTTCTTCTTCTTCCAAATTTTCAATTGATTTAGGAGCCTTTGGTTTCTTTCTTCGTATGGTTGCTTCTTCAATTACTTCTTCCTGAACTTCCTTAGCCTCTTGTATGTCTTCGGATTCAGCCACAGAAGCTTTCTTAATAGTAAGCTCATCTACAGCTTCATCAGCAGGTTTCCTCTTTGGTTTTTTCTTTTTGATTGTGACATCATCAGCAGCTTGGTCTTTAGGTTTTTCTTTTGGTAGAATTATTTCAGCTGAAGTTTCCTCGAGTGTTTCCACTGTTAGTGTTGGTTTTGGCTTTTTGATGGTGACTTCGTCAGCAGCTTCATCAGTTGACTTCTTTTTCGGTTTCTTCTTTTTGATGGTAACCTCTTCAGCTGTTTGATCTTGTGATGTTTGTGCCGGAAGAGTTATTGCAGCCTCGACTTCTTCCGTAGTTTCCTCTGTTGGTTTTGGTTTTTTGAAGACAACGGATTCTGGCACGGTTTCCTCTTCGGCTGACCTTTCAACCTCTTCGACTTTCAGATCAGTAGTCTTCTCTTCATCATCGGCTAGTTTCTTGACAGTAAGCTGATCTGCAACCTCTTCAATTGGCTTCTGTTTTGGTTTTTTCTTCTTGATTGTAATCTCTTCAGCAGATTGATCCTGTGGCTTCTGTTCAGGTAGAGTAATTTGAACTGATGTTTCTTCAATCATTTCTGGAATCGGTGCCGACTTAGGCTCTTTCAATGTAATGCTTTCCTGAATGACCTCGTCTTCCGTTGGTTTTTCCTCCACCACCGGTTTTGTGATAGTGACTTCGTCAGCCACTTCTTCAATCGATTTCTTTTGCGGCTTCTTCTTTTTGATTGTTACCTCTTCAGCTGCTTGATCTTGTGGTTTCTGCGTCGGAAGAGTTATTCCAGCCTCGACTTCTTCCGCATTTTCTTCTGTTGGCTTAGGTTTTTTGAAGATAACAGCTTCTGGCACGGTTTCATCTTCGACTGGCTTTTCAACCTCTTCGACTTTCACCTCAGTAGTCTTCTCTTCCTCATCGGCTGGTTTCTTGACAGTAAGCTGATCTGCAGCCTCTTCAATTGGTTTCTTTTTTGGTTTCTTCTTCTTGATTGTAACCTCTTCAGCAGATTGATCCTGTGGCTTCTGTTCAGGAAGAGTAATTTGGGCTGATGTTTCTTCAATCGTTTCTACTGTCGGTGCCAACTTAGGCTCTTTCAAGGTAATACTTTCTTGAATCACCTCTTCTTCCGTAGGTTTTTCTTCCACTACCGGTTTTTTGATAGTGACTTCATCAGCCGCTTCTTCAATCAATTTCTTCTTCGGCTTCTTCTTTTTGATTGTTACATCTTCAGCTGCTTGATCTTCTGGTGCCTGTATCGGAAGAGTTATGACAGCCTCGACTTCTGGCGCAGTATCTTCTGTTGGTTTTGGTTTTTTGAAGACAACAGATTCTGGCTTGGTTTCATCTTCGGTTCGCTTTTCAACTTCTTCGACTTTTAGCTCTGTAGGTTTGTCTTCCTCTTCTGCTGGTTTTTTGACAGTAAGCTGATCTGCAGCTTCTTCAACTGGTTTCTTTTTTGGTTTTTTCTTCTTGATTGTAACCTCTTCAGCAGATTGATCCTGCGGCTTCTGTTCAGGAAGAGTAATTTGGGCTGATGTTTCTTCAATTGTTTCTACTGTCGGTGCCAACTTAGGCTGTTTCAAGGTAATACTTTCTTGAAACACCTCTTCTTCCGTAGGTTTTTCTCCCACTACCGGTTTTTTGATAGTGACTTCGTCAGCCGCTTCTTCAATCAATTTCTTCTTCGGCTTCTTCTTTTTGATTGTCACCTCTTCAGCTGCATGATCTTCTGGTGCCGGTGTCGGAAGAGTTATGGCAGCCTCGACTTCTGGTGCAGTATCTTCTGTTGGTTTTGGTTTTTTAAAGACAACAGATTCTGGCACGGTTTCATCTTCGGTTGACTTCTCAACCTCTTCGACTTCCAGATCAGTAGTCTTCTCTTTATCTTCGGCTGGTTTCTTGACAGTAAGCTGATCTGCAGCCTCTTCAACTGGTTTCTTTTTTGGTTTTTTCTTCTTGATTGTAACCTCTTCAGCAGATTGATCCTGTGGCTTCTGTTCAGAAAGAGTAATTTGGGCTGATGTTTCTTCAATCGTTTCTACTGTCGGTGCCAACTTAGGCTCTTTCAAGGTAATACTTTCTTGAATCACCTTTTCTTCCGTAGGTTTTTCTTCCACTACCGGTTTTTTGATAATGACTTCGTCAGCCGCTTCTTCAATCAATTTCTTCTTCGGCTTCTTCTTTTTGATTGTTACCTCTTCAGCTGCTTGATCTTTTGGTGCCTGTGTCGGAAGAGTTATGGCAGCCTCGACCTCTGGTGCAGTTTCTTCTGCTGGCTTTGGTTTCTTAAAGACAACAGATTCTGGCACGGTTTCATCTTCGGCTGGCTTTTCAATCTCTTCTATTTTCAACTCAGCTATTTGATGAGCTTGCTCATTCGGTTGCTCCTCTTTAATGACAATTTTGAAGTCGTCTCTAACTTCTTGATCTTTTTCTTCTAGTATAGGGACAGAATCTTCCACTTTGATTTTAAGGTTTGCTTCGGCCTCGTCAGTTGGTTTCTTCTTGGGCACTTTCTTTTTGATTGAAACGCCCACAGACGTTTCTTCGAACACTTCTGTTTGTGGTGTAAGTTTGAACTCAACTTCAATATCTTCTTTAACATCTTGCTTCTTTTTCTTCAAAGTGAATATTCCTTCCACTGGAACTTCTTGATCAGGTTCAGAAGAAGTGACCTTAACTACGTATTCTTCATCGCCAGGTTTTGGTATCTTTTTTACTTCTATGGTATAAGGTATGTCCTCGACTACTTCTGGTACGGTTGCTGCTGATTCTATGACGAATTCAGCGTCGGGCTGTGATTCAGGTTTTTCTGGCGATTGTTTTAATTCTTCGTTTACCACATCAAGGGGCTCGTCAGACGTCTTTTCTAATGTTAGCGGCATGGTGCTATCTTCTTTATCTTCTTCTGGCTTAGGTTTCTTCTTCTTCTTCTTGATAGTTAAAACTTGCTCAGTTTCATCGGGTTTCTTTTCCTTTTGCGTCGGAATTTCTTCACTCACTTCATCTGGTTTCGGAATTGGTTTCAGTTTGATTTGATCTTGTGGTTCCTCAGATTTATCTCTACTTGGAATCCGGAAATTAACGTCAGCTGCCGGTTGCTCCTCATCTGGTTTTGGAACACCAGGGATAATTGGGTACTCAACGGTTTCCGGTTCAGCTTTTGGTTTCTCTTGTTTTTTGCTTTTAGGTTTACTCGGCTTGCTCTTTTCTTTCTCTGAAGAAGGGAAGTCAACTTTTATAGGCTCTTCTGGTTGATATTCAGAAGGTTCAAAATCAATTGGTTCAAAAGGCTTAAGATTATGTTCAGTTTCCGAACTTTCTGGAATTTTTTCATCGGTCTCTTCTTTCGGTTTCTTTGCAGCTTGCTCTGCGACATCTCCCTCAGCTACTTTCTTTTCAGGAATTTTCTTCAATTTGATGGTTTCAGTTTGTTCCGGTGAAGATGGTCTTTTTCCTTTTCCTAATTTTATACTTACGGTTTCTTCCGTCTTCTCTTCGGGTACTGCGGGCTTCTGTTTTTCGAATGGCTTCTGAGTTTTTTCGCTTTGAGGGCTATCCGGATAGGGTTCATACTTCTCAAGGTCCGCTTTTTCCAAGTCTTCGAACTCTCTTTCAGGAGATATGAATTTTTTAGGTTTCCTTTTAGTGAGTTTTTTCGCTTCTTCAATATTCCTGGAAAGCTCGCCAACTCCTCGTCTTGCGCTGATGTCAGTGATAATAGGTTTTATACCAGCAGGTGGATACTCTACCAGAACTATGCGGCTCTTCAATTTGAATTGGGGTAAAGTATCAAGTTTTTCTTCCGTTTTCCGTTCCTTTGGTTTGACCGGTTTGAGTTTGATAGTTTGAGGTTGCTTCGGCTCCTCGATTACAAGTTTGGTCGGTTTCTGCTCTCGTATAACGATTCTGGTTGGCTGTATGTCAGTAAGCTTTTCCCTTTTTGGTTTCTTAGGTTCAACATCAGTTTTTTCATACTTCTCCAGTTCTGTTTTTGGAATTTCTTGTTCCAGAAGAGCTTTAATAACTTCGTCATGCTCATCAGTTTTCGTTTTCTTTATTGGCTTTTTCTTCTTGAGTTTTTTGGCTGGAGTAACTTCAGGTACATCTTCCTTGCTTTCAAAAGTGGTTGGTTCTTCCGCTGGCATTTCTGTAGAATCTTTAGAAGATTCTTCTCTCTCTTCCAAGTTAGTGACTTCTGTGTTTTCAGGAAACGAAATCTGATCCTCTGATTCGATTTCAGACACAATGTCTTTTGGCTTTGATTCCTTCACAATAACTTCCAAGAGCACTATGTTCGTATCATCTTCGTCCTGCTCGATTACGATCTCTTCGGATTTAGTTTCGCTTATTTCATCACCTATAACTGGGATAGTAAAAATAACTGAATATTGAATTAAAAATTATTAATACTAAGAAATGTAGCAAACCACATTTTAAAGTTAAACTTTAAAAAAATGTTCTGTAATAAAACTTACATGGAATTTTTTGTGTATCTTTTTGTTTTTCACGGCTTGGTATTGGTTTGGTTTTGTGTGGTTTTTCACTTAGCTGTTTTTCTTTGATTTGAGGCAGTTGTGTCTTTGGTAGCTGGTCATCATGTGTGACATCTAAGTGTGTGTGTTGATTTGTTTGTAAAGGATACTCATCGCTCTCTTTGATTTCTTCTAATGGTGCGTCGTTTGGGGCTTCGTTTTCATTAATCGTAAGTTTTTCTGCGCCTTTAGGTATGTCGTCAAAAACAATCTTTTCATACTGTTCGAGATGAGTTTTTGGAATCTCCTGTTCGATCAAAGATGTAATATACTCATCTAATTCAACATTTTTTACTTGTTTTGTTATTTTGACAGGTTTTTTGGGTTTGTGAGGTTTTTCCAGCTTAGATTCTTTTCTGACGTCACTAACGTCTGGACCGAGGTCAGGCTCAAATATAACAGTGGTTTCGGGTTTGCCTTCTTCTTCTACTACGATTATTTTGAAAATTTCCTCCCGATTGTCAACAGTCTTTTTGATTTTTCGCGTTGTAGTAGTTTGAGTAACAGGCTTCAAATCATTGTTGAAAACTTTCACTGAAAATTGTTCCTGGGGTAGTTCCTCGATATCAGGAACCTGATCCAGAGTGCTTTCCTCTGAAGTGGTGATTTGGGTCTTGGGTTTTTCTTCATCGTCGAGGGCAGTTTCCACTTGTTTTGGGAGACCCTCGACAGAAACGGGAAGCTGCTCCTCGGCAGGTGCTTCCTCCCGCTTCCTTGGTTTCTTGTCCTTGGGCTTCTTAGGTTTTTCTTCGACGTCGACCTTCTCATACTGCTCGAGCTCAGTTTTGGGGATTTCTTCATCAATGAGGGCTTGAATATATTCGTCCACATCATCTTTTTTAAGTTTCTTGACAGACTTCTTCTTGGGCTTGACTTGCACCTCTTCGGGTGCCTGGGCTATGTCTTCAGGAATCTCTTCTGCCTCGACCGTGATAGTCGTATCTGGCTTACCCTCTTCCTCGACTACTGTGATTTTGAATATCTCCTCCTTGTCCCCGACCTTCTTCTTGATGGTTCGCTTGGTGGTGGTTTGGGTCTTGGGCTTTTCTTCTTCGTCGAGAACCTGGACGGTTTCGACTTGCTTGGGGAGTTCCTCAATAGTAACGGGCTGCAGCTGCTCTACCGGCGCTTCCTCCTGCTTCCGCGGTTTCTTATCCTTGGGCTTCTTAGGTTTTTCGTCAAGGTCGACCTTCTCATACTGCTCGAGCTCAGTTTTGGGAATTTCTTCGTCAATGAGGGTTTGAATATATTTGTCCACATCATCTTTCTTGAGTTTCTTGACGGACTTCTTCTTGGGCTTGACTTGCACCTCTTCGGCGGCCTGGGCTATGTCTTCAGGAACCTCTTCTGTCTCGAAGGTGATAGTCGTATCTGGCTTACCCTCTTCCTCGACTACTGTGATTTTGAATATCTCCTCCTTGTCACCGACCTTCTTCTTGATGGTTCGCTTGGTGGTGGTTTGGGTCTTGGGCTTTTCTTCTTCGTCGAGAACCTGGACGGTTTCGACTTGCTTGGGGAGTTCCTCGACAGTAACGGGCTGCAGCTGCTCTACCGGCGCTTCCTCCTGCTTCTGCGGTTGCTTATCCTTGAACTTCTTAGGTTTTTCGTCAACGTCGACCTTCTCATACTGCTCGAGCTCAGTTTTGGGAATTTCTTCGTCAATAAGAGCTTGAATATAATCGTCAACGTCATCCTTCTTAAGTTTCTTGACAGACTTCTTCTTGGGCTTGACTTGCACCTCTTCGGGTGCCTGGGCTATGTCTTCAGAAACCTCTTCTTCTTCGACCGTGATAGTCGTATCTGGCTTACCCTCTTCCTCGACTACTGTGATTTTGAATATCTCCTCCTTGTCACCGACCTTCTTCTTGATGGTTCGCTTGGTGGTGGTTTGGGTCTTGGGCTTTTCTTCTTCGTCGAGAACCTGGACGGTTTCGACTTGCTTGGGGAGTTCCTCAACAGTAACGGGCTGCAGCTGCTCTACCGGCGCTTCCTCCTGCTTCCGCGGTTTCTTGTCCTTGGGCTTCTTAGGTTTTTCTTCAAGGTCGACCTTCTCATACTGCTCGATCTCAGTTTTGGGAATTTCTTCGTCAATGAGAGCCTGAATATATTCGTCCACATCATCCTTCTTGAGTTTCTTGACAGACTTCTTCTTGGGTTTGACTTGCACCTCTTCGGGGGCCTGGGCTATGTCTTCAGGAACCTCTTCTGCCTCGAAGGTTATAGTCGTATCTGGCTTACCCTCTTCCTCGACTACTGTGATTTTGAATATCTCCTCCTTGTCACCGACCTTTTTCTTGATGGTTCGCTTGGTGGTGGTTTGGGTCTTGGGCTTTTCTTCTTCGTCGAGAACCTGGACAGTTTCGACCTGCTTGGGGAGTTCCTCGACAGTAACGGGCTGCAGCTGCTCTACCGGTGCTTCCTCCTGCTTCCGCGGTTTCTTGTCCTTGTGCTTCTTAGGTTTTTCTTCAAGGTCGACCTTCTCATACTGCTCGAGCTCAGTTTTGGGAATTTCTTCGTCAATGAGAGCCTGAATATATTCGTCCACGTCATCCTTCTTAAGTTTCTTGACGGACTTCTTCTTGGGCTTGATTTGCACCTCTTCAGGTTTCAGGGCTGTGTCCTCAGGTACCTCTTCCGCTTCGAAGGTGATCGTCGTGTCTGGCTTACCCTCTTCCTCGACTACTGTGATTTTGAATATCTCCTCCTTGTCACCGACCTTCTTCTTGATGGTTCGCTTGGTGGTGGTTTGGGTCTTGGGCTTTTCTTCTTCATCGAGAACCTGGACAGTTTCGATCTGCTTGGGGAGTTCCTCGACAGTAACGGGCTGCAGCTGCTCTACCGGCGCTTCCTCCTGCTTCCGCGGTTTCTTGTCCTTGGGCTTCTTAGGTTTTTCTTCAAGGTCGACCTTCTCATACTGCTCGAGCTCAGTTTTGGGAATTTCTTCGTCAATGAGAGCTTGAATATAATCGTCCACGTCATCCTTCTTGAGTTTCTTGACAGACTTCTTCTTGGGTTTGACTTGCACCTCTTCGGGGGCCTGGGCTATGTCTTCAGGAACCTCTTCTGCCTCGAAGGTTATAGTCGTATCTGGCTTACCCTCTTCCTCGACTACTGTGATTTTGAATATCTCCTCCTTGTCACCGACCTTCTTCTTGATGGTTCGCTTGGTGGTGGTTTGGGTCTTGGGCTTTTCTTCTTCGTCGAGAACCTGGACAATTTCGACCTGCTTGGGGAGTTCCTCGACAGTAACGGGCTGCAGCTGCTCTACCGGTGCTTCCTCCTGCTTCCGCGGTTTCTTGTCCTTGTGCTTCTTAGGTTTTTCTTCAAGTTCGACCTTCTCATACTGCTCGAGCTCAGTTTTGGGAATTTCTTCGTCAATGAGAGCCTGAATATATTCGTCCACGTCATCCTTCTTAAGTTTCTTGACGGACTTCTTCTTGGGCTTGATTTGCACCTCTTCAGGTTTCAGGGCTGTGTCCTCAGGTACCTCTTCCGCTTCGAAGGTGATCGTCGTGTCTGGCTTACCCTCTTCCTCGACTACTGTGATTTTGAATATCTCCTCCTTGTCACCGACCTTCTTCTTGATGGTTCGCTTGGTGGTGGTTTGGGTCTTGGGCTTTTCTTCTTCGTCGAGAACCTGGACGGTTTCGACCTGCTTGGGGAGTTCCTCGACAGTAACGGGCTGCAGCTGCTCTACCGGCGCTTCCTCCTGCTTCCGCGGTTTCTTGTCCTTGGGCTTCTTAGGTTTTTCTTCAAGGTCGACCTTCTCATACTGCTCGAGCTCAGTTTTGGGAATTTCTTCGTCAATGAGAGCTTGAATATAATCGTCCACGTCATCCTTCTTGAGTTTCTTGACAGACTTCTTCTTGGGTTTGACTTGCACCTCTTCGGGTGCCTGGGCTATGTCTTCAGGAATCTCTTCTGCCTCGACCGTGATAGTCGTATCTGGCTTACCCTCTTCCTCGACTACTGTGATTTTGAATATCTCCTCCTTGTTCCCGACCTTCTTCTTGATGGTTCGCTTGGTGGTGGTTTGGGTCTTGGGCTTTTCTTCTTCGTCGAGAACCTGGACAGTTTCGACCTGCTTGGGGAGTTCCTCAACAGTAACGGGCTGCAGCTGCTCTACCGGCGCTTCCTCCTGCTTCCGCGGTTTCTTGTCCTTGGGCTTCTTAGGTTTTTCTTCAAGGTCGACCTTCTCATACTGCTCGAGCTCAGTTTTGGGAATTTCTTCGTCAATGAGAGCTTGAATATAATCGTCCACGTCATCCTTCTTGAGTTTCTTGACAGACTTCTTCTTGGGCTTGACTTGCACCTCTTCGGGTGCCTGGGCTATGTCTTCAGGAATCTCTTCTGCCTCGACCGTGATAGTCGTATCTGGCTTACCCTCTTCCTCGACTACTGTGATTTTGAATATCTCCTCCTTGTTCCCGACCTTCTTCTTGATGGTTCGCTTGGTGGTGGTTTGGGTCTTGGGCTTTTCTTCTTCGTCGAGAACCTGGACAGTTTCGACCTGCTTGGGGAGTTCCTCAACAGTAACGGGCTGCAGCTGCTCTACCGGCGCTTCCTCCTGCTTCCGCGGTTTCTTGTCCTTGGGCTTCTTAGGTTTTTCTTCAAGGTCGACCTTCTCATACTGCTCGAGCTCAGTTTTGGGAATTTCTTCGTCAATGAGAGCTTGAATATAATCGTCCACGTCATCCTTCTTGAGTTTCTTGACAGACTTCTTCTTGGGCTTGACTTGCACCTCTTCGGGTGCCTGGGCTATGTCTTCAGGAACCTCTTCTGCCTCGAAGGTTATAGTCGTATCTGGCTTACCCTCTTCCTCGACTACTGTGATTTTGAATATCTCCTCCTTGTCACCGACCTTCTTCTTGATGGTTCGCTTGGTGGTGGTTTGGGTCTTGGGCTTTTCTTCTTCGTCGAGAACCTGGACAGTTTCGACCTGCTTGGGGAGTTCTTCAACAGTAACGGGCTGCAGCTGCTCTACCGGCGCTTCCTCCTGCTTCCGCGGTTTCTTGTCCTTGGGCTTCTTAGGTTTTTCTTCAAGGTCGACCTTCTCATACTGCTCGAGCTCAGTTTTGGGAATTTCTTCGTCAATGAGAGCTTGAATATAATCGTCCACGTCATCCTTCTTGAGTTTCTTGACAGACTTCTTCTTGGGCTTGACTTGCACCTCTTCGGGTGCCTGGGCTATGTCTTCAGGAACCTCTTCTGCCTCGAAGGTTATAGTCGTATCTGGCTTACCCTCTTCCTCGACTACTGTGATTTTGAATATCTCCTCCTTGTCACCGACCTTCTTCTTGATGGTTCGCTTGGTGGTGGTTTGGGTCTTGGGCTTTTCTTCTTCGTCGAGAACCTGGACGGTTTCGACTTGCTTGGGGAGTTCCTCAACAGTAACGGGCTGCAGCTGCTCTACCGGCGCTTCCTCCTGCTTCCGCGGTTTCTTGTCCTTGGGCTTCTTAGGTTTTTCTTCAAGGTCGACCTTCTCATACTGCTCGAGCTCAGTTTTGGGAATTTCTTCGTCAATGAGAGCTTGAATATAATCGTCCACGTCATCCTTCTTGAGTTTCTTGACAGACTTCTTCTTGGGCTTGACTTGCACCTCTTCGGGTGCCTGGGCTATGTCTTCAGGAATCTCTTCTGCCTCGACCGTGATAGTCGTATCTGGCTTACCCTCTTCCTCGACTACTGTGATTTTGAATATCTCCTCCTTGTTCCCGACCTTCTTCTTGATGGTTCGCTTGGTGGTGGTTTGGGTCTTGGGCTTTTCTTCTTCGTCGAGAACCTGGACAGTTTCGACCTGCTTGGGGAGTTCCTCAACAGTAACGGGCTGCAGCTGCTCTACCGGCGCTTCCTCCTGCTTCCGCGGTTTCTTGTCCTTGGGCTTCTTAGGTTTTTCTTCAAGGTCGACCTTCTCATACTGCTCGAGCTCAGTTTTGGGAATTTCTTCGTCAATGAGAGCTTGAATATAATCGTCCACGTCATCCTTCTTGAGTTTCTTGACAGACTTCTTCTTGGGCTTGACTTGCACCTCTTCGGGTGCCTGGGCTATGTCTTCAGGAACCTCTTCTGCCTCGAAGGTTATAGTCGTATCTGGCTTACCCTCTTCCTCGACTACTGTGATTTTGAATATCTCCTCCTTGTCACCGACCTTCTTCTTGATGGTTCGCTTGGTGGTGGTTTGGGTCTTGGGCTTTTCTTCTTCGTCGAGAACCTGGACGGTTTCGACTTGCTTGGGGAGTTCCTCAACAGTAACGGGCTGCAGCTGCTCTACCGGCGCTTCCTCCTGCTTCCGCGGTTTCTTGTCCTTGGGCTTCTTAGGTTTTTCTTCAAGGTTGACCTTCTCATACTGCTCGAGCTCAGTTTTGGGAATTTCTTCGTCAATGAGGGTTTGAATATATTTGTCCACATCATCTTTCTTGAGTTTCTTGACGGACTTCTTCTTGGGCTTGACTTGCACCTCTTCGGGGATCTGGGCTATGTCTTCAGGAACCTCTTCTGCCTCGAAGGTGATAGTCGTATCTGGCTTACCCTCTTCCTCGACTACTGTGATTTTGAATATCTCCTCCTTGTCACCGACCTTCTTCTTGATGGTTCGCTTGGTGGTGGTTTGGGTCTTGGGCTTTTCTTCTTCGTCGAGAACCTGGACGGTTTCGACCTGCATGGAAAGTTCCTCAACAGTAACGGGCTGCAGCTGCTCTACCGGCGCTTCCTCCTGCTTCCGCGGTTTCTTGTCCTTGGGCTTCTTAGGTTTTTCTTCAAGGTCGACCGTCTCATACTGCTCGATCTCAGTTTTGGGAATTTCTTCGTCAATGAGAGCCTGAATATATTCGTCCACGTCATCCTTCTTAAGTTTCTTGACGGACTTCTTCTTGGGCTTGATCTGCACCTCTTCGGGTTTCAGGGCTGGTTTTTCAGGTACCTCTTCTGCCTCGAAGGTGATAGTCGTATCTGGCTTACCCTCTTCCTCGACTACTGTGATTTTGAATATCTCCTCCTTGTCTCCGACCTTCTTCTTGATGGTTCGCTTGATGGTCGTTTGGGTTTTGGGCTTTTCTTCTTCGTCGAGAACCTGGACGGTTTCGACCTGCATGGGGAGTTCCTCAACAGTAACGGGCTGCAGCTGCTCTACCGGCGCTTCCTCCTGCTTCCGCGGTTTCTTGTCCTTGGGCTTCTTAGGTTTTTCTCCAAGGTCGACCTTCTCATACTGCTCGATCTCAGTTTTGGGAATTTCTTCGTCAATGAGAGCCTGAATATATTTGTCCACATCATCTTTCTTGAGTTTCTTGACGTTCTTCTTCTTGGGCTTGATTTGCACCTCTTCGGGTGCCAGGGCTGTGTCGTCAGGAACCTTTTCTGCCTCGAAGGTGACCGTCGTATCTGGCTTACCCTCTTCCTCGACTACTGTGATTTTGAATATCTCCTCCTTGTCACCGACCTTCTTCTTGATGGTTCGCTTGGTGGTGGTTTGGGTCTTGGGCTTTTCTTCTTCATCGAGAACCTGGACGGTTTCGACCTGCTTGGGGAGTTCCTCGACAGTAATGGGCTGCAGCTGCTCTACCGGCGCTTCCTCCTGCTTCCGCGGTTTCTTGCCCTTGGGCTTCTTAGGTTTTTCTTCAAAGTCGACCTTCTCATACTGCTCGAGCTCAGGTTTGGGAATTTCTTCGTCAATGAGAGCTTGAATATAATCTTCCACGTCATCCTTCTTGAGTTTCTTGACAGACTTCTTCTTGGGTTTGACTTGCACCTCTTCGGGTGCCTGGGCTATGTCTTCAGGAACCTCTTCTGCCTCGACCGTGATAGTCGTATCTGGCTTACCCTCTTCCTCGACTACTGTGATTTTGAATATCTCCTCCTTGTCACCGACCTTCTTCTTGATGGTTCGCTTGGTGGTGGTTTGGGTCTTGGGCTTTTCTTCTTCGTCGAGAACCTGGACAGTTTCGACCTGCTTGGGGAGTTCCTCGACAGTAACGGGCTGCAGCTGCTCTACCGGCGCTTCCTCCTGCTTCCGCGGTTTCTTGTCCTTGGGCTTCTTAGGTTTTTCTTCAAGGTCGACCTTCTCATACTGCTCGAGCTCAGGTTTGGGAATTTCTTCGTCAATGAGAGCTTGAATATAATCGTCCACGTCATCCTTCTTGAGTTTCTTGACAGACTTCTTCTTGGGTTTGACTTGCACCTCTTCGGGTGGCTGGGCTATGTCTTCAGGAACCTCTTCTGCCTCAAAGGTTATAGTCGTATCTGGCTTACCCTCTTCCTCGACTACTGTGATTTTGAATATCTCCTCCTTGTCGCCGACCTTCTTCTTGATGGTTCGCTTGGTGGTGGTTTGGGTCTTGGGCTTTTCTTCTTCATCGAGAACCTGGACAGTTTCGATCTGCTTGGGGAGTTCCTCGACAGTAACGGGCTGCAGCTGCTCTACCGGCGCTTCCTCCTGCTTCCGCGGTTTCTTGTCCTTGGGCTTCTTAGGTTTTTCTTCAAGGTCGACCTTCTCATACTGCTCGATCTCAGTTTTGGGAATTTCTTCGTCAATGAGAGCCTGAATATATTCGTCCACGTCATCCTTCTTAAGTTTCTTGACGGACTTCTTCTTGGGCTTGACTTGCACCTCTTCGTGTGTCGAGGCTGTATCTTCAGGTACCTCTTCCGCTTCGAAGGTGATAGTCGTGTCTGGCTTACCCTCTTCCTCGACTACTGTGATTTTGAATATCTCCTCCTTGTCACCGACCTTCTTCTTGATGGTTCGCTTGGTGGTGGTTTGGGTCTTGGGCTTTTCTTCTTCGTCGAGAACCTGGACAGTTTCGATCTGCTTGGGGAGTTCCTCGACAGTAACGGGCTGCAGCTGCTCTACCGGTGCTTCCTCCTGCTTCCGCAGTTTCTTGTCTTTGGGCTTCTTAGGTTTTTCTTCTAGGTCGACCTTCTCATACTGCTCGATCTCAGTTTTGGGAATTTCTTCGTCAATGAGAGCCTGAATATATTCGTCCACGTCATCCTTCTTAAGTTTCTTGACGGACTTCTTCTTGGGCTTGACTTGCACCTCTTCGTGTGTCGAGGCTGTATCTTCAGGTACCTCTTCCGCTTCGAAGGTGATAGTCGTGTCTGGCTTACCCTCTTCCTCGACTACTGTGATTTTGAATATCTCCTCCTTGTCACCGACCTTCTTCTTGATGGTTCGCTTGGTGGTGGTTTGGGTCTTGGGCTTTTCTTCTTCGTCGAGAATCTGGACAGTTTCGACCTGCTTGGGGAGTTCCTCGACAGTAACGGGCTGCAGCTGCTCTACCGGTGCTTCCTCCTGCTTCCGCGGTTTCTTGTCCTTGGGCTTCTTAGGTTTTTCTTCAAGGTCGACCTTCTCATACTGCTCGAGCTCAGGTTTGGGAATTTCGTCGTCAATGAGAGCTTGAATATAATCGTCCACGTCATCCTTCTTGAGTTTCTTGACAGACTTCTTCTTGGGTTTGACTTGCACCTCTTCGGGTGGCTGGGCTATGTCTTCAGGAACCTCTTCTGCCTCAAAGGTTATAGTCGTATCTGGCTTACCCTCTTCCTCGACTACTGTGATTTTGAATATCTCCTCCTTGTCACCGACCTTCTTCTTGATGGTTCGCTTGGTGGTGGTTTGGGTCTTGGGCTTTTCTTCTTCATCGGGAACCTGGACAGTTTCGATCTGCTTGGGGAGTTCCTCGACAGTAACGGGCTGCAGCTGCTCTACCGGCGCTTCCTCCTGCTTCTGCGGTTTCTTGTCCTTGGGCTTCTTAGGTTTTTCTTCAAGGTCGACCTTCTCATACTGCTCGATCTCAGTTTTGGGAATTTCTTCGTCAATGAGAGCCTGAATATATTCGTCCACGTCATCCTTCTTAAGTTTCTTGACGGACTTCTTCTTGGGCTTGACTTGCACCTCTTCGTGTGTCGAGGCTGTATCTTCAGGTACCTCTTCCGCTTCGAAGGTGATAGTCGTGTCTGGCTTACCCTCTTCCTCGACTACTGTGATTTTGAATATTTCCTCCTTGTCACCGACCTTCTTCTTGATGGTTCGCTTGGTGGTGGTTTGGGTCTTGGGCTTTTCTTCTTCGTCGAGAACCTGGACAGTTTCGACCTGCTTGGGGAGTTCCTCAACAATAACGGGCTGCAGCTGCTCTACTGGCGCTTCCTCCTGCTTCCGCGGTTTCTTGACCTTGGGCTTCTTAGGTTTTTCTTCAAGGTCGACCTTCTCATACTGCTCGAGCTCAGTTTTGGGAATTTCTTCGTCAATGAGAGCCTGAATATATTTGTCCACATCATTTTTCTTGAGTTTCTTGACGGAATTCTTCTTGGGCTTGACTTGCACCTCTTCGGGGGCCTGGGCTATGTCTTCAGGAACCTCTTCTGCCTCGAAGGTGATAGTCGAATCTGGCTTACCCTCTTCCTCGACTACTGTGATTTTGAATATCTCCTCCTTGTCACCGACCTTCTTCTTGATGGTTCGCTTGGTGGTGGTTTGGGTCTTGGGCTTTTCTTCTTCGTCGAGAACCTGGACAGTTTGAATCTCTTGTGGTAGTTCTTCTATTATTACTTGAGACTCAGTGGTAACAGGTGAGTCTTCTGTATCTTTTGGTTTCTTCTTCTGTTTGGGTTTCCGGGTTTTGGTGTCGGATGTTGGGATTGAGGAATCTGACTCATCAAGGTATGTTTTATCTTCGGGTGTAAATTGCAAGTTCGTCTCATGATCAATTTTATTTTCGGATGGAGCCTCAGCTTTCTTGAATGGTTTCAGTGAGAATTCCTCTGGGATATCTTCAGTTGCTTTAGGTTCTGGTATGCGGAAGCGGACTGATTCGTCTTCTGTGGTTGCTGGCAAAGTTGGTGTACCTTTTTGAATATTTACCAAGTCAGTTTCAGGCTGGGTCTTTAGTTTTTCTTCGCGTTGATATTTGGGTTTTCTTTTTGGGGTTTTCTCATGCGATTTTGCTTCGGGTGCCGGTTTTTCGTAGGGTTCGATTTCATGCGTGTGATCATCAAATTCTTGAGGGTTGAAAGGCTCTAATTTTACGTGTTCTTCGATTTTTTCCGGCCGTGTCTCTTGCTTGGAGTCTGTTTTCTTTGCCTTTGGTTTTTTTATATCTTCCTCTGCAGGTGGCTCTTTTTGAAGCACAGGCTTTAATTTAACAGATTCTTCCTCTTCCTCTGCGTCTTCTAGTACACCTTTTCTTAGATCAAGTTTGATAAGTTCTGAAGATGGCTGGTCTTTGTCAGGCTTTGAGCCTCGATTGTATTTCAATCCCGCCTCTTTATGTTCAAGCGTATCTTCTGGTTTCTCATAGGACTCCAACACAAGTTTTTCAAGCTCTTCGTCATCAGTTTCCATTTCCTTCATTTTCCTCAATTTTTTCTTAAGTAGTTTGGCAGCCTCTTCAACGTTGCGAGAAAGCTCACCATGACCTTTGATTGTAGTGAGTTTGATAACTTTAAGTGGCTGTGGTTGGGTGTCGAATGGCAGGTATTGAATTCTACTCTTCAAACGGAGTTTCTTAAAGTCCGTTGCCTGTTCAGTGTCCTTACGCTTCTCTTTTCGTTTGATCTGCTTAAGTTTTACAAACTGGGGATATTCAGCAGCATTTATAATTTCAACTTTCTTAGGCTTCTGTTCGAACCTCTTGATTTCCATAGGAACTATTTCAATTGCCTCAATAAGCTTCGTCGAAGTTTGTTTGGCTCTTTGCGGTAGTCCTAAGTCAATTTTCTCATATTTTTGAAGCACGGTTTCGGGAATATCTTGCTCGATCAACATTTGGATGTAGTCATACAAGTCATCTTTTTTAACTTTTTTCATAACTTTCTTCTTCTTCTTTTTCGGTGTCGTCCTTGGCTCGTCTGTTACTACTTGCTCGGGCAATGCTTTGTTGCCCAGTTCATCCTCATGCTTTTCGTCGTTTGGAATATCTTGAGTTATGCTTACAGTGCTCACCTCGTCCTTTCCTTCCTCTTTGATGCTAACGATTTCGATAATTTGCTCATCGTCTCCAATTTTTTTCTTGATTGTCTTCTTTCTAACAGATTTCACTCTTTTCTCTCCATCCTCCGTAGGGAATTCACTTTCAGTAATCTCCTCGGGAAGAACTTCTAAGGCAAAATCTTCTACTTTTTTTCTTGGTTTCAGTGTTACGTTTGATGTGTCAGGTGTTTCTATTGTAGGTGTGTCTTCTTCTGGTTCTGTTATTGTGTAATCTCTACTGGGAACATCTGATTAGGTAAAAAGTGCATTAGACATGTAGAATATCACAATGTATCAAAAGTTTCTGAATGTTGAAAAATTATGTCATACATAAAAATATATAATGCGTAAAAATATGTAATACAAACAAATGCTGGTATCACCTTGTGAATCAATAACTTCGACAATTTCAATGCTACTGTGCGACGGTTTTGGTGCTTCAGGGTACTCCGAATCACTGAGAACTTCCTCTACAATGAAGCTTTCGGCAGCCGTTACCTTCTTGCTGTGCGGTTTTATGACAGTTTCCCCATCCACTTGGACGGATTCAAAGGTTGTGACAAAAATAGGTTTCTCATCTGTAACAGGTTTGTCTGCAATAATTGAAAGTGTATATATTTTTGCAAATTATATAAAAAAAATAGAGCGGTATGTGCTTTCTTACCAACTTTTGTGTGGTCAGTGTAGGGTGTAGGTGTGTGTTGTGTTAGTGTTGGTGTTTTTGTAGTATTAGCTATTTCATCAGCTAACGAACTTATGTCAATAACACTACCTAAGCTGTCTCCACTCATTACCCTAACCAACATAACCGGCTCAAAATCTTCTTCTTCAATTGTCTGAATAGTAGTCAGTTCTGGCTTATCATCCTTTAGTTTTTTGAAAACTTTGGTTTTAATCTTTCTTTTCTTTGGCTTGGCACCATCGATACTTATTTCGGTTTCAACAGTTTCCTCGGGATATTCTTCTATTTGAAATGGTTGCTGTGGTTGCACATTCTCTGGTTCAACAACCTCGATTAGTAATGTTGTGACCGGCTGTTTCTCATCTTCAGTTACTGTTTGAATTTGAGTGATTTCCTCCTTTTCTCCTTTAAGTCGTTTAACTGTTCTTGTCTTAATAGTAGTTTTCTTAGGGACTCCTTTCTTAGTCTTTTGTTCTACGATCGTAACTTGAAGGGGCATTTCACGCGCTGTAGCCATTTCCTCTGGCTGCACAATCATACTTTTCTTTGGTACGTCTATAACTGATATAGAAGAAACTGGCTCTTTATCATTTTCTTGGATAATCTTAATTGTTGTAATTTCATCTCTATCGCCCTTTGGTTTCCTAAACTTCTTTTCTCGTGTTACTTTCTTTCCCGCCTCTCCTGTATCAGTCACGCAAGGCTCGGTAACAATAATTTCAGGGAATGCCTCAACTATAATAGGCGTATCTAATACTTCATCTATTGGAGAACCATCAATTTCTTCAAAAGTCACTGTTGTGACTGGCTCTTTTTCGTATTCTTCTACTGTCTGAATTTTCGTAATTTCCTGTTTTCCACCTGTATTCTTTTTAATAATTCGAGTTTTGACCACCGTTTTATGAAGCTTACCATCCTCTCCAACCGAATAATAAACAGTTTTCTGTTCGGGTAACTCTTCAACTGTTTCCATTGGCTTAGCTTCTCTTGAAAACGGCTTGAGTTTAGCGATTCCTTGTCTTATTTCATCTTCCTCAAACTTGTTAATATCCGTTTTTGAAGCTTCAGTCGGCTCACGCGTTTTCGCATTTACCTCGCTCAGGACACCTTCGGATTCAATGCACTCCTCAGCGATTACTTTAACAACAGGCTCCAAGTCGCCTTCTTGGACTGTTTCAATTTTAGTTATTTCTTGTTTATTTCCTTTAGTTTTTTTGATAACCCTGGTTTTAATAATCTTCTTTGTAGGCTTACCTTCCTTGGTGACGCTTTCAAGGACAGTGACTTGCTCAGGAAGCTCTTCGACGACGGCTTCGTCGTCAGTTGGCTTCTCGACTTCTTCAACGGTTACTGTTGTGACAGGGCCCATGTCATCATCCTGGACTGTCTCAATTTTGGTAACTTCTTGCTTGTCACCCTTGATCTTCTTGAACACCTTTGTCCTGACGATCTTCTTTTTGGGCTTACCTTCCTTGGTGATGGTTTCAAAGACGGTTACTTGTTCGGGGAGCTCTTGAACTTTACATGTCTGGTCTGGAGTATCACTTGGTTCCCCAGTCTCTTTTGGAATGGGGACTTCCTCTATTGTGACTGTAGTTGACGGGGCTGTCTCATCGTCTTCCACTGTCTGAATCTTGGTGACTTCATGTTTGTTGCTCTTGATTTTCCGGATGACTCTGGTTTTGACTGTTTTCTTTGTGGGTTTGCCTTCCTTCGTGACGCTCTCGAGGACAGTGACTTGCTCAGGAAGCTCTTCGACGACGGCTTCGTCGTCAGTTGGCTTCTCGACTTCTTCAACGGTTACTGTTGTGACAGGGCCCATGTCATCATCCTGTACTGTCTCAATTTTGGTAACTTCTTGCTTGCCACCCTTGATCTTCTTGAACACCTTTGTCCTGACGATCTTCTTTTTGGGCTTACCTTCCTTGGTTGTGGTTTCAAAGACGGTTACTTGTTCAGGGAGCTCTTGTACTTTATATGTCTGGTCTGGAGTATCACTTGGTTCCCCAGTCTCTTTTGGAATGGGGACTTCCTCTATTGTGACTGTAGTTGACGGGGCTGTCTCATCGTCTTCCACTGTCTGAATCTTGGTGACTTCATGTTTGTTGCCTTTGATTTTCCTGATGACTCTGGTTTTGACCGTTTTCTTTGTGGGTTTGCCTTCCTTCGTGACGCTCTCGAGGACAGTGACTTGCTCAGGAAGCTCTTCGACGACGGCTTCGTCGTCAGTTGGCTTCTCGACTTCTTCAACGGTAACTGTTGTGACAGGGCCCATGTCATCATCCTGGACTGTCTCAATTTTGGTAACTTCTTGCTTGTCACCCTTGATCTTCTTGAACACCTTTGTTCTGACGATCTTCTTTTTGGGCTTGCCTTCCTTGGTGATGGTTTCAAAGACGGTTACTTGTTCGGGGAGCTCTTGAACTTTATATGTCTGGTGTGGAGTCTCACTTGACTCCCCAGTCTCTTTTGGAATGGGGACTTCCTCTATTGTGACTGTGGTTGACGGGGCTGTCTCATCGTCTTCCACTGTTTGAATCTTGGTGACTTCATGTTTGTTGTCTTTGATTTTCCTGATGACTCTGGTTTTGACTGTTTTCTTTGTGGGTTTGCCTTCCTTCGTGACGCTCTCGAGGACAGTGACTTGCTCAGGAAGCTCTTCGACGACGGCTTCGTCGTCAGTTGGCTTCTCGACTTCTTCAACGGTTACTGTTATAACAGAGCCCATGTCATCATCTTGGACTGTCTGGATTTTGGTAACTTCTTGCTTGTCACCCTTGATCTTCTTGAACACCTTTGTCCTGACGATCTTCTTTTTGGGCTTGCCTTCCGTGGTAATGGTTTCAAAGACAGTTACTTGTTCGGGGAGCTCTTGTACTTTATATGTCTGGTCTGGAGTATCAATTGGCTCTACAGTCTCTTTTGGAATGGGGACTTCCTCTATTGTTACTGTGGTTGACGGGGCTGTTTCATCGTCTTCCACTGTTTGAATCTTGGTGACTTCTTGTTTGTTGCCTTTGATTTTCCTGATGACTCTGGTTTTGACTGTTTTCTTGGTGGGTTTTCCTTCCTTCGTGATGCTCTCGAGGACAGTGACTTGCTCAGGAAGCTCTTCGATGACAGCTTCGTCATCAGTTGGTTTCTCAACTTCTTCAACGGTTACTGTTGTGACAGGGACCATGTCATCATCCTGGACTGTCTCGATTTTGGTAACTTCTTGCTTGTCACCCTTGATCTTCTTGAACATCTTTGTCCTGACGATCTTCTTTTTGGGCTTACCTTCCTTGGTGATGGTTTCAAAGACGGTTACTTGTTCGGGTAGCTCTTGAACTTTATGTGTCTGGTCTGGAGTATCACTTGGCTCCACAGTATCTTTTGGAATGGGGACTTCCTCTATTGTGACTGTGGTTGACCGGGCTGTCTCATCGTCTTCCACTGTTTGAATTTTGGTGACTTCTTGTTTGTTGCCTATGATTTTCCTAATGAATCTGGTTTTGACTGTTTTCTTTGTGGGTTTGCCTTCCTTCGTGACGCTCTCGATGACAGTGACTTGCTCAGGAAGCTCTTCGACGACGGCCTCGTCGTCAGTTGGCTTCGCGACTTCTTCAACGGTTACTGTTGTGAAAGGGCCCATGTCATCCTCCTCTACTGTCTCGATTTTGGTAACTTCTTGCTTGTCACCTTTGATCTTCTTGAACACCTTTGTCCTGACGATCTTCTTTTTGGGCTTGCCTTCCTTGGTGATGGTTTCAAAGACGGTTACTTGTTCGGGGAGCTCTTGAACTTTATATGTCTGGTCTGGAGTATCACTTGGCTTCACAGTCTCTTTTGGAATTGGGACTTCCTCTATTGTGACTGTGGTTGACGGGGCTGTCTCATCGTCTTCCACTGTTTGAATGTTGGTGACATCTTCTTTGTCGCCTTCGATTTTCCTGATGATTCTGGCTTTGACTGTTTTCTTTGTGGGTTTGACTTCCTTCGTGACGCTTTCGAGGACAGTGACTTGCTCAGGAAGCTCTTCAATGACGGGTCCGCTCTCAAATAATTTGTCAGTTTTCGAGTTGGTAACTGTGGCAATAGGTGCAAAGTCACCCTCCCCTGTTGACATATCTATTGTGCCTACTCCTCTAAGAGCGGACAAGTCTCTGACAGCATCTTTTATTTCACCTGCCTCAAAGAAATTTTCAACATTTTTTGCTACAAAACTATCGCTAACGAGTTCACTTCCTACTGTTCTATCTCGTCCACTTAGTTCACCCTTCACATCCCATGAAAAGATTGTACTATCTGTATCCAACACCTTACCTTGTTCGTCGGTCAAAACACCTTCTTTATCAACGCTGTCCGGGACTTGCTTTTCAACTTGTGTCGAAGTAACTGTGGTCACAGGAACCTGGTCATTTTCCACGACCGTTTGAATCTTCGTGACTTCTTGTTTGTCACCCTTGGTTTTCTTGATGACTCTGGTCTTGACAGTCTTCTTGGTGGGCTTGCCTTCCTTGGTGACGGTCTCGAGTACAGTGACTTGTTCAGGAAGCTCTTCGACGACGGTTTCGTCTGGAGTTGGCTTCTGAACTTCTTCAACGGTGACGGTGGTGACAGGAGCTTGATCATCCTCCTGGACTGTTTCGATCTTGGTGACTTCCTGCTTGTCACCGTGTGTCTTCTTTAAGACCTTGGTCTTGATAACCTTCTTCTTGGGCTTGCCTTCTTTGGTGACAGTTTCGAATACGGTGATTTGTTCTGGAAGCTCTTCGACCTTGTGAACTTGATCTGGAGCCTCTTCGGGCGTGGGACGTTCCTCGACTGTAACCGTTGTGACAGGCGTGGTGTCGTCTTCTTGGACTGTTTGGATCTTGGTGACTTCTTGTTTGTCACCCTTGGTTTTCTTGATGACTCTGGTCTTGACAGTCTTCTTGGTGGGCTTGCCTTCCTTGGTGACGGTCTCGAGTACAGTGACTTGTTCAGGAAGCTCTTCGACGACTGTTTCGTCTGGAGTTGGCTTCTGGACTTCTTCAACGGTGACGGTGGTGACAGGAGCTTGATCATCCTCCTGGACTGTTTCGATCTTGGTAACTTCCTGCTTGTCACCGTGTGTCTTCTTTAAGACCTTGGTCTTGATAACCTTCTTCTTGGGCTTGCCTTCTTTGGTGACAGTTTCGAATATGGTGATTTGTTCTGGAAGCTCTTCGACCTTGTGAACTTGATCTGGAGCCTCTTCGGGCGTGGGACGTTCCTCGACTGTAACCGTTGTGACAGGCGTGGTGTCGTCTTCTTGGACTGTTTGGATCTTGGTGACTTCTTGTTTGTCACCCCTGGTTTTCTTGATGACTCTGGTCTTGACAGTCTTCTTGGTGGGCTTGCCTTCCTTGGTGACGGTCTCGAGTACAGTGACTTGTTCAGGAAGCTCTTCGACGACTGTTTCGTCTGGAGTTGGCTTCTGGACTTCTTCAACGGTGACGGTGGTGACAGGAGCTTGATCATCCTCCTGGACGGTTTCGATCTTGGTGACTTCCTGCTTGTCACCGTGTGTCTTCTTTAAGACCTTGGTCTTGATAATCTTTTTCTTGGGCTTGCCTTCTTTGGTGACAGTTTCGAATACGGTGATTTGTTCTGGAAGCTCTTCGACCTTGTGAACTTGATCTGGAGCCTCTTCGGGCGTGGGACGTTCCTCGACTGTAACCGTTGTGACAGGCGTGGTGTCGTCTTCTTGGACTGTTTGGATCTTGGTGACTTCTTGTTTGTCACCCTTGGTTTTCTTGATGACTCTGGTCTTGACAGTCTTCTTGGTGGGCTTGCCTTCCTTGGTGACGGTCTCGAGTACAGTGACTTGTTCAGGAAGCTCTTCGACGACGGTTTCGTCTGGAGTTGGCTTCTGGACTTCTTCAACGGTGACGGTGGTGACAGGAGCTTGATCATCCTCCTGGACGGTTTCGATCTTGGTGACTTCCTGCTTGTCACCGTGTGTCTTCTTTAAGACCTTGGTCTTGATAATCTTCTTCTTGGGCTTGCCTTCTTTGGTGACAGTTTCGAATACGGTGATTTGTTCTGGAAGCTCTTCGACCTTGTGAACTTGATCTGGAGCCTCTTCGGGCGTGGGACGTTCCTCGACTGTAACCGTTGTGACAGGCGTGGTGTCGTCTTCTTGGACTGTTTGGATCTTGGTGACTTCTTGTTTGTCACCCTTGGTTTTCTTGATGACTCTGGTCTTGACAGTCTTCTTGGTGGGCTTGCCTTCCTTGGTGACGGTCTCGAGTACAGTGACTTGTTCAGGAAGCTCTTCGACGACTGTTTCGTCTGGAGTTGGCTTCTGGACTTCTTCAACGGTGACGGTGGTGACAGGAGCTTGATCATCCTCCTGGACGGTTTCGATCTTGGTGACTTCCTGCTTGTCACCGTGTGTCTTCTTTAAGACCTTGGTCTTGATAATCTTCTTCTTGGGCTTGCCTTCTTTGGTGACAGTTTCGAATACGGTGATTTGTTCTGGAAGCTCTTCGACCTTGTGAACTTGATCTGGAGCCTCTTCGGGCGTGGGACGTTCCTCGACTGTAACCGTTGTGACAGGCGTGGTGTCGTCTTCTTGGACTGTTTGGATCTTGGTGACTTCTTGTTTGTCACCCTTGGTTTTCTTGATGACTCTGGTCTTGACAGTCTTCTTGGTGGGCTTGCCTTCCTTGGTGACGGTCTCGAGTACAGTGACTTGTTCAGGAAGCTCTTCGACGACGGTTTCGTCTGGAGTTGGCTTCTGGACTTCTTCAACGGTGACGGTGGTGACAGGAGCTTGATCATCCTCCTGGACTGTTTCGATCTTGGTGACTTCCTGCTTGTCACCGTGTGTCTTCTTTAAGACCTTGGTCTTGATAACCTTCTTCTTGGGCTTGCCTTCTTTGGTGACAGTTTCGAATACGGTGATTTGTTCTGGAAGCTCTTCGACCTTGTGAACTTGATCTGGAGCCTCTTCGGGCGTGGGACGTTCCTCGACTGTAACCGTTGTGACAGGCGTGGTGTCGTCTTCTTGGACTGTTTGGATCTTGGTGACTTCTTGTTTGTCACCCTTGGTTTTCTTGATGACTCTGGTCTTGACAGTCTTCTTGGTGGGCTTGCCTTCCTTGGTGACGGTCTCGAGTACAGTGACTTGTTCAGGAAGCTCTTCGACGACTGTTTCGTCTGGAGTTGGCTTCTGGACTTCTTCAACGGTGACGGTGGTGACAGGAGCTTGATCATCCTCCTGGACTGTTTCGATCTTGGTAACTTCCTGCTTGTCACCGTGTGTCTTCTTTAAGACCTTGGTCTTGATAACCTTCTTCTTGGGCTTGCCCTCTTTGGTGACAGTTTCGAATATGGTGATTTGTTCTGGAAGCTCTTCGACCTTGTGAACTTGATCTGGAGCCTCTTCGGGCGTGGGACGTTCCTCGACTGTAACCGTTGTGACAGGCGTGGTGTCGTCTTCTTGGACTGTTTGGATCTTGGTGACTTCTTGTTTGTCACCCTTGGTTTTCTTGATGACTCTGGTCTTGACAGTCTTCTTGGTGGGCTTGCCTTCCTTGGTGACGGTCTCGAGTACAGTGACTTGTTCAGGAAGCTCTTCGACGACGGTTTCGTCTGGAGTTGGCTTCTGGACTTCTTCAACGGTGACGGTGGTGACAGGAGCTTGATCATCCTCCTGGACGGTTTCGATCTTGGTGACTTCCTGCTTGTCACCGTGTGTCTTCTTTAAGACCTTGGTCTTGATTATCTTCTTCTTGGGCTTGCCTTCTTTGGTGACAGTTTCGAATACGGTGATTTGTTCTGGAAGCTCTTCGACCTTGTGAACTTGATCTGGAGCCTCTTCGGGCGTGGGACGTTCCTCGACTGTAACCGTTGTGACAGGCGTGGTGTCGTCTTCTTGGACTGTTTGGATCTTGGTGACTTCTTGTTTGTCACCCTTGGTTTTCTTGATGACTCTGGTCTTGACAGTCTTCTTGGTGGGCTTGCCTTCCTTGGTGACGGTCTCGAGTACAGTGACTTGTTCAGGAAGCTCTTCGACGACGGTTTCGTCTGGAGTTGGCTTCTGGACTTCCTCAACGGTGACGCTGGTGACAGGAGCTTGATCATCCTCCTGAACTGTTTCGATCTTGGTGACTTCCTGCTTGTCACCCTTTGTCTTCATTAAGACCTTGGTCTTGATAACCTTCTTCTTGGGCTTGCCTTCTTTGGTGACAGTTTCGAATACGGTGATTTGTTCTGGAAGCTCTTCGACCTTGTGAACTTGATCTGGAGATTCTTCGGGCGTGGGACGTTCCTCGACTGTAACCGTTGTGACAGGCGTGGTGTCGTCTTCTTGGACTGTTTGGATCTTGGTGACTTCTTGTTTGTCACCCTTGGTTTTCTTGACGACTCTGGTTTTGACAGTTTTCTTGGTGGGCTTGCCTTCCTTGGTGACGGTCTCGAGTACAGTGACTTGTTCAGGAAGCTCTTCGACGACGGTTTCGTCTGGAGTTGGCCTCTGGACTTCCTCAACGGTAACGGTGGTGACAGGAGCGTGATCATCCTCCTGGACTGTTTCGATCTTGGTGACTTCCTGCTTGTCACCATGGGTCTTCTTTAAGACCTTGGTCTTGATAACCTTCTTCTTGGGCTTGCCTTCTTTGGTGACAGTTTCGAATACGGTGATTTGTTCTGGAAGCTCTTCGACCTTGTGAACTTGATCTGGAGATTCTTCGGGCGTGGGACGTTCCTCGACTGTAACCGTTGTGACAGGCGTGGTGTCGTCTTCTTGGATTGTTTGGATCTTGGTGACTTCTTGTTTGTCACCCTTGGTTTTCTTGATGACTCTGGTCTTGACAGTCTTCTTGGTGGGCTTGTCTTCCTTGGTGACGGTCTCGAGTACAGTGACTTGTTCAGGAAGCTCTTCGACGACGGTTTCGTCTGGAGTTGGCTTCTGGACTTCCTCAACGGTGACGGTGGTGACAGGAGCTTGATCATCCTCCTGAACTGTTTCGATCTTGGTGACTTCCTGCTTGTCACCCTTTGTCTTCATTAAGACCTTGGTCTTGATAACCTTCTTCTTGGGCTTGCCTTCTTTGGTGACAGTTTCGAATACGGTGATTTGTTCTGGAAGCTCTTCGACCTTGTGAACTTGATCTGGAGATTCTTCGGGCGTGGGACGTTCCTCGACTGTAACCGTTGTGACAGGCGTGGTGTCGTCTTCTTGGACTGTTTGGATCTTGGTGACTTCTTGTTTGTCACCCTTGGTTTTCTTGATGACTCTGGTTTTGACAGTCTTCTTGGTGGGCTTGCCTTCCTTGGTGACGGTCTCGAGTACAGTGACTTGTTCAGGAAGCTCTTCGACGACGGTTTCGTCTAGAGTTGGCTTCTGGACTTCCTCAATGGTGACGGTGGTGACAGGAGCTTCATCATCCTCCTGGACTGTTTCGATCTTGGTGACTTCCTGCTTGTCACCCAGTGTCTTCTTTAAGACCTTGGTCTTGACAACCTTCTTCTTGGGCTTGCCTTCTTTGGTGACAGTTTCGAAAACGGTGATTTGTTCTGGAAGCTCTTCGACCTTGTGAATTTGATCTGGAGCCTCTTCGGGCGTGGGACGTTCCTCGACTGTAACCGTTGTGAAAGGCGTGGTGTCGTCTTCTTGGACTGTTTGGATCTTGGTGACTTCTTGTTTGTCACCCTTGGTTTTCTTGATGACTCTGGTCTTGACAGTCTGCTTGGTGGGCTTGCCTTCCTTGGTGACGGTCTCGAGTACAGTGACTTGTTCAGGAAGCTCTTCGACGACGGTTTCGTCTGGAGTTGGCTTCTGGACTTCCTCAACAGTGACGGTGGTGACAGGAGCTTGATCATCCTCCTGGACTGTTTCGATTTTGGTGACTTCCTGCTTGTCACCGTGTGTCTTCTTTAAGACCTTGGTCTTGATAACCTTCTTCTTGGGCTTGCCTTCTTTGGTGACAGTTTCGAATACGGTGATTTGTTCTGGAAGCTCTTCGACCTTGTGAACTTGATCTGGAGCCTCTTCGGGCGTGGGACGTTCCTCGACTGTCACCGTTGTGACAGGCGTGGTGTCGTCTTCTTGGACTGTTTGGATCTTGGTGACTTCTTGTTTGTCACCCTTGGTTTTCTTGATGACTCTGGTCTTGACAGTCTTCTTGGTGGGCTTGCCTTCCTTGGTGACGGTCTCGAGTACAGTGACTTGTTCAGGAAGCTCTTCGACGACGGTTTCGTCTAGAGTTGGCTTCTGGACTTCCTCAACGGTGACGGTGGTGACAGGAGCTTGATCATCCTCCTGAACTGTTTCGATCTTGGTGACTTCCTGCTTGTCACCCTGTGTCTTCTTTAAGAGCTTGGTCTTGATAACCTTCTTCTTAGGCTTGCCTTCTTTGGTGACAGTTTCGAAAACGGTGATTTGTTCTGGAAGCTCTTCGACCTTGTGAACTTGATCTGAAGCCTCTTCGGGCGTGGCACATTCCTCGACTATCACCGTTGTAACAGGCGTGGTGTCGTCTTCTTGGACTGTTTGGATCTTGGTGACTTCTTGTTTGTCACCCTTGGTTTTCTTGATGACTCTGGTCTTGACAGTCTTCTTGGTGGGCTTGCCTTCCTTCGTGACGGTCTCGAGTACAGTGACTTGTTCAGGAAGCTCTTCGACGACGGTTTCGTCTAGAGTTGGCTTCTGGACTTCCTCAACGGTGACGGTGGTGACAGGAGCTTGATCATCCTCCTGAACTGTTTCGATCTTGGTGACTTCCTGCTTGTCACCCTTTGTCTTCTTTAAGACCTTGGTCTTGACAACCTTCTTCTTGGGCTTGCCTTCTTTGGTGACAGTTTCGAATACGGTGATTTGTTCTGGAAGCTCTTCGACCTTGTGAACTTGATCTGGAGATTCTTCGGGCGTGGGACGTTCCTCGACTGTAACCGTTGTGACAGGCGTGGTGTCGTCTTCTTGGACTGTTTGGATCTTGGTGACTTCTTGTTTGTCACCCTTGGTTTTCTTGATGACTCTGGTCTTGACAGTCTTCTTGGTGGGCTTGCCTTCCTTGGTGACGGTCTCGAATACAGTGACTTGTTCTGGAAGCTCTTCGACGACGGTTTCGTTTAGAGTTGGCTTCTGGACTTCCTTAACGGTGACGGTGGTGACAGGAGCTTGATCATCCTCCTGAACTGTTTCGATCTTGGTGACTTCCTGCTTGTCACCCTGTGTCTTCTTTAAGACCTTGGTCTTGATAACCTTCTTCTTAGGCTTGCCTTCTTTGGTGACAGTTTCGAAAACGGTGATTTGTTCTGGAAGCTCTTCGACCTTGTGAACTTGATCTGAAGCCTCTTCGGGCGTGGCACATTCCTCGACTGTAACCGTTGTAACAGGCGTGGTGTCGTCTTCTTGGACTGTTTGGATCTTGGTGACTTCTTGTTTGTCACCCTTGGTTTTCTTGATGACTCTGGTCTTGACAGTCTTCTTGGTGGGCTTGCCTTCCTTCGTGACGGTCTCGAGTACAGTGACTTGTTCAGGAAGCTCTTCGACGACGGTTTCGTCTAGAGTTGGCTTCTGGACTTCCTCAACGGTGACGGTGGTGACAGGAGCTTGATCATCCTCCTGAACTGTTTCGATCTTGGTGACTTCCTGCTTGTCACCCTTTGTCTTCTTTAAGACCTTGGTCTTGACAACCTTCTTCTTGGGCTTGCCTTCTTTGGTGACAGTTTCGAATACGGTGATTTGTTCTGGAAGCTCTTCGACCTTGTGAACTTGATCTGGAGATTCTTCGGGCGTGGGACGTTCCTCGACTGTAACCGTTGTGACAGGCGTGGTGTCGTCTTCTTGGACTGTTTGGATCTTGGTGACTTCTTGTTTGTCACCCTTGGTTTTCTTGATGACTCTGGTTTTGACAGTCTTCTTGGTGGGCTTGCCTTCCTTGGTGACGGTCTCGAGTACAGTGACTTGTTCAGGAAGCTCTTCGACGACGGTTTCGTCTAGAGTTGGCTTCTGGACTTCCTCAACGGTAACGGTGGTGACAGGAGCTTCATCATCCTCCTGAACTGTTTCGATCTTGGTGACTTCCTGCTTGTCACCCAGTGTCTTCTTTAAGACCTTGGTCTTGACAACCTTCTTCTTGGGCTTGCCTTCTTTGGTGACAGTTTCGAATACGGTGATTTGTTCTGGAAGCTCTTCGACCTTGTGAACTTGATCTGGAGCCTCTTCGGGCGTGGGACGTTCCTCGACTGTAACCGTTGTGACAGGCGTGGTGTCTTCTTCTTGGACAGTTTGGATCTTGGTGACTTCTTGTTTGTCACCCTTGGTTTTCTTGATGACTCTGGTCTTGACAGTCTTCTTGGTGGGCTTTCCTTCCTTGGTGACGGTCTCGAGTACAGTGACTTGTTCAGGAAGCTCTTCGACGACGGTTTCGTCTGGAGTTGGCTTCTGGACTTCCTCGACGGTGACAGTGGTGATAGGAGCTTGATCATCCTCCTGGACTGTTTCGATCTTGGTGACTTCCTGCTTGTCACCGTGTGTCTTCTTCAAGACCTTGGTCTTGATAACCTTCTTCTTGGGCTTGCCTTCTTTGGTGACAGTTTCGAATACGGTGATTTGTTCTGGAAGCTCTTCGACCCTGTGAACTTGATCTGGAGCCTCTTCGGGCATGGGACGTTCCTCGACTGTAACCGTTGTGACAGGCGTGGTGTCGTCTTCTTGGACTGTTCGGATCTTGGTGACTTCTTGTTTGTCACCCTTGGTTTTCTTGATGACTCTGGTCTTGACAGTCTTCTTGGTGGGCTTGCCTTCCTTGGTGACGGTCTCGAGTACAGTGACTTGTTCAGGAAGCTCTTCGACGACGGTTTCGTCTGGAGTTGGCTTCTGGACTTCCTCAACGGTGACGGTGGTGACAGGAGCTTGATCATCCTCCTGGACTGTTTGGATCTTGGTGACTTCCTGCTTGTCACCCTGTGTCTTCTTAAAGACCTTGGTCTTGATAACCTTCTTCTTGGGCTTGCCTTCTTTGGTAACAGTTTCGAATACGGTGATTTGTTCTGGAAGCTCTTCGACCTTGTGAACTTGATCTGGAGCCTCTTCGGGCGTGGGACGTTCCTCGACTGTAACCGTTGTGACAGGCGTGGTGTCGTCTTCTTGGACTGTTTGGATCTTGGTGACTTCTTGTTTGTCACCCTTGGTTTTCTTGATGACTCTGGTCTTGACAGTCTTCTTGGTGGGCTTGCCTTCCTTGGTGACGGTCTCGAGTACAGTGACTTGTTCAGGAAGCTCTTCGACGACGGTTTCGTCTGTAGTTTGCTTCTGGACTTCCTCAACGGTGACGGTGGTGACAGGAGCTTGATCATCCTCCTGGACTGTTTCGATCTTGGCGACTTCCTGCTTGTCACCGTGTGTCTTCTTTAAGACCTTGGTCTTGATAACCTTCTTCTTGGGCTTGCCTTCTTTGGTGACAGTTTCGAATACGGTGATTTGTTCTGGAAGCTCTTCGACCTTGTGAACTTGATCTGGAGCCTCTTCGGTTGTGGGACGTTCCTCGACTGTAACCGTTGTGACAGGCGTGGTGTCGTCTTCTTGGACTGTTTGGATCTTGGTGACTTCTTGTTTGTCACCCTTGGTTTTCTTGATGACTCTGGTCTTGACAGTCTTCTTGGTGGGCTTGCCTTCCTTGGTGACGGTCTCGAGTACAGTGACTTGTTCAGGAAGCTCTTCGACGACGGTTTCGGATGGAGTTGGCTTCTGGACTTCCTCAACGGTGACGGTGGTGACAGGAGCTTGATCATCCTCCTGGACGGTTTCGATCTTGGTGACTTCCTGCTTGTCACCCTTTGTCTTCTTTAGGACCTTGGTCTTGATAACCTTCTTCTTGGGCTTGCCTTCTTTGGTGACAGTTTCGAATACGGTGATTTGTTCTGGAAGCTCTTCGACCTTGTGAACTTGATCTGGAGCCTCTTCGGGCGTGGGACGTTCCTCGACCGTAACCGTTGTGGTAGGCGTGGTGTCGTCTTCTTGGACTGTTTGGATCTTGGTGACTTCTTGTTTGTCACCCTTGGTTTTCTTGATGACTCTGGTCTTGACAGTCTTCTTGGTGGGCTTGCCTTCCTTGGTGACGGTCTCGAGTACAGTGACTTGTTCAGGAAGCTCTTCGACGACGGTTTCGTCTGGAGTTGGCTTCTGGACTTCCTCAACGGTGACGGTAGTGACAGGAGCTTGATCATCCTCCTGGACTGTTTCGATCTTGGTGACTTCCTGCTTGTCACCCTTTGTCTTCTTTAAGACCTTGGTCTTGATAACCTTCTTCTTGGGCTTGCCTTCTTTGGTGACAGTTTCGAATACGGTGATTTGTTCTGGAAGCTCTTCGACCTTGTGAACTTGATCTGGAGCCTCTTCGGGCGTGGGACGTTCCTCGACTGTAACCGTTGTGACAGGCGTGGTGTCGTCTTCTTGGACTGTTTGGATCTTGGTGACTTCTTGTTTGTCACCCTTGGTTTTCTTGATGACTCTGGTCTTGACAGTCTTCCTGTTGGGCTTGCCTTCCTTGGTGACGGTCTCGAGTACAGTGACTTGTTCAGGAAGCTCTTCGACGACGGTTTCGTCTGTAGTTGGCTTCTGGACTTCCTCAACGGTGACGGTGGTGACAGGAGCTTGATCATCCTCCTGGACTGTTTGGATCTTGGTGACTTCCTGCTTGTCACCCTGTGTCTTCTTTAAGACCTTGGTCTTGATAAACTTCTTCTTGGGCTTGCCTTCTTTGGTGACAGTTTCGAATACGGTGATTTGTTCTGGAAGCTCTTCGACCTTGTGAACTTGATCTGGAGCCTCTTCGGGCGTGGGACGTTCCTCGACTGTAACCGTTGTGACAGGCGTGGTGTCGTCTTCTTGGACTGTTTGGATCTTGGTGACTTCTTGTTTGTCACCCTTGGTTTTCTTGATGACTCTGGTCTTGACAGTCTTCTTGGTGGGCTTGCCATCTTTGGTGACGGTCTCGAGTACAGTGACTTGTTCAGGAAGCTCTTCGACGACGGTTTCGTCTGGAGTTGGCTTCTGGACTTCCTCAACGGTGACGGTGGTGACAGGAGCTTGATCATCCTCCTGGACTGTTTCGATCTTGGTGACTTCCTGCTTGTCACCCTGTGTCTTCTTTAAGACCTTGGTCTTGATAACCTTCTTCTTGGGCTTGCCTTCTTTGGTGACAGTTTCGAATACGGTGATTTGTTCTGGAAGCTCTTCGACCTTGTGAACTTGATCTGGAGCCTCTTCGGGCGTGGGACGTTCCTCGACTGTAACCGTTGTGACAGGCGTGGTGTCATCTTCTTGGACTGTTTGGATCTTGGTGACTTCTTGTTTGTCACCTTTGGTTTTCTTGATGACTCTGGTCTTGACAGTCTTCTTGGTGGGCTTGCCTTCCTTGGTGACGGTCTCGAGTACAGTGACTTGTTCAGGAAGCTCTTCGACGACGGTTTCGTCTGGAGTTGGCTTCGGGACTTCCTCAACGGTGACGGTGGTGACAGGAGCTTGATCATCCTCCTGGACTGTTTCGATCTTGGTGACTTCCTGCTTGTCACCCTTTGTCTTCTTTAAGACCTTGGTCTTGATAACTTTCTTCTTGGGCTTGCCTTCTATGGTGACAGTTTCGAATACGGTGATTTGTTCTGGAAGCTCTTCGACCTTGTGAACTTGATCTGGAGCCTCTTCGGGCGTGGGACGTTCCTCGACTGTAACCGTTGTGACAGGCGTGGTGTCGTCTTCTTGGACTGTTTGGATCTTGGTGACTTCTTGTTTGTCACCCTTGGTTTTCTTGATGACTCTGGTCTTGACAGTCTTCTTGGTGGGCTTTCCTTCCTTGGTGACGGTCTCGAGTACAGTGACTTGTTCAGGAAGCTCTTCGACGACGGTTTCGTCTGGAGTTGGCTTCTGGACTTCCTCGACGGTGACAGTGGTGATAGGAGCTTGATCATCCTCCTGGACTGTTTCGATCTTGGTGACTTCCTGCTTGTCACCCTTTGTCTTCTTTAAGACCTTGGTCTTGATAACCTTCTTCTTGGGCTTGCCTTCTTTGGTGACAGTTTCGAATACGGTGATTTGTTCTGGAAGCTCTTCGACCCTGTGAACTTGATCTGGAGCCTCTTCGGGCGTGGGACGTTCCTCGACTGTAACCGTTGTGACAGGCGTGGTGTCGTCTTCTTGGACTGTTTGGATCTTGGTGACTTCTTGTTTGTCACCCTTGGTTTTCTTGATGACTCTGGTCTTGACAGTCTTCTTGGTGGGCTTTCCTTCCTTGGTGACGGTCTCGAGTACAGTGACTTGTTCAGGAAGCTCTTCGACGACGGTTTCGTCTGGAGTTGGCTTCTGGACTTCCTCAACGGTGACGGTGGTGACAGGAGCTTGATCATCCTCCTGGACTGTTTCGATCTTGGTGACTTCCTGCTTGTCACCCTGTGTCTTCTTTAAGACCTTGGTCTTGATAGTCTTCTTCTTGGGCTTGCCTTCTTTGGTGACAGTTTCGAATACGGTGATCTGTTCTGGAAGCTCTTCGACCTTGTGAACTTGATCTGGAGCCTCTTCGGGCGTGGGACGTTCCTCGACTGTAACCGTTGTGACAGGCGTGGTGTCGTCTTCTTGGACTGTTTGGATCTTGGTGACTTCTTGTTTGTCACCCTTGGTTTTCTTGATGACTCTGGTCTTGACAGTCTTCTTGGTGGGCTTGCCTTCCTTGGTGACGGTCTCGAGTACAGTGACTTGTTCAGGAAGCTCTTCGACGACGGTTTCGTCTGGAGTTGGCTTCTGGACTTCCTCAACGGTGACGGTGGTGACAGGAGCTTGATCATCCTCCTGGACTGTTTCGATCTTGGTGACTTCCTGCTTGTCACCCTGTGTCTTCTTTAAGACCTTGGTCTTGATAACCTTCTTCTTGGGCTTGCCTTCTTTGGTGACAGTTTCGAATACGGTGATTTGTTCTGGAAGCTCTTCGACCTTGTGAACTTGATCTGGAGCCTCTTCCGGCGTGGGACGTTCCTCGACTGTAACCGTTGTGACAGGCGTGGTGTCGTCTTCTTGGACTGTTTGGATCTTGGTGACTTCTTGTTTGTCACCCTTGGTTTTCTTGATGACTCTGGTCTTGACAGTCTTCTTGTTGGGCTTGCCTTCCTTGGTGACGGTCTCGAGTACAGTGACTTGTTCAGGAAGCTCTTCGACGACGGTTTCGTCTGGAGTTGGCTTCTGGACTTCCTCAACGGTGACGGTGGTGACAGGAGCTTGATCATCCTCCTGGACTGTTTGGATCTTGGTGACTTCCTGCTTGTCACCCTGTGTCTTCTTTAAGACCTTGGTCTTGATAACCTTCTTCTTGGGCTTGCCTTCTTTGGTGACAGTTTCGAATACGGTGATTTGTTCTGGAAGCTCTTCGACCTTGTGAACTTGATCTGGAGCCTCTTCGGGCGTGGGACGTTCCTCGACTGTAACCGTTGTGACAGGCGTGGTGTCGTCTTCTTGGACTGTTTGGATCTTGGTGACTTCTTGTTTGTCACCCTTGGTTTTCTTGATGACTCTGGTCTTGACAGTCTTCTTGGTGGGCTTGCCTTCCTTGGTGACGGTCTCGAGTACAGTGACTTGTTCAGGAAGCTCTTCGACGACGGTTTCGTCTGGAGTTGGCTTCTGGACTTCCTCAACGGTGACGGTGGTGACAGGAGCTTGATCATCCTCCTGGACTGTTTGGATCTTGGTGACTTCCTGCTTGTCACCCTGTGTCTTTTTTAAGACCTTGGTCTTGATAACCTTCTTTTTGGGCTTGCCTTCTTTGGTGACAGTTTCGAATACGGTGATTTGTTCTGGAAGCTCTTCGACCTTGTGAACTTGATCTGGAGCCTCTTCGGTTGTGGGACGTTCCGCGACTGTAACCGTTGTGACAGACGTGGTGTCATCTTCTTGGACTGTTTGGATCTTGGTGACTTCTTGTTTGTCACCCTTGGTTTTCTTGATGACTCTGGTCTTGACAGTCTTCTTGGTGGGCTTGCCTTCTTTGGTGACGGTCTCGAGTACAGTGACTTGTTCAGGAAGCTCTTCGACGACGGTTTCGTCTGGAGTTGGCTTCTGGACTTCCTCAACGGTGACGGTGGTGACAGGAGCTTGATCATCCTCCTGGACTGTTTCGATCTTGGTGACTTCCTGCTTGTCACCCTTTGTCTTCTTTAAGACCTTGGTCTTGATAACTTTCTTCTTGGGCTTACCTTCTTTGGTGACAGTTTCGAAAACGGTGATTTGTTCTGGAAGCTCTTCGACCTTGTGAACTTGATCTGGAGCCTCTTCGGGCGTGGGACGTTCCTCGACTGTAACCGTTGTGACAGGCGTGGTGTCGTCTTCTTGGACTGTTTGGATCTTGGTGACTTCTTGTTTGTCACCCTTGGTTTTCTTGATGACTCTGGTCTTGACAGTCTTCTTGGTGGGCTTGCTTTCCTTGGTGACGGTCTCGAGTACAGTGACTTGTTCAGGAAGCTCTTCGACGACGGGTTCGTCTGGAGTTGGCTTCTGGACTTCCTCAACAGTGACGGTGGTGACAGGAGCTTGATCATCCTCCTGGACAGTTTCGATCTTGGTGACTTCCTGCTTGTCACCGTGTGTCTTCTTTAAGACCTTGGTCTTGATAACCTTCTTCTTGGGCTTACCTTCTTTGGTGACAGTTTCGAAAACGGTGATTTGTTCTGGAAGCTCTTCGACCTTGTGAACTTGATCTGGAGCCTCTTCGGGCGTGGGACGTTCCTCGACCGTAACCGTTGTGGTAGGCGTGGTGTCGTCTTCTTGGACTGTTTGGATCTTGGTGACTTCTTGTTTGTCACCCTTGGTTTTCTTGATGACTCTGGTCTTGACAGTCTTCTTGGTTGGCTTGCCTTCCTGGGTGACGGTCTCGAGTACAGTGACTTGTTCAGGAAGCTCTTCGACGACGGTTTCGTCTGGAGTTGGCTTCTGGACTTGCTCAACGGTGACGGTGGTGACAGGAGCTTGATCATCCTCCTGGACTGTTTCGATCTTGGTGACTTCCTGCTTGTCACCCTGTGTCTTCTTTAAGACCTTGGTCTTGATAACCTTCTTCTTGGGCTTGCCTTCTTTGGTGACAGTTTCGAATACGGTGATTTGTTCTGGAAGCTCTTCGACCTTGTGAACTTGATCTGGAGCCTCTTCGGGCGTGGGACGTTCCTCGACTGTAACCGTTGTGACAGGCGTGGTGTCTTCTTCTTGGACTGTTTGGATCTTGGTGACTTCTTGTTTGTCACCCTTGGTTTTCTTGATGACTCTGGTCTTGACAGTCTTCTTCGTGGGCTTGCCTTCCTTGGTGACGGTCTCGAGTACAGTGACTTGTTCAGGAAGCTCTTCGACGACGGTTTCGTCTGGAGTTGGCTTCTGGACTTCCTCAACGGTGACGGTGGTGACAGGAGCTTGATCATCCTCCTGGACTGTTTCGATCTTGGTGACTTCCTGCTTGTCACCCTGTGTCTTTTTTAAGACCTTGGTCTTGATAACCTTCTTCTTGGGCTTGCCTTCTTTGGTGACAGTTTCGAATACGGTGATCTGTTCTGGAAGCTCTTCGACCTTGTGAACTTGATCTGGAGCCTCTTCGGGTGTGGGACGTTCCTCGACTGTAACCGTTGTGACAGGCGTGGTGTCGTCTTCTTGGACTGTTTGGATCTTGGTGACTTCTTGTTTGTCACCCTTGGTTTTCTTGATGACTCTGGTCTTGACAGTCTTCTTGGTGGGCTTGCCTTCTTTGGTGACTTTCTCGAGTACAGTGACTTGTTCAGGAAGCTCTTCGACGACGGTTTCGTCTGGAGTTGGCTTCTGGACTTCCTCAACGGTGACGGTGGTGACAGGAGCTTGATCATCCTCCTGGACTGTTTCGATCTTGGTGACTTCCTGCTTGTCACCCTGTGTCTTCTTTAAGACCTTGGTCTTGATAACCTTCTTCTTGGGCTTGCCTTCTTTGGTGACAGTTTCGAATACGGTGATTTGTTCTGGAAGCTCTTCGACCTTGTGAACTTGATCTGGAGCCTCTTCGGGCGTGGGACGTTCCTCGACTGTAACCGTTGTGACAGGCGTGGTGTCGTCTTCTTGGACTGTTTGGATCTTGGTGACTTCTTGTTTGTCACCCTTGGTTTTCTTGATGACTCTGGTCTTGACAGTCTTCTTGGTGGGCTTGCCTTCCTTGGTGACGGTCTCGAGTACAGTGACTTGTTCAGGAAGCTCTTCGACGACGGTTTCGTCTGGAGTTGGCTTCTGGACTTCCTCAACGGTGACGGTGGTGACAGGAGCTTGATCATCCTCCTGGACTGTTTCGATCTTGGTGACTTCCTGCTTGTCACCCATTGTCTTCTTTAAGACCTTGGTCTTGATAACTTTCTTCTTGGGCTTGCCTTCTTTGGTGACAGTTTCGAATACGGTGATTTGTTCTGGAAGCTCTTCGACCTTGTGAACTTGATCTGGAGCCTCTTCGGGCGTGGGACGTTCCTCGACTGTAACCGTTGTGACAGGCGTGGTGTCGTCTTCTTGGACTGTTTGGATCTTGGTGACTTCTTGTTTGTCACCCTTGGTTTTCTTGATGACTCTGGTCTTGACAGTCTTCTTGGTGGGCTTGCCTTCTTTGGTGACGGTCTCGAGTACAGTGACTTGTTCAGGAAGCTCTTCGACGACGGTTTCGTCTGGAGTTGGCTTCTGGACTTCCTCAACGGTGACGGTGGTGACAGGAGCTTGATCATCCTCCTGGACTGTTTCGATCTTGGTGACTTCCTGCTTGTCACCCTGTGTCTTTTTTAAGACCTTGGTCTTGATAACCTTCTTCTTGGGCTTGCCTTCTTTGGTGACAGTTTCGAATACGGTGATCTGTTCTGGAAGCTCTTCGACCTTGTGAACTTGATCTGGAGCCTCTTCGGGCGTGGGACGTTCCTCGACTGTAACCGTTGTGACAGGCGTGGTGTCGTCTTCTTGGACTGTTTGGATCTTGGTGACTTCTTGTTTGTCACCCTTGGTTTTCTTGATGACTCTGGTCTTGACAGTCTTCTTGGTGGGCTTGCCTTCCTTGGTGACAGTCTCGAGTACAGTGACTTGTTCAGGAAGCTCTTCGACGACGGTTTCGTCTGGAGTTGGCTTCTGGACTTCCTCAACGGTGACGGTGGTGACAGGAGCTTGATCATCCTCCTGGACTGTTTGGATCTTGGTGACTTCCTGCTTGTCACCCTGTGTCTTTTTTAAGACCTTGGTCTTGATAACCTTCTTTTTGGGCTTGCCTTCTTTGGTGACAGTTTCGAATACGGTGATTTGTTCTGGAAGCTCTTCGACCTTGTGAACTTGATCTGGAGCCTCTTCGGTTGTGGGACGTTCCGCGACTGTAACCGTTGTGACAGACGTGGTGTCATCTTCTTGGACTGTTTGGATCTTGGTGACTTCTTGTTTGTCACCCTTGGTTTTCTTGATGACTCTGGTCTTGACAGTCTTCTTGGTGGGCTTGCCTTCCTTGGTGACGGTCTCGAGTACAGTGACTTGTTCAGGAAGCTCTTCGACGACGGTTTCGTCTGGAGTTGGCTTCTGGACTTCCTCAACGGTGACGGTGGTGACAGGAGCTTGATCATCCTCCTGGACTGTTTGGATCTTGGTGACTTCCTGCTTGTCACCCTGTGTCTTCTTTAAGACCTTGGTCTTGATAACCTTCTTCTTGGGCTTGCCTTCTTTGGTGACAGTTTCGAAAACGGTGATTTGTTCTGGAAGCTCTTCGACCTTGTGAACTTGATCTGGAGCCTCTTCGGGTGTGGGACGTTCCTCGACTGTAACCGTTGTGACAGGCGTGGTGTCGTCTTCTTGGACTGTTTGGATCTTGGTGACTTCTTGTTTGCCACCCTTGGTTTTCTTGATGACTCTGGTCTTGACAGTCTTCTTGGTGGGCTTGCCATCTTTGGTGACGGTCTCGAGTACAGTGACTTGTTCAGGAAGCTCTTCGACGACGGTTTCGTCTGGAGTTGGCTTCTGGACTTCCTCAACGGTGACGGTGGTGACAGGAGCTTGATCATCCTCCTGGACTGTTTCGATCTTGGTGACTTCCTGCTTGTCACCCTGTGTCTTCTTTAAGACCTTGGTCTTGATAACCTTCTTCTTGGGCTTGCCTTCTTTGGTGACAGTTTCGAATACGGTGATTTGTTCTGGAAGCTCTTCGACCTTGTGAACTTGATCTGGAGCCTCTTCGGGCGTGGGACGTTCCTCGACTGTAACCGTTGTGACAGGCGTGGTGTCGTCTTCTTGGACTGTTTGGATCTTGGTGACTTCTTGTTTGTCACCTTTGGTTTTCTTGATGACTCTGGTCTTGACAGTCTTCTTGGTGGGCTTGCCTTCCTTGGTGACGGTCTCGAGTACAGTGACTTGTTCAGGAAGCTCTTCGACGACGGTTTCGTCTGGAGTTGGCTTCGGGACTTCCTCAACGGTGACGGTGGTGACAGGAGCTTGATCATCCTCCTGGACTGTTTCGATCTTGGTGACTTCCTGCTTGTCACCCTTTGTCTTCTTTAAGACCTTGGTCTTGATAACTTTCTTCTTGGGCTTGCCTTCTATGGTGACAGTTTCGAATACGGTGATTTGTTCTGGAAGCTCTTCGACCTTGTGAACTTGATCTGGAGCCTCTTCCGGCGTGGGACGTTCCTCGACTGTAACCGTTGTGACAGGCGTGGTGTCGTCTTCTTGGACTGTTTGGATCTTGGTGACTTCTTGTTTGTCACCCTTGGTTTTCTTGATGACTCTGGTCTTGACAGTCTTCTTGGTGGGCTTGCCTTCCTTGGTGACGGTCTCGAGTACAGTGACTTGTTCAGGAAGCTCTTCGACGACGGTTTCGTCTGGAGTTGGCTTCTGGACTTCCTCAACGGTGACGGTGGTGACAGGAGCTTGATCATCCTCCTGGACTGTTTCGATCTTGGTGACTTCCTGCTTGTCACCCTGTGTCTTCTTTAAGACCTTGGTCTTGATAGTCTTCTTCTTGGGCTTGCCTTCTTTGGTGACAGTTTCGAATACGGTGATCTGTTCTGGAAGCTCTTCGACCTTGTGAACTTGATCTGGAGCCTCTTCGGGCGTGGGACGTTCCTCGACTGTAACCGTTGTGACAGGCGTGGTGTCGTCTTCTTGGACTGTTTGGATCTTGGTGACTTCTTGTTTGTCACCCTTGGTTTTCTTGATGACTCTGGTCTTGACAGTCTTCTTGGTGGGCTTGCCTTCCTTGGTGACGGTCTCGAGTACAGTGACTTGTTCAGGAAGCTCTTCGACGACGGTTTCGTCTGGAGTTGGCTTCGGGACTTCCCCAACGGTGACGGTGGTGACAGGAGCTTGATCATCCTCCTGGACTGTTTGGATCTTGGTGACTTCCTGCTTGTCACCCTGTGTCTTCTTTAAGACCTTGGTCTTGATAACCTTCTTCTTGGGCTTGCCTTCTTTGGTGACAGTTTCGAAAACGGTGATTTGTTCTGGAAGCTCTTCGACCTTGTGAACTTGATCTGGAGCCTCTTCGGGCGTGGGACGTTCCTCGACTGTAACCGTTGTGACAGGCGTGGTGTCGTCTTCTTGGACTGTTTGGATCTTGGTGACTTCTTGTTTGTCACCCTTGGTTTTCTTGATGACTCTGGTCTTGACAGTCTTCTTGGTGGGCTTGCCTTCCTTGGTGACGGTCTCGAGTACAGTGACTTGTTCAGGAAGCTCTTCGACGACGGTTTCGTCTGGAGTTGGCTTCTGGACTTCCTCAACGGTGACGGTGGTGACAGGAGCTTGATCATCCTCCTGGACTGTTTCGATCTTGGTGACTTCCTGCTTGTCACCCTGTGTCTTCTTTAAGACCTTGGTCTTGATAACCTTCTTCTTGGGCTTGCCTTCTTTGGTGACAGTTTCGAAAACGGTTATTTGTTCTGGAAGCTCTTCGACCTTGTGAACTTGATCTGGAGCCTCTTCGGGTGTGGGACGTTCCTCGACTGTAACCGTTGTGACAGGCGTGGTGTCGTCTTCTTGGACTGTTTGGATCTTGGTGACTTCTTGTTTGTCACCCTTGGTTTTCTTGATGACTCTGGTCTTGACAGTCTTCTTGGTGGGCTTACCTTCCTTGGTGACGGTCTCGAGTACAGTGACTTGTTCAGGAAGCTCTTCGACGACGGTTTCGTCTAGAGTTGGCTTCTGGACTTCCTCAACGGTGACAGTGGTGACAGGAGCTTGATCATCCTCCTGAACTGTTTCGATCTTAGTGACTTCCTGCTTGTCACCCTTTGTCTTCTTTAAGACCTTGGTCTTGATAACCTTCTTCTTGGGCTTTCCTTCTTTGGTGACAGTTTCGAAAACGGTGATTTGTTCTGGAAGCTCTTCGACCTTGTGAACTTGATCTGGAGCCTCTTCGGGCGTGGGACGTTCCTCGACTGTAACCGTTGTGACAGGCGTGGTGTCGTCTTCTTGGACTGTTTGGATCTTGGTGACTTCTTGTTTGTCACCCTTGGTTTTCTTGATGACTCTGGTCTTGACAGTCTTCTTGGTGGGCTTGCCTTCCTTGGTGACGGTCTCGAGTACAGTGACTTGTTCAGGAAGCTCTTCGACGACGGTTTCGTCTGGAGTTGGCTTCTGGACTTCCTCAACGGTGACGGTGGTGACAGGAGCTTGATCATCCTCCTGGACTGTTTCGATCTTGGTGACTTCCTGCTTGTCACCCTGTGTCTTCTTTAAGACCTTGGTCTTGATAACCTTCTTCTTGGGCTTGCCTTCTTTGGTGACAGTTTCGAATACGGTTATCTGTTCTGGAAGCTCTTCGACCTTGTGAACTTGATCTGGAGCCTCTTCGGGCGTGGGACGTTCCTCGACTGTAACCGTTGTGACAGGCGTGGTGTCGTCTTCTTGGACTGTTTGGATCTTGGTGACTTCTTGTTTGTCACCCTTGGTTTTCTTGATGACTCTGGTCTTGACAGTCTTCTTGGTGGGCTTGCCTTCTTTGGTGACGGTCTCGAGTACAGTGACTTGTTCAGGAAGCTCTTCGACAACGGTTTCGTCTGGAGTTGGCTTCTGGACTTCCTCAACGGTGACGGTGGTGACAGGAGCTTGATCATCCTCCTGGACTGTTTGGATCTTGGTGACTTCCTGCTTGTCACCCTGTGTCTTCTTTAAGACCTTGGTCTTGATAACCTTCTTCTTGGGCTTGCCTTCTTTGGTGACAGTTTCGAATACGGTGATTTGTTCTGGAAGCTCTTCGACCTTGTGAACTTGATCTGGAGCCTCTTCGGTTGTGGGACGTTCCTCGACTGTAACCGTTGTGACAGGCGTGGTGTCATCTTCTTGGACTGTTTGGATCTTGGTGACTTCTTGTTTGTCACCCTTGGTTTTCTTGATGACTCTGGTCTTGACAGTCTTCTTGGTGGGCTTGCCTTCCTTGGTGACGGTCTCGAGTACAGTGACTTGTTCAGGAAGCTCTTCGACGACGGTTTCGTCTGGAGTTGGCTTCGGGACTTCCTCAACGGTGACGGTGGTGACAGGAGCTTGATCATCCTCCTGGACTGTTTCGATCTTGGTGACTTCCTGCTTGTCACCCTTTGTCTTCTTTAATACCTTGGTCTTGATAACCTTCTTCTTGGGCTTGCCTTCTTTGGTGACAGTTTCGAAAACGGTGATTTGTTCTGGAAGCTCTTCGACCTTGTGAACTTGATCTGGAGCCTCTTCGGTTGTGGGACGTTCCTCGACTGTAACCGTTGTGACAGACGTGGTGTCATCTTCTTGGACTGTTTGGATCTTGGTGACTTCTTGTTTGTCACCCTTGGTTTTCTTGATGACTCTGGTCTTGACAATCTTCTTGGTGGGCTTGCCTTCTTTGGTGACGGTCTCGAGTACAGTGACTTGTTCAGGAAGCTCTTCGACGACGGTTTCGTCTGTAGTTGGCTTCTGGACTTGCTCAACGGTGACGGTGGTGACGGGAGCTTGATCATCCTCCTGGACTGTTTCGATCTTGGTGACTTCCTGCTTGTCACCCTGTGTCTTCTTTAAGACCTTGGTCTTGATAACCTTCTTCTTGGGCTTGCCTTCTTTGGTGACAGTTTCGAAAACGGTGATTTGTTCTGGAAGCTCTTCGACCTTGTGAACTTGATCTGGAGCCTCTTCGGGTGTGGGACGTTCCTCGACTGTAACCGTTGTGACAGGCGTGGTGTCGTCTTCTTGGACTGTTTGGATCTTGGTGACTTCTTGTTTGTCACCCTTGGTTTTCTTGATGACTCTGGTCTTGACAGTCTTCTTGGTGGGCTTACCTTCCTTGGTGACGGTCTCGAGTACAGTGACTTGTTCAGGAAGCTCTTCGACGACGGTTTCGTCTAGAGTTGGCTTCTGGACTTCCTCAACGGTGACGGTGGTGACAGGAGCTTGATCATCCTCCTGAACTGTTTCGATCTTAGTGACTTCCTGCTTGTCACCCTTTGTCTTCTTTAAGACCTTGGTCTTGATAACCTTCTTCTTGGGCTTTCCTTCTTTGGTGACAGTTTCGAAAACGGTGATTTGTTCTGGAAGCTCTTCGACCTTGTGAACTTGATCTGGAGCCTCTTCGGGCGTGGGACGTTCCTCGACTGTAACCGTTGTGACAGGCGTGGTATCGTCTTCTTGGACTGTTAGGATCTTGGTGACTTCTTGTTTGTCACCCTTGGTTTTCTTGATGACTCTGATCTTGACAGTCTTCTTGGTGGGCTGGCCTTCCTTGGTGACGGTCTCGAGTACAGTGACTTGTTCAGGAAGCTCTTCGACGACGGTTTCGTCTGTAGTTGGCTTCTGGACTTGCTCAACGGTGACGGTGGTGACAGGAGCTTGATCATCCTCCTGGACTGTTTCGATCTTGGTGACTTCCTGCTTGTCACCCTGTGTCTTCTTCAAGACCTTGGTCTTGATAACCTTCTTCTTGGGCTTGCCTTCTTTGGTGACAGTTTCGAAAACGGTGATTTGTTCTGGAAGCTCTTCGACCTTGTGAACTTGATCTGGAGCCTCTTCGGGTGTGGGACGTTCCTCGACTGTAACCGTTGTGACAGGCGTGAAGTCGTCTTCTTGGACTGTTTGGATCTTGGTGACTTCTTGTTTGTCACCCTTGGTTTTCTTGATGACTCTGGTCTTGACAGTCTTCTTGGTGGGCTTGCCTTCCTTGGTGACGGTCTCGAGTACAGTGACTTGTTCAGGAAGCTCTTCGACGACGGTTTCGTCTGGAGTTGGCTTCTGGACTTCCTCAACGGTGACGGTGGTGACAGGAGCTTGATCATCCTCCTGGACTGTTTGGATCTTGGTGACTTCCTGCTTGTCACCGTGTGTCTTCTTTAAGACTTTGGTCGTGATAACCTTCTTCTTGGGCTGGCCTTCTTTGGTGACAGTTTCGAATACGGTGATTTGTTCTGGAAGCTCTTCGACCTTGTGAACTTGATCTGGAGCCTCTTCGGGCGTGGGACGTTCCTCGACTGTAACCGTTGTTACAGGCGTGGTGTCGTCTTCTTGGACTGTTTGGATCTTGGTGACTTCTTGTTTGTTACCCTTGGTTTTCTTGATGACTCTGGTCTTGACAGTCTTCTTGGTGGGCTTGCCTTCCTTGGTGACAGTCTCGAGTACAGTGACTTGTTCAGGAAGCTCTTCGACGACGGTTTCGTCTAGAGTTGGCTTCTGGACTTCCTCAACGGTGACGGTGGTGACAGGAGCTTGATCATCCTCCTGAACTGTTTCGATCTTAGTGACTTCCTGCTTCTCACCCTTTGTCTTCTTTAAGACCTTGGTCTTGATAACCTTCTTCTTGGGCTTACCTTCTTCGGTGACAGTTTCGAAAACGGTGATTTGTTCTGGAAGCTCTTCGACCTTGTGAACTTGATCTGGAGCCTCTTCGGGCGTGGGACGTTCCTCGACTGTAACCGTTGTGAAAGGCGTGGTATCGTCTTCTTGGACTGTTAGGATCTTGGTGACTTCTTGTTTGTCACCCTTGGTTTTCTTGATGACTCTGATCTTGACAGTCTTCTTGGTTGGCTGGCCTTCCTTGGTGACGGTCTCGAGTACAGTGACTAGTTCAGGAAGCTCTTCGACGACGGTTTCGTCTGTAGTTGGCTTCTGGACTTCCTCAACGGTGACGGTGGTGACAGGAGCTTGATCATCCTCCTGGACTGTTTCGATCTTGGTGACTTCCTGCTTGTCACCCTGTGTCTTCTTTAAGACCTTGGTCTTGATAACCTTCTTCTTGGGCTTGCCTTCTTTGGTGACAGTTTCGAAAACGGTGATTTGTTCTGGAAGCTCTTCGACCTTGTGAACTTGATCTGGAGCCTCTTCGGGCGTGGGACGTTCCTCGACTGTAACCGTTGTGACAGGCGTGGTATCGTCTTCTTGGACTGTTTGGATTTTGGTGACTTCTTGTTTGTCACCCTTGGTTTTCTTGATGACTCTGGTCTTGACAGTCTTCTTGGTGGGCTTGCCTTCCTTGGTGACGGTCTCGAGTACAGTGACTTGTTCAGGAAGCTCTTCGACGACGGGTTCGTCTGGAGTTGGCTTCTGGACTTCCTCAACAGTGACGGTGGTGACAGGAGCTTGATCATCCTCCTGGACAGTTTCGATCTTGGTGACTTCCTGCTTGTCACCGTGTGTCTTCTTTAAGACCTTGGTCTTGATAACCTTCTTCTTGGGCTTACCTTCTTTGGTGACAGTTTCGAAAACGGTGATTTGTTCTGGAAGCTCTTCGACCTTGTGAACTTGATCTGGAGCCTCTTCGGGCGTAGGACGTTCCTCGACCGTAACCGTTGTGGTAGGCGTGGTGTCGTCTTCTTGGACTGTTTGGATCTTGGTGACTTCTTGTTTGTCACCCTTGGTTTTCTTGATGACTCTGGTCTTGACAGTCTTCTTGGTTGGCTTGCCTTCCTGGGTGACGGTCTCGAGTACAGTGACTTGTTCAGGAAGCTCTTCGACGACGGTTTCGTCTGGAGTTGGCTTCTGGACTTGCTCAACGGTGACGGTGGTGACAGGAGCTTGATCATTCTCCTGGACTGTTTCGATCTTGGTGACTTCCTGCTTGTCACCGTGTGTCTTCTTTAAGACTTTGGTCTTGATAACCTTCTTCTTGGGCTGGCCTTCTTTGGTGACAGTTTCGAATACGGTGATTTGTTCTGGAAGCTCTTCGACCTTGTGAACTTTATCTGGAGCCTCTTCGGGCGTGGGACGTTCCTCGACTGTAACCGTTGTTACAGGCGTGGTGTCGTCTTCTTGGACTGTTTGGATCTTGGTGACTTCTTGTTTGTCACCCTTGGTTTTCTTGATGACTCTGGTCTTGACAGTCTTCTTGGTGGGCTTGCCTTCCTTGGTGACGGTCTCGAGTACAGTGACTTGTTCAGGAAGCTCTTCGACGACGGGTTCGTCTGGAGTTGGCTTCTGGACTTCCTCAACAGTGACGGTGGTGACAGGAGCTTGATCATCCTCCTGGACAGTTTCGATCTTGGTGACTTCCTGCTTGTCACCGTGTGTCTTCTTTAAGACCTTGGTCTTGATAACCTTCTTCTTGGGCTTACCTTCTTTGGTGACAGTTTCGAAAACGGTGATTTGTTCTGGAAGCTCTTCGACCTTGTGAACTTGATCTGGAGCCTCTTCGGGCGTGGGACGTTCCTCGACCGTAACCGTTGTGGTAGGCGTGGTGTCGTCTTCTTGGACTGTTTGGATCTTGGTGACTTCTTGTTTGTCACCCTTGGTTTTCTTGATGACTCTGGTCTTGACAGTCTTCTTGGTTGGCTTGCCTTCCTGGGTGACGGTCTCGAGTACAGTGACTTGTTCAGGAAGCTCTTCGACGACGGTTTCGTCTGGAGTTGGCTTCTGGACTTGCTCAACGGTGACGGTGGTGACAGGAGCTTGATCATCCTCCTGGACTGTTTCGATCTTGGTGACTTCCTGCTTGTCACCCTGTGTCTTCTTTAAGACCTTGGTCTTGATAACCTTCTTCTTGAGCTTGCCTTCTTTGGTGACAGTTTCGAATACGGTGATTTGTTCTGGAAGCTCTTCGACCTTGTGAACTTGATCTGGAGCCTCTTCGGGCGTGGGACGTTCCTCGACTGTAACCGTTGTGACAGGCGTGGTGTCGTCTTCTTGGACTGTTTGGATCTTGGTGACTTCTTGTTTGTCACCCTTAGTTTTCTTGATGACTCTGGTCTTAACAGTCTTCTTGGTGGGCTTGCCTTCTTTGGTGACGGTCTCGAGTACAGTGACTTGTTCCGGAAGCTCTTCGACGACGATTTCGTCTGGAGTTGGCTTCTGGACTTCCTCAACGGTGACGGTGGTGACAGGAGCTTGATCATCCTCCTGGACTGTTTGGATCTTGGTGACTTCCTGCTTTTCACCCTGTGTCTTCTTTAAGCCCTTGGTCTTGATAACCTTCTTCTTGGGCTTGCCTTCTTTGGTGACAGTTTCGAATACGGTGATTTGTTCTGGAAGCTCTTCGACCTTGTGAACTTGATCTGGAGCCTCTTCGGGCGTGGGACGTTCCTCGACTGTAACCGTTGTGACAGGCGTGGTGTCGTCTTCTTGGACTGTTTGGATCTTGGTGACTTCTTGTTTGTCACCCTTGGTTTTCTTGATGACTCTGGTCTTGACAGTCTTCTTGGTGGGCTTGCCTTCCTTGGTGACGGTCTCGAGTACAGTGTCTTGTTCAGGAAGCTCTTCGACGACGGTTTCGTCTGGAGCTGGCTTCTGGACTTCCTCAACAGTGACGGTGGTGACAGGAGCTTGATCATCCTCCTGAACTGTTTCGATCTTGGTTGTTTCCTGCTTGTCACCGTGTGTTTTCTTTAAGACCTTGGTCTTGATAACCTTCTTCTTGGTCTTGCCTTCTTTGGTGACAGTTTCGAATACGGTGATTTGTTCTGGAAGCTCTTCGAGCTTGAGAACTTGATCTGGAGCCTCTTCGGGCGTGGGACGTTCCTCGATTGTAACCGTTGTGAAAGGCGTGGTGTCGTCTTCTTGGACTGTTTGGATCTTGGTGACTTCTTGTTTGTCACCCTTGGTTTTTTTGATGACTCTGGTCTTGACAGTCTTCTTGGTGGGCTTGCCTTCCTTGGTGACGGTCTCGAGTACAGTGACTTGTTCAGGAAGCTCTTCGACGACGGTTTCGTCTGGAGCTGGCTTCTGGACTTCCTCAACAGTGACGGTGGTGACAGGAGCTTGATCATCCTCCTGAACTGTTTCGATCTTGGTGACTTCCTGCTTGTCACCGTGTGTCTTCTTTAAGACCTTGGTCTTGATAACCTTCTTCTTGGTCTTGCCTTCTTTGGTGACAGTTTCGAATACGGTGATTTGTTCTGGAAGCTCTTCGAGCGTGAGAACTTGATCTGGAGCCTCTTCGGGCGTGGGACGTTCCTCGACTGTAACCGTTGTTAAAGGCGTGGTGTCGTCTTCTTGGACTGTTTGGATCTTGGTGACTTCTTGTTTGTTACCCTTGGTTTTCTTGATGACTCTGGTCTTGACAGTCTTCTTGGTGGGCTTGCCTTCCTTGGTGACGGTCTCGAGTACAGTGACTTGTTCAGGAAGCTCTTCGACGACGGTTTCGTCTGGAGCTGGCTTCTGGACTTCCTCAACAGTGACGGTGGTGACAGGAGCTTGATCATCCTCCTGAACTGTTTCGATCTTGGTTGTTTCCTGCTTGTCACCGTGTGTTTTCTTTAAGACCTTGGTCTTGATAACCTTCTTCTTGGTCTTGCCTTCTTTGGTGACAGTTTCGAATACGGTGATTTGTTCTGGAAGCTCTTCGAGCTTGAGAACTTGATCTGGAGCCTCTTCGGGCGTGGGACGTTCCTCGACTGTAATCGTTGTGACAGGCGTGGTGTCGTCTTCTTGGACTGTTTGGATCTTGGTGACTTCTTGTTTGTCACCCTTGGTTTTCTTGATGACTCTGGTCTTGACAGTCTTCTTGGTGGGCTTGCCTTCCTTGGTGACGGTCTCGAGTACAGTGACTTGTTCAGGAAGCTCTTCGACGACGGTTTCGTCTGGAGTTGGCTTCTGGACTTCCTCAACGGTGACGGTGGTGACAGGAGCTTGATCATCCTCCTGGACGGTTTCGATCTTGGTGACTTCCTGCTTGTCACCCTGTGTCTTCTTTAAGACCTTGGTCTTGATAACCTTCTTCTTGGGCTTGCCGTCTTTGGTGACAGTTTCGAATACGGTGATTTGTTCTGGAAGCTCTTCGACCTTGTGAACTCGATCTGGAGCCACTTCGGGCGTGGAACGTTCCTCGACTGTAACCGTTGTGATAGGCGTGGTGTCGTCTTCTTGGACTGTTTGGATCTTGGTGACTTCTTGTTTGTCACCCTTGGTTTTCTTGATGACTCTGGTCTTGACAGTCTTCTTGGTGGGCTTGCCTTCCTTGGTGACGGTCTCGAGTACAGTGACTTGTTCAGGAAGCTCTTCGACGACGGTTTCGTCTGGAGCTGGCTTCTGGACTTCCTCAACGGTGACGGTGGTGACAGGAGCTTGATCATCCTCCTGGACTGTTTGGATCTTGGTGATATCCTGCTTGTCACCCTGTGTCTTCTTTAAGACCTTGGTCTTGATAACCTTCTTCTTGGGCTTGCCTTCTTTGGTGACAGTTTCGAATACGGTGATTTGTTCTGGAAGCTCTTCGAGCTTGTGAACTTGATCTGGAGCCTCTTCGGGCGTGGGACGTTCCTCGACTGTAATCGTTGTGACAGGCGTGGTGTCGTCTTCTTGGACTGTTTGGATCTTGGTGACTTCTTGTTTGTCACCCTTGGTTTTCTTGATGACTCTGGTCTTGACAGTCTTCTTGGTGGGCTTGCCTTCCTTGGTGACGGTCTCGAGTACAGTGACTTGTTCAGGAAGCTCTTCGACGACGGTTTCGTCTGGAGTTGGCTTCTGGACTTCCTCAACGGTGACGGTGGTGACAGGAGCTTGATCATCCTCCTGGACGGTTTCGATCTTGGTGACTTCCTGCTTGTCACCCTGTGTCTTCTTTAAGACCTTGGTCTTGATAACCTTCTTCATGGGCTTGCCTTCTTTGGTAACAGTTTCGAATACTGTGATTTGTTCCGGAAGCTCTTCAATGAGTTTGTCTTTTGGTGTTTGCTTGTCGAGCTCCTCAACGAAGATGGCTGTGTGCTCATCTTCTGGGAATTTCTGACGGGTGCGTATATCGAAGTTGTTGGAGATTGGGGAGGTGTTGGTTAAAGCTTCCTCTGTGACGGTTTTTTGACATATATATTCCATGTCTTCTTTTGATTTTGAGTGTTGTGTTGTGTTGTGTGGCGTGGTCTGGTGTGTATCTGTTTATGAAAAAGTTTGAGTTGTGGGTTTATAAAGGCAGTGTGATATCTTAAACTGATTTTGTGATATTTGCCTGTGTGTACCCTAGTGAAGGTGAGGGCTTGTGTATTTTGTTTAATTAGAAGAAAGCTATACGCCATAATCTTTGGTTTTATTCTATAATTAAAATTATATACTTACCACAAGAAGGGAGAATAGTTTTAATATTTTGAGAGACGTGTAAGTGAACAAGTTGTTGCTGTTCACTTGACAGTTGATATGAGGGTTGCTTGGTCAAGATTGTGTAAAGATTTTGCATTTGTTTTACTTGCTCTTGTTTCGGTATGATTTGGTTTTTGAGTTCCTCGTGCGTTTCTTCACTCTTGCAAACGATATGTTCTAATGCTTGTGTCTCCTTTGCGGCCTGTGTAATGTGCGATAATTCAGCTAACCCATAGCTTTCAGTTGCATCGACTTGGTAAGGTGCCACGTTTTGATGGATTGTAGGTGTTACAGACTCTATGGTAGCTTGTCGTGCTTGAGTGGATTTCTGTATAGGTGCAACTTTGGCCTCATGTTTGGCATGACCGTAAGCAGGTGTGTCATGGACAATTGAAAGCTGCAAGCTGTCACGTGAAATGGTGTGATCTTCTTCTTCGTTGGTCAATTGGAGAATGGGTGCAATATTTTCTGAAACCTGTACGTCAGTAACCTGCAAGCCGATTTGGTGCGATATTTGAGGTATTTTTGAGAATGGTTTATCTCTTGTAGCGCTTATCTCATGCGTTGAAATAGAATCCTCTTGCCGCATTGCCTCAGGGTTTGAAATGTGAAGTATATTTTCTATTGGGATTTTGGTTTCGACGGCGACATGAGCAATTTTTTGTGCATCACTCTTGTGTGTTTCCAGCTCAGCTGTAGTTTCTATGATTGTGGTTTGTTCTATAGTAGCAGTGGGCTCATATGGACTCATGGAGGAAATTGCACTTGCCGATTTCAGTCGTAGTTCATATTCAGCCTTTTCGAGCTCATATAGAACTACCGCTTCGTTGCCTTCACTATGCTCATGTAAGCCTTCACTGAGAGTTTTTGTTCCCTTCGCCTTGATAGGCTTTTGAAGTTTTAGTTCCGATTCTTTGTCGACGAGAATTTGCTCTGCTATAAGCGGCACTTGTGAAGATTGGATTGTTGCGTTTGCCTGTTTGTCTGACGCGCTAGCGAGGTCTTCAAGGAATACTCTTGTTTCCTCGTAAACTGTAGTTTGAGTTACGTTTGTTTCATTAAATGGTTGTAAACTCATCGTACCCTGTTTTGTTTTGGCGGATTTTGCATCAAAAGGTTCTGGTGATGTACTAACTTGAGTCTCTTCAACTAAAACAGAATTGAGAGTTGGTTTTGATTTTGCCAGGACAGTGGGTTCCACCTTAGGTGCAGTTATTTCTTGCAGTGAGGTTTCTACTTCTAGTGCTTGCTGAGTGAAAACAATAGGTAGTTCGGCTGTTTCAACGAGTTGAGATTCATTTTTATGTTCTGGCACTGGTTTGCAAAGCAGTTTGCTCTCATGTTCTAGATGAAATGGCTCTTGAGTGTAAGCAGCATTTAATACTTCACTGTGGATGTTAGCTTTTTGCTGACTTGTTGCGTCTAAAATAAGGTTGTTTGTAGTGCTAATAGATTGTGTTTCTTCGACAATGATTGATTTCATTGCGCTTGCTAGACCCGGCGTAGCAGTGAAAGCCAGATTCTTGAAAGGAGCGAGCATTTTTTCTTGCTCTGGAATTATCATTTGCGATACGTTGATAGATTGGTTTGCAGAATAAATTGCTGGCTTTGAAGTGTGCAGTTCTGGTGCGATTTTCTCTTCAAACGGACTCACTTCTTCTAGACGAGTCATATCAAGAACAGATAACGCAAGTGAATTGCTTTGCGATATATTGGCCACGCTGGGCTTGGGTTTATCGTGAACTAGTGCCCCAAGGCAATCAGATGGCTTTGTTTCGGAGACGATGTTGACTTGAAGCGCGTCTGCTAGGCCCTGTTTAACTGTCGCCATTTTTGTTTCAACCGTAGATTTAAAAAGCGTTTCGTTCTCAATAACGTCGTTGGTAGAAACAGTCAATGACTGCAGCACTGCCGGTTGCAGAACGGCTATTTGGCTCACGGAAGTCGGAACCGTCGCTGTGTCATTCACCGTTTCAAAAGTTGAAATTTCTACTACGTCTTTTGGTTTGTGTTCAATGATATCAATTTGTCCCGTTTGCATTTTTACAGGCTCGCTATGGTGTGGTCCGACAGCACTGATAGGTTGTGTTTCTTCGACCACAATTGCTTTGAATGTGCTTGTCGTGCTTTCTGCGGCTGTTTGAGATTTAGCGGTTTGAATTTTCAATGGCTCTAATGACTCTTGGACAATAGTCTGCTGAACATTTACAGACTGGTGCTTGCTCTGAGTGGTTTTCGAATGTTGCCCAAATGGTGAGTTCAATGACTTCAATGCTTTTTCCTTTTCGAAAAGAATTGGTTCTGAGACAGAACTATAAACTGAGAGCGATAAATCAGGATTCGCTATTTCATATGTGATGTCCTGGTTAGGAATAGATTCACTTGCTTCAATAAGTTGGGTCTCATCAACTGTGGGTACTTTGAAGGCGTGGTCGTTGAAGGCCAAATCTGCTACTCTCTGATCCGGATGTGGACTCTGCAATAATTCTGTCTCTTTCTCCGTATGCTGAATCTGTAGGACCAATAATGGGTTTTTAGTATCAATTCCCGGTTTAGCTTGGACGGTTTTGCAAAATGTGCTGCTCGACTGGAATTCCGTTTCCTTTTCGTGGGTCAGTAGTAATTGTGTTTGTGTTGATAGGGCAGTTTCGAATTCAACAAGCGCTTCTGATTTTGAAACGTGCTTATCAAAGGATTTTTCCGTAATGGTCTCGAAGGATTGATCTTCCTGTCGCATGGAAACTGTTAAGGATGTGACTAGAGGCTGTGCGTTATGAGTCACGGGTAACGTATCTTTCTGTAACACCCCCTCAGTCTCACTGAGAACTGTTTCTTGTATTTCTCCGGAGCTTAGGGGCGAAATGGAAATGGATGCCTTCTTCTGCGAGACAGTTTCATGCTGATCAAATTGATGCGTTGACTCACCAGGAATAGTGACGGTGGAAATTATGTGTTTTTGTTCAATCAAATCAACCAAAGCTTGCTCTGCATTGTATTTCTCCTGATTATCAATTCCCCCTGTCGGTGAGTGAACCTCAACTTCAGACGTTATTAAGTATTCGGAAGTTGAAACAGAATCTTTGGCATGCTGTTTGGGTGAAATCTTTTTCGGTTCGAGCAAGTTTTCAACCTCAAAGCAAGAAGTTTCAATCCCGTCTGCTGCTATATTTTCGTTGACCGTAAATTTGGCTTTTTTCCCTTCTGGCATTTCATGTTTTGGTAGAATTTCCTCTCTTAGTCCGATTTGTATATGTTCTGTAATATATGATTTGTGTTCCTGAATGTTTTTCGTTGCCATTTCAGTAGGTACAATAAGTTCGGGGTAATATTTCGAGGGCTTATCGTCTACAATGGTTTCCATAATCTCCAGTGGTTCGTGGAAAGGAACACTATACTTCGGTGAAACTAATTTTTCTTTCTGTTTGACGCCAATGTTTTCCGTTGATTCGTGTGTTAAGGTTTCTGCGATTTCGATCCCTTCCGCTACAATCACCTGCTCTTTACATGTTATCGGGCTAATCACTGGATATTTCTCCAGCAAACCCTCTTTTTCTATGAGTGTTTGTTCGAAAGTATCGCTACCATGTAGCTGAAGTACTCTGGGTACTGCGTTTTCCATGCGGGCCTGTGTGGGGTTTCCATGATCTAAGCCACCTTGGACCAAAGCCTCTTCAATCACCAGAGACTCTAGCAGTCGTGCATTGGTTGGCAGAGCTTTGAACTTGTCTACGTTAGTGTGTTCCAAGTTGCCAGTTACTTCATAAGAACGGCATTCAGACACTTGCACAGATTTTTCATAAAGAGAAACGTTCGTACTGGCAAACTCTTCCTTGATAGACACTTTGAAGGATTGCTCCTTTTCCTTTTCAGCTGGTATAGCCACTTGGCGGGAAATATGCTGTTGTAAGTTAACGCCAACTTCAACATGCGCCGGTCTCGCAGTTTTCGAGGAAACGAGAGTGGTAGTGCTGGCGATCTCTGGTTCAACGCTTTCGACAGGAATATTAACAAGTAGAGATGTCTCTTCTTTCGTCAGCAGTGTTTCTATGTCTGTAGCGATTTTTTCAGGCTGTTGGTGGTGTGTATATTGTGGCATAATAGTGTTCGAGTTTCGCTGAATCAATTCGGCTTGCATGGTTTTTGATGTTGCTTGCGCGCTTTCAATTGACACTTGATCTATAGTTCCTTTTTTTCTACGTGTTTTTTCAGACTTTACTGCAATTTGTTGTTTTTCAATATTCACGGATTCTGTGAAATGTAACGTATTATATGTAGTGTGTTAGACTTATCAGAAAAATGATAAGTGTATAGCAATGTGATGTACCATATCGAAATCATGCAAGATTCGCAAAAAACGCCCTATGCATAATATAGGGATGACAGCTCAATTCAGTTTTTATGACAGAGCTTTGATGGCAACGGTGCCCGTACATGCATATTTACAGTAGAATTCCTACCTGTGTTTTGGCGAATAATTGACTTCTTTCGTAGCTGTGTATGAAAATATTATTCTAAAAGAGCTATTATATAATTGAAATGATAAGAGTTTGCAACAAAAGCAACAAAAAGATTCCGCTGATTACATGCTGAGCTTATATGATAACAGAAGAAGAAGCAGAAGCGAGTATGTTGGTTAGTGCGTAGATATATCAGTTGGCAAACCTGTAATTATCATAGTTTGCTCCTCGATTACTGTTTGCTCTGAAAATTGGCCAAAATCATAGTGTTTCTGCGAATGTTGAGTGATTATCGATTACTTACCTATTCTAATATGAGTGACAGCTTCGTGAGTTTCGATAATTTCAGAACTTTCTGCAATTTTCTGTTTGTTGGAAAATCATATGAGTGTTTGTTGATGAAGTTTGTTGTAAATTGGCAAACAGTATTCAATTCATGTTCATTGAATCGCATATTTTCCCGGTGGTTATTTAGCTGCCAGCAACTCGATCGTTATGAGTAATGCTACTTCGACACGACAACTGCAACAGGTTTATCGAGTAACAGTTCGAAATGGAATTGTAACTTATAAGTATTATTTCGCTTTCCTATTCTATGACATTATGCTGCAGCTCGAAATCCCAGAAAAGTTGGTACGATTAGTGAAAATGAACCTAACTGACTCAACATCGCAAGTTCTAATTCAGAATAGTATGGGTACCTAACTGATTTTCTACGAATGCAGGGTATAAACAGGGGGAACATAGACCACCTGGTCTATTTAAGGATGAAATTCTCCAAGAAACATGGAATTGAACTAGGCGCAATCATGCGATGAATTCAACTAGCCAATAAGATATTCTTCTCGGTACTTCCAACTCTGAAATCTCGCTGCATAGCGCAGCAGGCAAAAAATCATCAGACCTTTTTTATGCAACGGCAATGAAACCTGGACGCTGACTCAGGTGTCTGACAAATCCCTGAATAAGTATGAAAGGAGGGTATTGCGTAGAATTGCCGGTCTAGTACCAAAAAAAGAGGATGGATGACATTCCGACAAATACAAAAATTACTACGATTTGTATACGACGAACCGAAAGTCTCTACAGGAATAAAACTACCAAAAATTGCAATGGGCTGCTCACGTCGAATCCCCGATGGGGTTCTCAAGGGGTGAACGAGCGAAGCAAAGCCATGAAAGCGTTGAGAAAACTCAGTAGATGATCAATAGATTGCTTTTAGAAGTACTGATAGGAGGATGCAGTCATTGAATCGAGACAAAATATATGAATACCTTCGGGTTTTTACGATTATGATAATATACAGGGTGGCGCAAAAGTTTCTGCGATTCGAACAGAACAATCAACCCGAACGAATTTATTGGGAAAAAACTATCTGTAAAAATGTTGACAAAACCAGGTATCAAAATTCGAAGAGGATTAGTACGTACATATGTGTAATCACTAGTAAAATATGCATACCCGCTTTTACTTAAGTATTTTGTTTTATTAGCCTAGGTGCTATCTGTAGTGTAACAAAAAGACGATTGGAAACATAAATTTATTCATTCAGATTTAGCTAGTTGAAGTGAAAGCACCAAATTTACCCAAGGACCTTGATTTGAACGACCATTTGTCAAAATCTGAAATACTTTGGAAATTATCAACGTATTCATCAATTGGACTACAACTGGAGCGACCAAAGAACACCGTGAAAAAATGGTGCAACGCTGAAGACGGAAACGTGGACGATATGAAAAAAAAGTCTAGCGCATCGGAACCGCTAGAAAACTGATTTCGAAAAAATTGTCTTTTGGTGACAAAAAAAAAACACTTTATACACTTTTTTGTGGTATCATTCCTTGTCCAAAGCAACAAAACTCAACTATAACATCAATGATGAAATTGTTCAGTGCTGGCAACACTTTTCCAACGAAGCAGCAATAAGTTTACCATAACAAGCTCATTTACTATAACAATTTCGTTCTCATCGCAGGATTTCATCGAAAGTTTCAACGGTTAAACGTTGTTTGAGGCTGCCAGCCGAAATATTTTACAAAATTCGGAAAATTTTAGAAATTGGGTCCTTATTTTCATGGCAATGATATGAGTATGTTATGGAATATGAGTATGTTATGGAAGCATCTGTTGGTGCAATATTTACGAAAATGTCTGATGCTGGTTACCCTGTGTTCGCAGCAATGCAAAAACTATACCAAATCTGCTTAACGTTAAGTTAAACCCACCCTGTGAATCTCGTGTCGATTGAATCACTTCGCTGGAAGTTATAGGAGAGTGAAAAGAATTTTAGGGCTACCACCCTCAAAACCTTTGAAATTTTCAAAACGTTAATATTTGTTGTTAATTTTCATTGCAGGATAATTCCCATTTGCAAATCTAATGACATAATCGTTTAGTCAAGAAATTCCAAAAAATTACAAAAATGGTCATAGCTGGCAGTCCTTTCATTATTTTTTTACGAAATTTCTACGACATTTGGTTTACAATAAGGTCCACTTACTGCATAAACTTCGTTTTGGTTTCATGACTGGACCGGAAGTTATAGGGAAAAAAGCTTTATTTTGCTGCGCAAATTTACAAGATTTAGGAGACAAATATCACCTTAACTGACAATTTTATTCTAATTTTCCAACCAAATTTTCACCAAATATTGTCTAAAGTAAGGTCCAAATACTGAGTGACTTTTGTTAAAATGTAATGGCTGAATCGGAAGTTATAGGCAGTGATTTTTCAAGATGGCACCACTGCAATTTTTCAAGATGGCACCACCCGCATTTCAAAATCACTTCGATTAGACCTGATCCTAGTTACTACCAACATGTCCTGTAAATTTCATGATGATGGGATTAGCCGGTCGTCAGTTCTCGTGAACAGAAGTTTCGAGTGCTGAAAATAGTGGCAATTTTGGTGATGGGTTGCCGTTCTTGAGCAAATCAGAATTTAGAAAATTTCAATTTGACATAATACACAAAGGCTAAAATTTATCAATGATTTCAATTTTCGTCAAAAAGGAAAAATGTTTCAGGAGGGTCGTTGGTTTGATGAAGGATTTTTTTTCAGAAGCCTGCCGTAGCTATAGGGTTACCCCCACTATCTGCTGTGGTAACTTTTAGTCTACATCAATACGCTCTGCAAATTTTACGATGATTTAATGTTTCTGTCAGAAGTTATGACAAATCAAAATTTGAAAAAAATCCTTGCCTACTTTTAGGCACTCAGCACCCACAAACGGCGCAAAATTTCCAATTCTTTATCATAGGCAAGCTTGAAACATAATAAGTTTTCATTCCCAATTTTTTTTTTTAACAAAAATTTACCTGAAAATTAACTAAAATGCCCGCCGCCTCCTGTCGAAAACTGAAAAACCTTGGAATTGCTCGTAGTCCTTTTTACGGAACTTTCGCGGGTTCAATTGCATCTAACTGACAGAATAAGACAATGAGAATCAGCGATCCCGCAAATATGCCCGTAATACAGACTCCGATATTCGGTTTGAAAGTCATGGTAGTTGGCGGAGTGAGCAGTCGCGGAAAAAGCCAACTTCATTTTATTGAGCAAAGAGTGCCTGTTAATGGAACATATTAGAGGGAAAGTATCCTTCCTGTTTTGCACAACGCCTTAATAATCACCATCGATATATGGACAGAAAGGAAGTAATTTTGATGCAAGATGGAGCCAAGGCACATATAGCTTTGATTACTTATGAGGTGATTTATGAGCACTTTTCAAATGTTTCAATTGACAGGCCTGGTAATTTCCCTGATGTAATCACAGATCAAATAAGGAAGTTATAAGTCTTTAACTTCAAAGAAAAGGACATGGCAAAACATTTGGAAGCATTTAAAGATAAGTAGTTAGAGTTAAGAGAATTGAAATCCCAATTTTCGATTGCCCAAAATATTTTTAAGCTATCTGCGTAGAGTAGACAAGATGGCGATAAACCACTAGGAACATCGTTGATGAAGAGGTTGAATAAGAGAGAGTTTCGTACAGGTCCTTGCAGTACACGAGAAGATGGAGAAAACGGTGAGGACGGCACGCTAGAGAGGAAGAAAAAATAGGTGCGATTCATTAGGAACGAAGAAGATGTCCAAGAGAGTAAAGGCTCACAGATACTATAGTGATTTAATTTGAGCAGAAATAGCTCAAGATGAATAAAGTCAAGTGCTATAGAGGAATCTGTATATATAGCATCAGCTTGGCAGTTCCAATCTAAAGCCGAGGCCACTGCATAAGAAAATTCAATGAGAGTTTAACAAAGCCATGTTGCTGAAATGCAAAAACCTGGCTAAGAGAATCAGAATAAATTTTGTTGAATACGAAACACTGAATGAATTTGGAAAGGATGGAAATAGGGCGATAGTTTGAAGCAATGTTGTGTTCATCAGATATGAAAATAGGGAAAATGTTTGACTACTTCCAAGAATAAGGTATTTTATCACTCCAACGACTAAAGTTAAATAACATTTATAGGCGAACATATGAGGAAGAAGCAAGATTTTTCGCAAAAAATTGGGAATGGCGTCAAAGCTAAGAGAGCAATTGGAATCAAGAGGCGATGTCAGGAATTTCAATTGAAGGGAATTAGGCGAGAGTGAAGAGAGACAAGGAGTGAAATTGAGAGAAATTTTATAAGAAGGGAGACTGATTGGGTCAGAGTATGTAAAAACAGTGCGAAGAGATGGCAAACATCCTCAGGACGAGCAGCAGGATAGTCGTGAGATTACTTTACTTATTACTCTTAAGGCTAGTATCCACCAAAAGCACTGTGCGCGTGCTGTCATCTACACCAAAAGCTGCTCGCGCACTGTACGCGAGCAAGCAAATTAACTGTACGCGAGCTGCGCGCTTGTTGCATTTGAGATACGTCTCCACCGAAAATGTTCGCGGGTTCGGATGTAACGCTCTGCTAGCGAGCATATGAACTTGGTGTGGACAAGCAAACATTTCATTGCATTTCGATTGTTCGTCGAGCTGCTTCTTTGCTTCCCACTCACAGCTGGAAAGCAGACGAGCAAAATGACACTCAGCATGGAATGGACTAATGAATTCGTCATTAAATTAATCAATTAAGTGGAGGAAAAGGCCCATTTTCAGGGATAGTACTAGGTACTAAAACCCAACGAAAAACAGAAGATATTTTAGTGAAATCAGAAAAACGTGGAAGGTGATAAAAGGACAATTATATATTAAAAAAGAGGACAAAATATTTAAAATTGCGAAATTCACTTAATTTACAAATTTTTAAATCAACGAATAATGTATCTGCCGAGCGTCGGTTTAAATAAGGTCGAGCTCGACATCGTGGAAATTTTTGTTTTTTTTTTTGAAAAGTTTAGATATTGTTTAGGATGCTGCACGAATAAGAATTTCGTCTTCATCAAAATTACTTTTGCACATTCACGAAGACTTATTTCGATATACGGATACAAAACTTCTGATTGGGAAGCAAAGAAGCAGTGCGCGTACACAACGTACGCACAAAAGCAAACGTCTTCATCAAATGTGCTAGCATGCAGGCTACTATTCTGATTGTGCACTTAATGTGGACGTTGGGGATGGAGAGCGCGTACATTGTTCGCGTTCAGCTCGTGTACAAGCATCAATGATGTCAAATCTGAGCGTGAGCTGTGCGCGAGCTCCGGTGGATACGAGCCTTTACATACATAGGAATAAGAGTGAAAGTTGGCTGTAGTATTGCGAAAACTAAAAATTCAAATACATTTCGAATGCCTGAACATGAATTGAATACTCCAAATAAATGATTGAGAGCTTCTGTCCCACCTCTTTAGTGAACTTCCATTCTTGCGATATGAAATCCTCTTTTACAAACTTCGTGATCACTTCTTCGATTGTTATGCTCGTGATTTCGATCATTTTGATAAAAGCTCGGAAACCAACAGAAGCAGCAACGACCGTTTCATCCTCTTCTTCGGTAAGAATTTGAGCTATTAGGTCTTCATGTCCTTCACGTTCAACCAACTGCACGAGAGCCGATTGTGTTTCAGGATCTTTCAGATTCGGGAATATGTTGCTTTCGTACATGTACGTGATCTCACTGATTTCAATACCATACGTCAACAGTACACTGATTGTAGCCAAATCTCTCAACGGTTTCTCGCCCGCTTTGAAGATTTCAGTGTCGATTGTTGCAAGGATTTCGGCAACATCCTCATGCTTACTGATCTCGATGATATCACTTTCGGTGAGGGTTTTCTCGACAATTTTCACATGAATTTCTTCGACCATCTCAATAACTTCCATTTTCAAAACCTTATTTTCAGCACTTACAACGGGGATGATTTTCGGTTGTTTCTTCTTTCGCTTCGGTTTCTCGGACACAAGTTCGATGGTAAGTTGCTTTTGCTCCGGCAAAATTTCAACGCTACTCTTGTGTAGTTTGTCAGCTGCCATGGCAGCTTTCTTGGCAGCGAGTCGTTTTCTACCCAGTTTTGTGAGTGGTGCTTGGCCAGTGATATCGATGCTGGCCTTTTTAGCCCTTGCCGATGCCAAACTGAATTTCGCCCGACTCAGATTCATGCCAATTTCGTTAGTTGCTTTGCAAGTGTAGTAGCCAACGGAACTGGCTTTTACAGATACAATTTCACACGAACTTTTATTTTCCTCGGTAACGATTCGAACTTCATTCGAATCGTGAAGTTCATTGTCTTCGTGCCACCATGTGATTTCTATAATCGAACGCAGGATATGTGTATTTTGTTTTTTTAGTTTAATGGAAGAACTATAATGACATCATTTGTTTGTAATTGTCGAAGTTAATTCTTTCTGACGCAAGTATAGTTCTACCAGCAAACCTGCCTTAAAATAAATATCCCTTACCTGGTATCGGATTACCGGAGAACTGACATTCGAATTTCGCGCTCTCACCAATTGCTGCCCGAACATCTTTCACTTCCATTATGAACGATGGTGAGCACTTGGCCGCTGTAATATTTTCACGAAGCGATCAGTCGATCAATTAAGCAGCGCAATAGCATACTACACGCATACAGTCGTACTTACATAAAGTGGGAAAGACACTGTCGGATGGTATAGACAAACCAATATCTGGCTAATTGGTTAACCAAGTTAGTTACAAATCATTAATCGTATTCATCTTACATTTAGTTAGATAGACAGGCTGATGCTTTTATTTATTAACTAACCTTTACTGTAATCTAAAAGTATTTGTTATTTTTGCGCACCAATAGTGTTAATGAGTTACGACGCAATTGAAATTAAAAAACAGGAAAACAAACACATTTTGCAAAATCGAATTTAGAATTTCGTGGGTTACAACAAACACAAAATTAGAAACCAAAAACAATTGAATATATTGAACCAATGATTTTGTATTGATGGCGTATATACTTCTATGTCCTACAGCCCTATCACTTAATTTCCCTAGCATACATACTCGATTAATTAACATTGAACATTGATATTCGTAAACAATTTGGATTTTATGTTGCAAATCGAATTTTCGAATCTTACCTTTCAACGCCTCTTGCATTTCTTCCATGTGCGTAACCCATTCTGGTTTGCGGTACTCCTTCGTTCCGTAGATTTCTAAGTTGTTGATAAAGAGAAAAAAAGTATGAGTGAGCAATGGTAAAGCATGAGAATTTATGCAGTGAAATCATGTTGGTTAACACAAAACATATATAGTATATTGTTTTCTTGTGCATTTTTTTTCGGGAATGATCGGGAAGGATAAAGGATATGCTGCGGTTGAAAGATACGATTTACGTTGTTTATCAACCCTGAAAAGAACTTAAATACCTTGCCAGCAAAAGAAAAACCTAAATCTGAAGTAGAGGTATACCTTCAACTGTAAGTAATGTTGTGGTGACCGCAACTCCGAGTGGATTGTAGGCCTCGAAGCTGATGGTACCGGTGTCGTCTGGATAAACATTATTGATCACTAACACCGATGTGCCATCCTTGAATTCTTCGATTTGATATTCCTCGGATGGCTGCAAAATTTCGTTGTCCTTTAGCCATTTGACCTTTGGCTTTGGTTTGCCAATAACCTTGACCTCGAATTTCGTTAGCTCGCCTTCTTTTGGTGTTACCTCGGTGGGTAACGTTTGTGTTATTTTCGGAGCAAAATCGATAATAGTTTCTTCGTCAATCGACAGTGTCTGTAAGATGAAGCAGATTCAAAGATTTGTATCAAGATCATTAATAGGAAAACTAAATGATTTCTAAATTTAATTACAAAAGAACTATGATTTCTGTTAAAAATAATAATTTGCTTTAATTGAATTATATGTACATAGGATGAAGAAGACGGAAGTCTGAAAAAAAATCCTGGATTAGCAGCTTAGAAAAAATTCGGGAGGTGTAGAAAAAATCCCAGAAGCCTTGGAAAAAATCATGGAAGCTTAGAAAATTTTAGGAGGCGTTGGAAAAGTCTCGGAAGTCAAGGAACTAACCATGGAAGCTTAGACTAAATCAAAAGACTGTAGGAACAATTTCGGAGGTCCAAAAAAATTTTATGGGAGCTTACAACAGATCAGGAGACTCTAGAAAGAATCCTAGGTGTTGGAGAAAAAATCATGCAATCTTTAAAAAGAAATAAAAAAACACTAGAAAAAAAATACGGGACTCTAAGCAAATATATTAGAGTTAGGATAAACAAAATCGGGGGACTCTAAAAAAATCTTGGAATTCTGACGAAATCCTGGATGCTTAAAAAAATCAAAAGGCTGTAGAAAAAATCATAGGCGTCAAATCAGGAGTTGTTGAAAAAATTTCAAGAGTCAAGAAAAATATCATGGGAGTTAAAACAAAATCAGGGGACTCTAGAAAAAACCCTGGGAGTCTTAGAATATATCATAGATTTGATTGTTATATTCACCAAGTTTTGGGTACACAATCACCTAACCTTTCGGACGCTGAATGAAATGATTGAAATATATTCACCAAGTATTCGTCTTTCTCACCGTTAGAGGAAAATCTTTGATCATCGCTTTTAAGAGGTGGAAATGACGTTTGATTACTTTAAAAAAACATATTGAACGGCGAAAGTTAGAATATATCATAGAGGCTTAAAAAAACAAAAAGACTCTCAAAAAAATCCTGAAGGCCTTGGAAAAAATCATAGGGGCCTATAAAAAATTTGAGAAGTTTTGGCAAACCTCGGGATCGTAAGAAAAAATCACAAGAGCTTAGAAAAATTCAAAGGACTCCAGAAATTTTTTTAGGACTCTAAGAAAATATTTCGGGAGCTTAGAACAAATCAATACACATTACAAAAATTCCGGGAGTCTGAGAATAAATCACACAAGCTTAAAATAGTCAAAAGGCTCTAGTGAAAATCCTATGCGTTTGGGGAAAAATCATGGGAGATTAGAAAAAAATCAGTAGATGTTGGAAAATTCTCGGGACTCTAAAAGCATATTACGGGCACTTCAATCAAAAAAATTAAAAAAAATGATAATACTCTAGAAACAATTTGGGGACTAAGAAAATATCATGGGAAAATATCAGAGAAAAAATCGAAAGGCTCTAAAAAATAACTCGGGAGTCTAAGGAAAAATCATCACTCATAAACATCAAAAGATTTTAGTTTATATGTTTTCCACTATAAGTATAAATGAAATTTTATTTGGCGTAGGTAAATATTGGTCTGATTCTTGCCTTTTGATTTAGTAGCGGTTTATATTACTTCGTTTAGTATCCACTCTTTGTTATGGTATTCATAGAATAATTACGGTGTCTCTAACAATAACTAGTGGCGTTTGGTCAGATTTTTGACGAAAACATATTGGGCATACAAGTTTTAAAGGATTGTCAACAAAGGGCATCAATAGTGTTTAAGCATACCGGACCATATTGCAGCTAACTTCACGGTAAAGCGTCATCATTGAACCACATTTTACAGTCTGTGCAATTTAATCAAAGTGTAAACAACATATTTTTTCGTGCCACGACTATGTCAGCTTTTGTGCTGACAAAACTCCATTTGCGGGAAGAATTGGTATTTTGCTTCCATCTGAAGAAAAGTGCAGCAGAAAGTCATCAGCTACTGTGTGAGGCTTACGGAAAGCATGCGCCATCAATTTCAACTTGTGAGTACTGGCTCTGACGTTTGAAAAGTGGCGATTTTGACACAATTGACAAGGAGCGCGAAGGAAGGCCATCGATGTTTGTAGACGCCGAATTGGAGACAATTTCGCACGAAGACCCATGCGAAACTCAAGGAAAACTTTCAACAATGTTAGACGTGACTCGATAAGCCAAATATCCCTAGCAGCAAGGTAATGCTCTACATTTGGTGGGACCAGAAGAGAATAGTGTACTAACAGCTTCTAAAAAGTTGTCAGACGGGCGACGGGGCTCTCTACAGATAAAAACTGAAGTGATTGAAGCCAGTGATTGCAGAAAAACGGCCGGACATGAATCAATGATTTTCCACAAGGACAATGCTCGGCCGCGTGTCGCACAAAAAAGTCAAAACCAATCTCGATGGTACCGGATTGGAAGACATTGTGCCATCAGAAACCATTCAGATCGTCACCATTTTCGCTATGGAACAACATGCCGCGATCAAATTTTGTTTTAAATCGGGAAAAAGTGGCTCGGAAACATTTGATTTATTGAAAACTGCGTATGGTGAGGATTGTTGAAGCCGCAGCAAGGTTCTCGAGTGGTTTGCACGATTCAAGAGTGGTCGCTGGAAGATTATCCACGAGAAGGGCGTCCTTCAACCTCGACTAACGATGAGAATGTTGAACGTGTGCGCGTTGCACTGTCTCGTAATCGGCGAATGACGGTTGAAATGCTGTCAGAAGAACTGAATATTAGTGTAGGAAGCGTGCATCCACTTTTTGAATGGGCAGACACTCATGAAAATTTTTTAAACATAATTGTAACCGGCGGCGAATCATGGTGTTTCCAATACGATCCATCGACCAAACGCCAAACAGCTGATTGGCGAGGCGAAGGCGAAGGGGGGCCCACCAAAGTTTGAGCGGTAAAGTCAAATATCTCTCGGAATTATCCATAGCGAATTCGTGCCTCCGGGTTAAACAGTGAATGCACCATTCTACAAAGGTGTCCTGGATCGACTTTTGAAGCGGGTTCGTCGTGTAAGACCGGAATTGTACCGCACCGGTGATTGATTTCTGCTGCACGACAATGCGCTAGCCTATTCCTCAATACTAGTCACACAATTTTTGGCCCAAAAATCGGTCTCCACGATTAATCATCCGCCCTACTCACCAGATCTGGCTCCGGCAGACTTTTTTTCATTCCCTAAATTGAAGATGACCATGAAGGGAGAACGTTTTGAAGACGTTGAGACGATACAAAGGAATGTTACCAACGCTCTGAAAGCTATTCCAGAAGAGGACTTTTCCAGATCTTTCCAGCGGCTGTATGAGCGCAACAACATTTGTATAGAACGAGAAGGAGGTTATGTTGAAAACTAAACAAAATCTTTTTTTAAATCTCTTCTTCTAAAAAAAAAACATTAGTGCCGGAATTTTTTGAATGAACTGTATATATATATCATCAAAAAATTTCAGTGACAAAATCTTAGGAACGCGCCATCCGATTAAACTGAAATTTTCAGAATACGTTGGTGTATATGCAGAACTAGATAATAATCTTTAACCTTTTGGCGCCGGCGGCCATTTTAGTGATATTTTTCTTTCTGTCAACAAATAACTTTCGCGAAAATAACGTTTTTGGAATGAATTTTGAACGAGTTCTTAATGTGAATATAAAAATCTTGAAATTCATGCAAGTGGTAGTCCTGAAATCCATTCCACCCTATGAGTTTAAATGCATTGTTAAGATGCACTTGAAACAGGTTGTAGCACGTATGGTAGAATATGCAGTCAAAATCTGCACGATTCTTCTATTGTTCGTCGAACATTAGTGTTTCTAGCGGTTAAGGTGCGCTAGAATTTTTTTTAAACTAAGGAAAATATTAGTCATGATCTTTCTAATGTAGCCGCTGCTTTAAAGTGATTATCAGTAAGACCACTTCTATAATCATGTCGCCTCTAATTTAACTTCGGTATTCCAAAACTAAGGTCACAACTAGGTTAAATCACACCAAATTAATGATGAAAATTCATTGTCCATATCCAGATTCACAGCTGGAACTGCGCTCGTTCGCCTGGCTTTACTGAGCTTAGCCGAGCTTAAATTCAAACTGACGAGCAGCTGACTGCCTGAAGTATTCTTAGTATGTCTTATTTGGTATAGAATAAAATTCTGAGATGTTCAGTCATTATGACTTGAAGCAGTCATCGCGGTTGGAGGTGGCCAATACTTCTTTCTACTTTTTTTTTTAAATCGTCTAGTATTTTTGACTGCTCTATTGTCTCTACCAGGAAAGCTAGCAATTTACCGATGAATCTGCTGACGAAAAATGTGTTCGGTTCAATGTCATATTATGCTGTCTATTTATAGACATTAAGACCGTTTATGGCAGCATGGGCATGGCATCTCAAATAAACTGGCACGGCTGTGTAGGTTGACCATAACCAACGTGCCAAGCTACGCAAAAATAACCGAATTGCTTCCCAACCTGATCAACCTCTTCAATGGGCTCTGTCATAGGAATGATCGGGCCTGTCTCTTCAACCTTGCATTGGAGAAAACAATTTCAGATTTTGATACATCAATGAGAGGGACGTCAAAAAAATGTACATAGCGCGTAGTCCTGTGTAAGATAGCGCAAGATTTATGGTCGCATACGATATGTACATAGTCCCATAAGCTATAAAATGTAACTACCAACGCTATAATATCACAATCTACATAGCACATGCTCTTATGTTACATAGCACAGCATTTATGGTCGCAAACGCTATGCACATAGTACCCTGAGTTATAAAAAATAGTTAAAAGCCAACTTTCCATACAATGTGATCTTTTCCACTATGCAGCATAACTAACTACTATGAAAATAGTCTCTGCGCATATCATTAAAGTATTTTGAATATTAACAACTTTCCAATAAGCTCGTGAAGCATAGTGGGTAGAGCGTTAATTCTTGAAGATTGTTAATTCTTGGAAAGTTTATCTTTTACTTTCTTTTTTATCAGGGATATAATTCATGCGCTGGGGACTATAATACATAGCGCGTTATTGTCAATGACGATCCGTATAGGCCGATGATAAACTAGTTTTTGTTTCCTAATTTGACGAAATTCGGAAATTGCATTATCTCGAAAAGTGGTCCCGTCAATTGGCCACCGTTGGCCGACAGAGAACCAAATTTTGCAACAACAAAAATATAGCCATCCGACTGATACTTTTTGTTTTATTCAAATTTAAAATCAAAACCCTCTAACAGCACTCTTTACATGGTGGTATCATCTGCAGAAGGAACACCTAGAGCTGGTCAAACCATCAGAGTAGTGGAACATGAATTTGGGTCAATAGTAGCAGCTTCCAGTGGGCTAGGCACCTAGCTCAAATGATCGACGAGAAGCCTGCTTGGAAAATACTTTGCGGCAGATTTTATGGCAGACGACATGGGGGGAGACTATGTGTGCGCTGTAGGGATGATGTTATCCTAATTGGATGACGTCAAATCACGATCGGAACCAGTAGAAAAGCTTGTTGAGCGAGACCAGGACTGAAACTAGGTTGATGATCAAATTGAATGCTTATGGAAATGATCTATCAACTTGATTGTTTCGAGCGATGTTGCAGAGATTTGTTTCCTTTAATCAGAATAGCCATTGCAATAGAAGTGCTTCGTACAGGTTGCATTATGGTAAATTTTAAGGTGGTTCACTATGCCCAGATGGGAATATATTGTGAAATTTCTTAGGCTAGCTTCTACAGTTTCTAAAAAGGCGCTTTGAATCGCCCTCATGACGCTACTTTTAGTATTGTTTAGTTGATTGTCATTTTATTGGTTTTCCTCGCGTTTAATTGCTTGGTAGGTTTAGATTACCATAGATATTGGCTTCCATAAAAACATTGAAAACTCTTCTTGAAAATTGTGACCTTAGCACTTAACATGTTTAACACCTTAACACTTCACAGGGACGTATGTAATGCTTGGTGTGCCATCGATTTGTCCTTTTTATTAGTCGGTTTCGGAGGTCTGAATTCAAAAAATAAGAAAACGCAAATGAACCTATCCTGGGCTCTTATACCTGCATAATTTTGATGACATGTATGATGGCATAATCAGAGTGCTTCTTTTGCATTGTTCGAGTGAAGTTATTGTTGTAAAAAAACATGAGCTGATGCTCATTTCGTTAATAATCAATTTCAAGTTTATCATATGAAATTGTATTTATGCATGTTATAATCAAGATGCAATTAGAATCATATTAGATTTCAGGCGTGCAACTCAATAAGGTTTAATTTGTTTTCATTCAGGTTGAAATAAAAAAAGCAATTCACAGTTTGTTCTAGTCTTAGACTATGGTTGTGATGTTGTAAATATTTAGCAATGGCTTACCTTATCAAGAAGATCTTCTTCTGAGCCTGTTTGACCGGTGATTTCAGAATCGGGGAAATATTCGTAGGCTGGAAAAATAAGTATTTAAATGAATAATTTGACAATCAGTATTTTTTTCGTTTTTTTTTTGACAAAACAACTAGCAATGAATATTTATTATGAAACCCATTTAAGCACATATAAACTATTCCTATAAAGATGAAAATGTGGGATTTTCAAAACAGACATTTAAAGTGATATTAGGCGGCCTTCAATTTTAAGATCTAATTATAAAAAAAAATGGACGTTGCTCGAGGCTTAACCAATTTTCAAATTTGATCTTAGTATTATAGAATGCAGAGCGGATATCCAGGATATTAACTGATATTTCTCCACTCAGGCGAATTAAGGCATGCTAGCTATGCTACTAAAATAAACCTCATGTATTTCCTCAAATACTTCGATTTCATGCTTAATAATGATGATACGAACCATACAATTAGAAAATTCAATGACTTAGTAGACGATTATAAAATTAGTGAACGAATAGTTGCAGCCACATGCAGTTAAATTGCCATATCGGAATATGCTCTGATTTCATGATGAAAAAATATATTTTTTTGTTGGTGCGACTACTAACTTAAGGGTAGTTTAGAGAAGAAAGATAGATTACAAAACAGTATAAACAAAATCGGTCACATACAGTATGATGAGTTGTTAAGTAGCTGAATTACACAGGAATAGTGTTTGTTTTTGTAATATACCTTGTATGTTTACGACAGTTTCTGAAATTGCTTCGCCTACTTTGTTCGTAGCTCTGCAAACATATTGACCAGCTTCTTCAGGAAATGCTTCAGTAATGGTTAGATTACATACACCACTAGTGTCTTGCGATATAACCGTGTCTTTGGTATCGTCTAGTTTACGTCCGTTATGCAGCCATTCTATTTTCGGTGTTGGAACACCGATGACTTTACATGTCAATGAAAGCGGTTCGCCATCCATGACACTGACAGGTTCCAAATGTTGAACGAAACTAGGTGAGATAAATTCTTTGACTTCTTCGATTTCGGGAATGTCTTCGATTAATTTAACGGTTGCCGTCGATGTAACTGATCCAGCTACGTTTTCAGCACGGCAAGTATACGAGCCTAAGAGCTCTTTCGTAAATGATTCGATAATGAGCACCGATTTGTTCTCCTTCGTTACGAGTTTAGTGATTCGAGAACTCTGTACCGGTGTATTATTGACGAACCATTGGAATGAGGCCTGTGGGAATGAAGCCACTACAGCCTCGAGAATGACAACTTCACTTTCTGTAACAAATTTCGGAGCTAATGGTTTGATAAAGCGTGGTGCTTTGACCTCATCGGTATCCACCATATCGGAAACTACAACGGAGCCCGAAGACTTAGCCTCACCTACTTTGTTGACCGCAGCAATTTCATATTTTCCACTGCGTTTTCGGTGGACGTTCGTTATTTTCAATGTGCTAATGTTCTCCTTCGTTGTAATTGTAACTTCTTCGTTAACAATGATTTCCTGGCCGTTTTTGAACCATTTGATTTCGGGCGTGGGTGACCCGTCGAATTTGGACTCGAAAACTAAAGTCGAGCCCGTTCTAACGATTTGAGCGTTAAGCGGTGTAACGGATGGGGCTTTGAGTACTTCTTTGGGCTGCAAAACGCGGTCCATCGACATGAGTATATTTGCATTGCCAATGGCTTTTCCAAATTGATTGACTGCTTGTATTGTGTACACAACAGCTTCACTGGGTGTCGGGTTTATAACCTCTAGCGCTGCTGTACCCAGTTCTTCATTGTAAAAGGTCTGTACTGTTTCCGATGGGATAACTTCTTCAATACCTCTTAGCCATTTGACCTTCGGTTTGGGCTTTCCATAAACTTGGCACGTGACAGTTGCCTTATTCTCTTCGGTATTGAACTCGATTTTCAAGGGCTTAACGAATTTCGGCGCTATTCCTTTTTCTTTTTCTATAAAATGTGCACGTGTGAAAAGTGTCAATATTGTGAAAAATAGTTTCGAATGTGTTAAGTAAAGTGGGAAGAGATATTTGAACTTGTGAGAGAACTACGTAAAGTTTTCTGTTGCGGAAACTAGTTGATAGGCTTGTAACAGACAACTAAACTAACAAGTATCTTAAAGTCATATTTCTAGTAACTACAAACCAATTGAAACTGAGACCTATTCAGACTGTAAAGTATTCACAAAAATAAAAAAGGACTACAACCAATGATTCTGAACACTTTACAATTCTGACTGATCCTGAATTTAGTCGGCATTTTCTTCTCGTACTCACCTAGAATAATATTCGTTCTGGTCGTTGCAACACCGGCCTCATTTGTCGCTTTACAAGTATAGATTCCAACATCAGTAGGCGTGATTTGGACTATCCGCAGTTTCACAGTATTTTCAATGATAACGATTTCGTACTTTTCAGAAGCAAAAAGTTCCGTATCGTTAAAGAACCATTTGATCTCCGGGAATGGAATGCCTTCAACTTTGGCTTCCAAGATAGTCGGTTTCTCAGGCTGACATTTCATGGGCTGTAACTTTTCGATGAACTTTGGAGCTTTGATCGTCTTTTTCTTGGTTGTAATAATCTCTTTTTGCTCTTCCTGCGTAATGACTTCTGTTTTCTCGACAGTTTCGGGAACAGTTTCTTCTTCTATAATTTCTTCATCTGGAACTCTATCGATGCCTTCTTGGACTCGTTTAGCAGTTATTAGCTCAAGCTCTGGAAGCGGTTGACTATCGTCTATAACAACGCGCTTTCGCTCTTTTTTAACAATGTTCGATGTCATTTTCATTTCCATCTCTTTTTTAAAGACCTCTTCTTCAGTTTCGTTTTCTTCTGGCTGAGTTGTAACAGTTTGGCGTTTCTCTTCAGTTTTCTTCAGAGTGATTGTTTTTTGTGAGATTTCTTGTTCACGCTGTTCTTCAACTATCTGCACTTCTTCGACGCGCTCAGCAACCAAAGTATCAACTTTTGTTTCTTCGACATACTCCGCTACCAGAGTATCGACTTGTTCATCAAACGAAGCTTCTTTCAATCGTTTCGTACGTTTTTTGTGAGCTTTCTGTTTTTCCACCTGGAATTCTTCTGGCAGTGTCTCTTCTGCAGTGTGTTCAACAATTTCTTGTACAAGAGCGATATCTGTTGCACCTTCGACTGGAACAACTTCAACTTCTTCCAAATCAGGTTTTTGATCCTCGAAGGTCTCCGAAAATTCTTCCGGTACTAAATCAGTAGAGGAAGTTTCTTTCTGCAGTTTCGGTTTCTTGCGTTTAGTTTTTTCCTTAGGTTTTTCTTCTTCTATCTTTTCTTCCACTGGCGTAAGAACAGTTTCTTTTGACTCTTCAGCCTGTTGTGGCTTTTTTCTCGGGATGGGTTTGAGCTTGACTTCTTCCTTCTCCTCAATAGGCTTTTCTGGGAGAATTTTACCCTTCGATAGTTTTCGTATCTCTGGTTTTTCTTCTTCAATCTTTGGTTTTTCAACGACTTCATCTTTTGGAGCCTCTTCGGCTGTTGTGGTTACCTTGAATTCCTCAGGTGTTTCTTCTTCAGGAAGTTGCTCTGTCGTTTGTACTTCCGGCGTGAATTCTTCATCGGGTCTTTCATCAGGCTTTGATTTTTTCGGCTTTTCTTTTTTCTCTGGTCGCCGTGTAGCTTTGGGTTCTGGCTTTGTGTCTTCAGGTATAAATTCAGGTTTTTCGATTTCAGGTAACTCATAGTCCTTGATTTCTCCGGGTGCAGGTTTCGTGGGCTCCAGTTTGGGTGTCTTTTCAGGTTCAGGTGTTTCTTCCGGTTTCCTTCGTGGTATTGGTTTAAGCTGGACAATTTCGGGGCTTTCGGGCTCTTGTGGCCTTCTTTTACCTGTCGGCCAAGTCTTTTCGTCTTCTTTGTCCTCAGATTTGACTTTTTTGCCACGTACCCATGGATGCGGTACCTCTTCCGTTTTCTCCAGCGCAATTGGTTCTATTTGCTCGGGAATATATTCTTCAAGCGATGGTCTGTCTACGTCTGGTAGCTCAGGAAGTGGTTTATCTTTGCGAATTGGAGCCTTTTTGACCTTTTCATCCTCTGGTTTTTCAACAGATTTCTCTCTTTTCACTGGTTTCAATTTCACTTCTTCTGGTTGCTCTTCTTCCTTGGGTCGTCGTTTTCCGGTAGGTAACTTATCTTCTTGTGGAGTTTCTTCCACCGGTTTTTCTTTCTTCACTCGTTGCCAAGGTAATGTTTCGGGTTCAGTTGGCTGTGGAAGTTGTTTTGTAGTTTCCAGTTTTGGTGCTTCTGGCCTTTGTAACTCTTCTTTTGGTCTTTCTTGAGGCGTCAGTTCCATGCTGTAATCTTCTGGTTTTTCGGGTTGATAAACTGGAACTTCAGTTGGATGGAATTCTTCTGGTTTCTGTTGTTTGAATTTTGGTTTCTTTTCTTTCGTTTCCTTTACCTTTTCAGGTTCAGTTTGCTCTACTAGTTGTGGCCTCACAGGTTTTAGTACGACTTCCTCCAATTTTTCCGGCTCTGGCTGTGATTTTCGTCTTGGTGTCGGCTTAAGAGTAACTTTGTGTGGTGCTTCAATTTCATTTTGTACCACATTTTGCTCATCTGGTTTACGAACAGTTTGAGGAGCCAACTTTTCCGGTCGACGAGTTTCTAGCTCAGTCGGCTGGGTGGGTTGTTCTTCTTGTTTGACCTGCGGCTGTTCTTGTTGTATATCAGGCTGTGGCTTTGATACTTCTTCGACTTGTTCCTCTGGTATCGACTTGCGTGGCTTTCTCCAGTGTTTTGGTTTCTCATCTTTACTTTCAGGCTTGAAATGTGTTGCATCTTCAATAGGAAGCGTGGGTTTTATTTCTTCCACTGCTTGTTGTTCTTCTACAACGGATTTAGGCTCCCGTGGCTTTCGCCAATGAACTGGTTTTTCTTCTTTCAGTTCTGCCTTCTCTTCCTCGATGTCCTCCGCAGATGGAGCGATTCTCGCGTGATCTTCCAGATTGACTTGTTCTTCTTTAGGCTCACGAGGTTTCCGCCAATGGGCAGGTTTCTCTTCCTTCACTTCTGGCTTCTTTTTAATTTGTTCTGTTTCTTCTGCTATTACATCCTCTTTAGAAGGCTCGATTCGAGCGTGATCTTCCAAATGGACTTGTTCTTCCTTAGGCTCACGAGGTTTCCGCCAATGGGCAGGTTTCTCTTCCTTCACTTCTGGCTTCTTTTTGATTTGTTCTGTTTCTTCTGCTATAACATCCTCTTTAGAAGGCTCGATTCGAGCGTGATCTTCCAAATGGACTTGTTCTTCCTTAGGCTCACGAGGTTTTCGCCAATGGGCTGGTTTCTCTTCCTTCACTTCCGGCTTCTTTTTCACCTCTTCTACTTTCACATCCTCTGTAGTCGGTGCAATTCGAGCGTCATCTTCCAGATGAACTTGTTCTTCCTTAGGCTCACGTGGTGTTCGCCAATGAACTGGTTTCTCTTCCTTCACTTCCGGCCGCTTTTTGATTTCTTCTGTTTTTTCTGGTTTTACATCTTCTGCAGAAGGTGCGATTCGAGCGTGATCTTCCAGATGAACTTGTTCTTCTTTGAAGTCACGTGGCTTTCGCCAATGCACTGGCTTTTCTTCCTTTGTTTCCGGCTTTTCTTCCTCGATAGTAGATGAAGGTGCGATTCGAGCATGATCTTCTAGATGGACTTTTTCTTCTTTAGGTTCACGAGGTGTTCGCCAATGAACTGGTTTCTCTTCCTTCACTTCCGGCTTCTTTTTCGCTTTTTCTACTTCTTCTACTTTTACATCCTCTGCAGAAGGTGCAATTCGAGCGTGATCTTCCAAATGAACTTGCTCTTCCTTGAGATCACGCGGCTTTCGCCAATGCGTTGGCTTTTCTTCCTTTGTTTTGGGCTTTTCTTCCTCGATAATAGATGCAGGAGCAATTCGAGCATGATCTTCTAGGACTCGGAATGGTTCTTCTTCACTGGGGCGAATTGTTGCATGGTCTTCTGTTACTTGTGCTACTTGCATAGGCTGCTGACCAGAAATCTTTTGCAATTGAATGGTTTCGTCTTCAGAAGTTATTTGCTGAGTTTCTTCTACTTTCCGAGGTGTTGGTTTCAGTTTGAAGTCGACATACTCTGGTTTTTCTGTTTCTTTCTTTTCTGGGCGAATGAATGGATGCTTAGGCTTACTGGGCACTTGTTCGACTGTTTCCAGGTCTGCTTCTTGAGTTTTTTTACCTCTCAGCCAAGGGACTGGTGTTTCTTCAGTTTTACGTTTGGTGATATCTTCTCGTTCTTGAACTTGACTGATCTTCGATTCTTCAACGATTTGTTTGGTTTCGATTTGTTGGACGTCTTTTTCTTTCTTACCACGTTTCCAAAATACTGGTTGTTCTTCAACTGGTTCTTTAACTGGTTCTTTAACTGGTGCAATCATACTGGAATCTTCCGTCGAAACAAATGGCTCTTCTGGTTTTTTACCTTTTCGCCAGTGAACTGGGACTTCATCTTTTTGAGTGCGCTGAATTTGTTCTTGCTCCCTCGGTAGTTCTTCTTCGGGTGCTTTGGTTGGCGCAATCATACTTGAATCTTCCGTCGAAACAAAACCTTCTTCAGGCTTTCTGGGCTTTCGCCAGTGAACTGGAGCTTCTTCTTTTTGAGTACGCTTGATTTTTTCTCTTTCTGAAATCGATAGTTGAAGCAAATTTATGTCCTCGACCTGGGCATATTGCTGCAGTGCAGTTTCATCGACAATGGTTCGTTTTTCTTTTCGACTGACTGTTGATTGTTCAATCTTTTGAATTTCACCTGTCTCCTGATCCCTAACTTTGAGAATGCTACTTTCATCAGTTTGAATGAATTGCTGTTGCTGGGTATCGATTTGATCTTTTCTTTCGCGACGCCAGTGAACAGCTTCTTCCTTTTGTACGCGCTTTGTTTCTTCTTCGCGTACCTTGAGAATATTGGTTTCATCGGTCTGGATAAACTCCTGTTCCTGTTTGATATCTTTTCTTCCTCGTCGCCAATCCACAGGCTCTTCCTTTTGCAAACGTTTAATGTCTTCGATCTCGCGTTGAGACAGTTGCAGAAGGTTTGAGTCTTCGGTTGTGACGAACTGAGCTCTTCCAATATCTTCGACTTGTCGAATGCCATGTGTAAGAACCTTTTGTGTACGATGGCTGGTTTGATCAAGCGTGAGCAATGCTCTGTCTTCTGTATGCTGAACGTTGTCATAAAAGGTAACTTCTTCAGCTTGCATTTCTTTTATTGATCTCAAGTCGACTTCTTCTAACTTGAATTTCTCGATTTTCTTTTGAACTCTCTCTACAGTTTTCAGTTGCTCCCTCATAGCTTTCCACGGTATTTTATCTCCGATTTCTGCTTGTTGTCGTTTGATGAGTTCATCGATTTGCTGAGTGATTTCCAGAATTGATACTTCTTCTTGGTGCTTCAGTCGTTCGATTTGTTCAGTTTTCATGGCTTCGAGCGTTATTGACTCCTTAGTAACTTCGGATACCGAAGGTTGTTGCGGTTGAGCGTGCGGTATGGGTAAGGACTTTTCAGGTACATGTTTCAATTCAACTTCCTCAAGCTCGAATTTCTCGAGTGCCTTCTGTACTCGCTCGACAGCCCGAAGTTTCTCGCGCATTTCCTTCCAAGGAATGACTTGATTGGCTGTGGGCTGACCCGAATGAATGATTTCTTCGATTTGTTCAGTAATACTGAGCATGGCACGCTTTCTTTCCAACTTCACCGAACGCAAATATACTTTTGCGATCTCAAGCTTTGGAATTTCTTTCTTCTCGATCGGTGTTGGCTTGAGATGGATTTCTTCCTCAATCCAGACTGGGATGGGTTCAGGTTTGAAACCTGGCAGGAATGGCTGTTTGCCGTAGCGTGCATTATCCAAAGATCGACCGCGTCGAGAGCGTGATGGTTTGCGCCATGGAACCAGTCCAGTCATTGGTTGCAGACTTTTGCTTCGTCCTTTGGTTTTCGTGCGACCGCGAGTTGGTTGACCGGGCCGTGAACCGGGTGGTGGAGCTTCCGGTAGCAGATAGCGCCGCTCTTCTGGTTGTTGGCCATCGGATGAGCTTCCTTCGTCTTTCGAGTCGAATTCTTCTTCGTTCGAATCGGATGTGCCTAGTTGGAAGGCTGATACTCGTCGTTCTGTAATAGATTTAGTAAAGAGAATTTAGAATAGATTTAGTAAAGAGAAATTTAGTAAACTCTAATGAAATGTGACAAATAACTCCGAATACTGATTGATAGTTTCTAAGTGAAGCAAAAATTCAAACGAAAACTCATGCAATGTTTGGAACAGGCTTTTATAAATGGTTTTTAGGTCAGATGAAACATTGATTATTAAATACAATATATCAAATAAATTTATTTTGTTAAAAGTTTTACACATTACCATTTTTGTCAATTTTCAGCTCTTGTGGTGAATGCTGTAAACTATTAAGGCATGGGCATTAAATTGGGCAATTAGAGAGAGAGAGAGAGAGAGAGAGAGAGGAAAGACATTGAGCAGGATGAAGATATTTTTGTCAGGTGAGTTTTTTTTTGTCCGTTTGATTCACTTTTCGCACTTTCGGATTTTGCTATGGTCCTAGTGCTCGATTTTAAATGCTTATGCCAAAATTAAAATGCGAATTTCTGAATGCAATATTAAACCAGCAGTTTCCCTAATTTATTGGTGGACATGGATTTCATGAGCATACTGATAAATTTGGCTGGTTGATGTTACTGTACAATTGGCTTTGAAGTAAACTTAAGTTCAGACTGCATATATGTTGGTTAATTTCGAAATTTGACAATTCCGCGATTCAAAATCGAAAAAAGTCAACAAATAACTCAATAGGTGCGTTTTTTTGCAACCTAGCAGAGCAGGTTAAGGTAGGGTTGCAAAAAAACGATCCCGAGCAGAAAAATTGCGTTGTTCGAAAATGTTGTTGCATTCGCTGAGCTTTTGCTTAGATTGGTTGTTAAATAAAAAAAATCCATAGAAAAAACCTGAATGAAATCTTATCTAGATTTGAATCGAAATCAGACATGAAACTTGCATATCAAACAATCTACAATGTAATGTGCATCGAAATACTCAAAACCAGTCTGCACACTACAAGATTTGATGTAAAATAATTGAAAATGGCAGCGTGCTATGCAAATTCATTCAATTCAAACTGCCGATTTCACAATAACCAACAGCAGTGTTACGAACCGTTTAGAACACTCTTACTGTTGTCAGCACACTCTACATGTAAACCCATAAACTACCACTGTTTAACATTTTTTGATTCAGTGACGCCACAAGTGCAGGATTTTTGTTGTTATATTCAATATGCTTAACAAAATTTGATCTGCTCGGGCGTGCAAAAAAACGCACCTAATAGAAAGCTGACATTTCCTAAAAAACAACAACACAAAAATCGATATTTTTTTTTGTTTAGTGACTAATGTATAGTGACTCAGGAGTGTCCATACAAAATTTCAGGTCGATCCGAGCAAAATTAACGAAGTTATCGGCTTAACAATACAAATAACTCAAATTCATATTTTCGCGCAAATCGCGTTCCTTTCCTGCTTTATTAGCCGCGCGCAGCTCTCAAATACGTAATAGTAGAGTCTTCCCACTCTATCCACACCTGTATGTGCTATATTTGAGTAAAAACACTTATATAAGTGACTTGTAGTAGTATACATTCATTTCATCGACCAGTTACGGTACACGTGTTTCGTAATTTTTCACGCACTTTTGTTGCACATTTAGAATTTTAAAACGCGTTTTTTGAGGAATTTTATATTTCAAGTCGGTGAGACATGTAACTCGAAAACTACTCGACCGATCTTTCTGAAATTTTGCACACTATTTTTGTAGGCAATTAACCAGGTAACGCTGTCGAGATATTTTTTATTTCTGGCTTTTTTTTTATTTATGGAATTTTTTACAACTGAAAACAGAAATTTCGAAAAAAAAATTTCCGTTTTTTCGTTTTTTTGACTTCAAACTTATACCAAAAATTAAATAATCTAGATATTTGGAAAAACTCGACAGCGTTACCTCAAGAAACTCATAAACTGACGAACTATTATTGGTTTTTTTGTTTACGATGATCCAGTCATTAGTTATGTGTCTCACCGCAAATCAACTCTTTGTCCTGAACGAAAATGTCAAATTCATGTCACGAGCTTAATTTTCGATATTTTTCAATAAAATTTTTTTTGGGTACTCTTCAAAGGTTGTTCTTTACTGCAGGTACTATCCCAATCAAGTTACTATTAACAGTTTTCTAACAAAAAATCTTGAAAATGGGCATAAAATGTGCTCCTCTGACCATACCCCCCCCCCCCCCCCCCCCCTTAACGCAAGCAGCTGCTGCGAAATTCATGGGGAAGTCGAAGCAGTTCGTAAGCAAGTGGGTGAATCGCTATAAAAAGATCGGTAATGTCGATGATTTTCCTAATCGCGGGAGTGCAAGCAAAGTGACAAAAAAGACGAAAAAAAATTCTCGCAGTGTTTTCGAAGGATTCAACTTTGACTCTACGTGAAGGTGCTGTAAAATTGAAAGCAAAAGCTGTCGACATATCATGGGGAACGGTTCGTAGGCACTTGCTTGCAAATAAGGTGAAATATCGGAGCATTTTGGAAAAGCCAATGTTAAGTGGAAAACAAGTTAAAAAACGTGTGGCATGGGCGAAGGAAAATTTGGACGGCGATTGGAGCAACGTGATCTTTTCTAATGAATCTTCCTTCCTTTTGGGCATTTCCAAGCATCAAACACGCCTGGACAACCTCCACTAGTAGACTGCTCAAACGGACTGTTAAACACCCCGTCAAGGTCCACGTTTCGGGGTGCTTCTCAAAAAAGGGTTGCCGAAAAAATGAACAAAATCTATCAAAAGGCTTTGTTACCCTCTGCCAAGCAATGGTTCATCAGGAAAAATGAGAGCTAGATCCATCAAGAGGACAACAACCCAAAACATCGGAGCCGAGCGTGTAGCGAGTAGAAAGCGCCAAATAGGGTTGTCACCCTAGATTGGCCATCTCAGTTACTGGATGCAATCCCAATAGAAAATGTGTGGGCTTTAATAAAAGTGCAACTTCGCAAACGCAGGTCATGTAATTTAGATCAATTTTCGCGACAAATTCGGAAAATTCGGAGATCTCTTCCAAAAGAATATGCCGAAAACCTCGTGGAAAGCATGCGCCGAAGGTGTCAGGCCATAATTGATGCTGGAGAAGATTGAACTTGCTACTAAGGTATTTGCATTGAGTATTGACAACCAATTAAACAATAAATGTGCAAATTTAAAAAAAATCTATTGTTGTTATAATTTACCAGTGACCACGCTCTTCCGTAACAGACTGTATATACTCGTACATACACTGCAGGCAAAAAGTTTAAGACCACATCACAGAAATGAAGCACACTTAGATTTATAAAACTGCAAGTACCTTTTTTTACAGTAATTGCCTGTTTTAAGGAGGGTTGCTATGAAGGGATTTAAAATGTACATGGGATTCCCGAATTCTCAGTCAGGGTAATAAAACACGTTGGGTTTTTCCCACTTTAAAGACTTTAGGTGTCTACAATTTTTTAAAGTATAATAATTAAAATAAACCTTTGAAATTTCTGGGAATATGGATTTGAAATATTGTGAAATTCCTATAAATAAGTACCTTATCCTCAAAATATTTCATTTGTGAGTTTTTGTGCTGACAAGTAATACGGATTGTTATTTTCAGCGTATTTTATGCACTTGTGATATTTAATTATTGGTACTTTTTAGCAAAGTTTTGGCAAAATTTCTGTTCAAAATGGGAAAAGCGCGCAGTATTAAACCGGAAGTTAGAAGTGTGATTGTGGCGCTTCATAAACAAGGAAAGTCAGAAAGAGAGATCAGTAATGAAATAAAAATTTCAAAGACTGCTGTACATAATGCTATCGTTTAATTCAAGGACAGTGAAAGTTATTGTGATGCTTTAAGCAGAGGATAAGACTCTACTGCTTATGAGCAAAAGGGATCGCAAGTTAACTGCACCGGAAATTCGAGCAGAGTTCGACGCGGGACATTCAAAGTCCATAAGCTTGTTAACTGTAAAAAATCGTCTAAGGGAAGCTGGACTCGTGGGGCGTGTAGCAGCTAGAAAACCTCTGCTTCGAAAAGGTAACAGACAAAAGCGGTTCGAGTGGGCACGAACTCATAGCCAATGGACAATTGAAGACTGGTCACAGGTGCTTTGGACAGATGAATCAAAGTTTGAAGTTTTTATGTTTTAGTTTTGCCTCTTTTGCTTTTATCATGTCTTGCAGATCTAAGATCAAGTGCAGTGAAAATTGCAGGAAACATCACCCGTGAGACAGAGAAGTCAGTAGGTGCATCTACGGTCCGTAGGACACTGAATTCAAATGGTTTAGATGGACGAGCACCACGGAAGAAGCGTTTCATATCGGACACGAATAAACGGAAGCGCTTATAATATATAATAAATACAAAAACTGTAGAGTTGAGTTCTTGAAAATTGTGCTCTTCACCGATGAAAGCAAATTCGAAATTTTCTGGCATAACAAATCTACGAAAATATGGCGAGCTAAAAAGAATTTTGAAGAAAAGAAGAAAGAAAAAAACATCACATCTACAGTCAAGCAAGGTTGAGGGTCGGTAATGGTATGGGCATGTATGGCGGAGACAGGAGTCCGGAGTCTCGTGTTCATTGATAGTGCAATGAATAAAGAGCAGTACCTCAAAAATTTGCAAGAAAATTTGGCTCGCAGTGTTCAAAGATTGAAGTTGCCTAGGACCTGGATCTTCCAACAAGACAACGACCCTAAGCATACATCTCGCTTGGTCAAAGAATGGCTCTTGTATCGAACGCCGAATAAACTTGATCACCCTCCCCAGTCTTCAGGTCTTAACCCTATAGAGCATTTGTGGGAAATTTTGGATTAGCGAGTTCGAAAAAGGCCAATCTCGTGCAAGAAAGATTTGAAAAATGCTTTGAAAAATGTGACAAAGAACCTTGTAGAATCTATGCCAAGACGCCTGCAAACTGTGAGAAAAGCAAAAGGATCCCAAACTAAATACTAGTTTTAAGTTGAACTGTAATTTTTCAATTGATAGGAACAAGTGTGCCATTACTTTTGACTGCTAAAAATAGCACTCTTACAATGTTTTTGAATATAAAAAATGATAATGATAAAATGATAATAATAATAAATGATTATAATTTCTTAAAATCAAAGTTTTAATGATTTGAGACATTCAACTGTTTTTTATACCTTACAGTTAGAAAAATATGTTAGTTCAAAAATGACAATTCTAAGTGTGCCATCACTTTTGACTCTCACGGTAGATGTCGGACTAGTGCAGTGACTATTTAAAATTACAATATCTTTAACCCTTTTGCGGCGGCGGGCATTTTAGTGAATTCTCAGATCTATGCAAAGTAAATTTTTGTTAAAAATGAGTATTGGAAATGAAAACTAATTATGTTATATGCTTGCCTATGATAAAAAATTGGAAATTATGAGCCATATGTGGGCACTGAGTTCCTAAAAGTAGGCATGGATTTTTTTCAAATTTCGATTTGTCATAACTTCGGACAGAAACATTCGATCATGGTGAAATTTCCAAAGCGTGTTGATGTTGACTAAAGCTATATAATTTAAATTGGTATATTTTTGGCTATAGTTCCAACATAGGTTTGCCACCGCCAGACATTTTCGTAAATATTGTACCAACAGATCCTTCCATTATATATTCATATGCAAAGCATTTATAAAAAACCCTAAACCCTAACCCTAAACATTTTTAGTTCGTTAGCCTACAAGAGACAGTGGATATTAAATAGGGAAGGAAAATTGTTTATAAACAACAGGAAAAGTAAAGGGCCAAGAAAAGAGTCCTTTACAGAAGTATGCTACAAGGCTATACATTGAAGTTATTTCAAGGAAAGTTTCCGAAAAACATATTTTCGCGAAGAAGCTTTGCATTCGCTCCGGATGGAACTCAAAGTATGAATATGTGTTAGGCTGGCCAGGTAGATAATAAAGTTTAAAACAAAAAATTAAAATTAAAAACGTTTGATTAAGTTCTGTTAGAAAAACGTCGAAGATATTTTAAATTGTTTCATTTGAAATTCCCATAGAATTCTATGAATTCAAATCGGCAAAAAAATGTTTCGCCGAACATATTTTACAATTTATGGATATTATTTAATTAAGATTAAAATTAGACTTTGATAAATCCTTATAAAAACGTTATATTCGAATCAATGTATGATTCTATGATTCTTTCAAGATAATCGCGAAGCAATATATCGATCAATGTCATGAGGAATAATTTAAAACAATTGATCAAAAGATGTGGACACAATGCACATTTTGCTACATCTTTCCATCTATCACAGCCTTGATTAAATTTAAATCTGGTGATCTAAGAATATTTAGAACTGAACTTCAAAACTGTCCATCTATCGCAGCACTTGATAAAATTTGAATCTAATAATAACTAGAACTGAACTTCAAACCATGTTACATGAGATTTTATCTTAATCGGTAACATGGAAAGGCTTTCTTGAATCCTTCCTAAACAGCTTGAAGGTATTAGAAGACCCAAAACATGTTGCCGGCTGACAAACTAGCATATTACGCATTGGCATCGAACTATGGTTATTCTACAGGGTAAACGTTTAATAAGCATATTCTATTTCTGACTTGTTTACATATCAAACAAAAGATTGACATGATGATTGATCCTCTATTTTCAGTTAAGTAAATGGGGATATTTGCGTGTTGCCCATGACTCAGATGTAATTGTTTCATTGAGCAACAGTAAACTTTGTAATGAACTATGTTATGAATCATAGATTATAAATAGGTTTGACAAAAATAATGTGTAATATATATTTTCAATGTATTATTAGATAGAATCCTGAATCTTTCGCAGAGGTGTGCTTCATTCAGTGAAAACGCTGGGCAGGGGGTCTATTATGATTTCAATTCCGATGTCGAAAATTATACTATAGGTGCGTTTTTTTGCACACCCGGGCAGATCAAATTTTGTTAAGTATATTTAATACAACAAAAATGTTGTTGTATTATGATTCGCTATTTGTACAAAAATTCACCAACTTCGGAATGAAAATTTCGAAGGCAAGTCGTCTAATCCGATAGGTCACATTAGTAGAGTTGTGTTTTGCTTTTTTAGTTCGATTTGTCTGCTTAAGTAAAAACTGACCATTGGGCCTATATTAAACAATTCGGTGCACTGTGATATACTCCGTAATGTTGACGCTAGTTTTAAAATGGACAATATATTATCGCCATAAGAATTTCCTAAACTATTGGACTTATTTCACTTTGTTGAAATTGAATGGTTTTTTTTTCGCTCCTTTCGAATAACTAAATTTAGGCGAATCAAAGTAAAAAACTGCCATAGAGTTGATTTTACCAAGAAACGATGAAAACTCGTTCAATTTTATAAATTTGAATCGTTATTTTAACACTTGATGGGAATATCTTGTACATCTGGAACCGGGTTAGCTCACTCTGAGCCAGCTGTCAAAGACGAGCTAGATTCCGATTTCAGAATATTTCATAATACGAAATTTCGATCATTGACGGGTCGTAAAATTATTCGAAAAAGTAAAGACTGGTATTGGACTAGAGACTACTCAGATTTACAGAATCGACAAACTGATCCGTCCACTAAGAGTTTGACCCAACATACTCAGTGCACTAAAAACTAAACTGGCCTCCAATGTCGGGTATGGGGGATTTTTTGGGACGCTACTCTTCAAAATTCAAAAAGAAGCTAGAAAACAGATTAGATAAGTCTATAGTAAGCTTGCAGGATTACAGCACGTCTGCAATAAGCCTGCGAACCAGGCAATATTTCCAACCAGAGAAGAAAGCCATTCCCTAGATTTCGGTGAAAACTTTTCTAGATTTCCGCAGATTACTACACTATCTAGGGAACCATACGAAAAAGAACTATAAAATCAAATCACTGAAGATTTCGGATTCGTCCACAATATACACACTTTTCTTTTGAGTACGCAGCAATTGACCATACTATCATATATGCTGATATAGTCAATGTGGAAAATATGTGATTGCTACGAAAAAACATTCCTAGTCCCTCCTAGTTCCCTGGTAAATGCAAAAATTTCCTATATGTAAGAAAAAATTCTCTAGATTAGTATCTCTGGTTCCACGAGACCTAAATGGTAGTTTTAGTATTCTGGAAACACCAGACCTGTAATGGAAAAGCTAGACTTCAGCGATCAAATTCGAAAGAATATTACAGGTCATTTTACTACCAAGGAATAAATATGATAATGGCCAACCTGTCTCGAGTAAAGGGGCATAAATATCACACAACCGCTCATAATTATTTGAACGATACGAAAATTCAAAGTTTTCCGCAATTAAGAGGAATGATACTATTTATTTTAACTTTGAATTATTTATGACACCTGTGTTGTTTTTAGAAAAACCTTATTTACCAGATCCTTTTTTATGGTGGCAAGGGTGCATATTATTCCAATACGACCTTTATGAACAATTCCACCCATAATACCTTTATGACTACCTCTCGTTAGTGGCGACATGCAGCCGGTGTTTATGACCTTGCTTTTTCTTTCTGGGAGTTCTGATGTCAATTTTGCAGTCAATTATATCCGTAATCAATCCGTATAAATACCAGGACTAAATTTCCTCCGACACTAATTACAATAATTTCCCTTATCGTCCAGAATAGTTAAAAAAACTGTCTTAATATGCCAAAGCGTCGTGAATCATCCGTGAAGACGTGTTCTGCAGATTGCACTCTTCGCTAAGAAGGATATTCTTACGAGCAGATTGCGGTCCGTTTTAAAATATCAAAGAGCACTGTTTGGGCGATTATTAAGAAGAAGGAAGAAATGAGAAGGAAGAAAAGTCGACAAGCTAATATATAGTGGTCAGAAGCGAACGGCACCCGAAATAACAAATGAGAACAACTGAAACCGTCCAAATCCCATATCTGTTTCAACTGTAAAAAGACGGCTGAAAGAAACTGCTCTGTCAGGAAGAATAGCAGCAAAGAAGCCGTTCTTTTGGCCAGCAAATAAGAAAAAACGTTTGAATTGGGCGAAGGCGTACAAAGATTGGACTTTGGATCAGTGGAAAAAGGTCTTTTGGATTGACTAGTCCAAATTTGAAATCTTCAGCCTTATTAGGCGTGTGTTTGTTCGTTGACGTACCGGATGTTGGATAGCTGTAGCGTGCCTACAGTTTAAGATAGAGGAGAAGACGTCATGATTTGGGGATGTTTTTGTGGAGGTTCCACTGGTGACCTTGTGAGAATTAACGAAAGGTTAATTAAAAAAGTATACAATAAGATTTTGGAAGAGCATGCTATGCTATCGGGAATTAGACTTTTAGGTGAAGGATTCATTTAGTAAAGAAGAGATCACACCAAAAACTTTGGATGAATTGCAAGAGAGAACGCCAAGAATTTGTGAGGCAATCTTAAAAGTAAAAGGTGGATGTATAGAAGAAAATGTGTAATGATCTTCATTTATGTACTATTTAGCTTTATTATTCTTTTTCCAATTAAATATATCTCAAGGAATACAAATCTGTGGCACAAGTTGATTATACTGCTTTATTGAAAATGGGAGTAGGGATCGTAGTACCCAGGTGCAAAATTAGCTTCTTCCTCCCTAAGTAGTGACAATCGGTTACTTTTTTCTGCCTCATATCACCATTAAAAAACATATAAATAGGCCACGATTCCAGGTAGGTAATTAATTTGAAGATGAACCGTCGAAAAGAGAATATCAAAATGGAGAAAAAGGAAATTAGAGCTGTCATTAACTACCTGTGTTTGAAAAATATGTCTACCAACGGCATAGACATCGACTTGGTGGAAACATTAGTGGATTCTGCTCCTCCATATTCCACAGTTGCACGCTGCGTCCAGGAGTTTATGCTGGGAAGAACATCCACTGAAGATGGACATCGCAAAGGACGCCCATCCACGTCCCTCACTGAAGGCAACGTGGAAAAAGTCGAAGGTATCGTGTTGGCAGATCGAAGAGTGATCATCAGGCACGTAGCTGAGTCACAGAAATCTCGTATGGAATTACATATGAAAAAGGTCTCTGCGCGTTGGGTCCCGAGAATGCTAACTGACAAGCAAAAGAAGGAACGAGTCGACGTTTCGAGGGTGAATCTTGAAAAGTTCCAGGCAGACCAGGGAAATTTGGAGGAGACAAGGGATCCACCATTTTGATCCAGAAAACAAACAGCAATCGATAACCTGAAAGCGACCCTCTTCACCAACGCCAAAGAAATTAAAAGTGTTGAGTTCTGCAGTGAACGATATGGCATCAGCATTTTGGGACGCTGAAGGTATTATGGTAGAATATTTGGAAAAGGGAGCCACTATAGCAGGCTCTTACTACGCAGACCAAATAAGAAGACTGCAGGAGGTTAGTAAGGAAAAAAGGCGTGGCAAACTGCGAGCCAGACTGCTGTTTCATTTACAAGGCAGCAGTTGCGATGCAATTCAAGAAACAGGATTCGAAGTCCGCCCTATGCGCCAGATCTAGCTCCCAGTGACCTCTAACTCTTTCCTCTGTTCAAGGAACACCCTAGGGGCAAGAAATTTGAAGATGGCGTTTTAGGAGAGTAAAGACAAATAATTTTTTTCTAAGGGTATCCTGAGTTTGGAAAAAAGATGTACTACATGTATTAACTTTTTAGGAGACTATGTTGAAAAATAAATATTTTGTTAAGTTTAATCACCTTGGTTTATACTCATTATCATTACTTTTGGATCACCCCTTGTATTTTTCAAACCGAATTAGATGCTCTACGTAAGGCCATGCATATAATAAAAATAAGGAATACTACAAGGGTTTGCGTTTAGATTCTATCGAATAGTTCTTGCTCTAACTGAACTGGACCCACAGAAGAGTCTCGAGCTGATATGGATCCCCGGTGATAAGGGGCACCATAGAAATGAGAAAGTTGATACCAAGGCCCTACAAGGTTCTCACTCCGTACAGGGGCTTTGGGAAGGCTGATACGGACAGTGAAAATGAAACATGGATTAAGAAAATAATCGAAAGCTATCGGCTTAGTCTGAAGGCTCCGAATAATTAAAATTACCTCAGCTTCGATACAAAAAATACTAAAAGTAGCAGTGGCTCTCCGTAAAATTGGCATATGGGCTCTATATAGATCTTTCTTTAAAAAGGTATTAGGAGCGAGAAAACTACTGCGGAGATGCGACAGAGAGTGTAGAGTCTCACACATTATCCAGAATGAGCAAAATAAGGTTGAAAGCTGCTTGACTAAAGAAAAGCCATAAGAAAAGTCCTTTCCAGGAGCATAACCAAGTTCATAGAGAGTCTGGATATCCTATAGGATATAGCGCTGAGGAGGCACGACAGACTGAGGTGACTGCAATGCTAGGAATCATCTGGTAAGCTTCTAGGAACTGAAACAGATAGATTTGAATAAATCAGAGAAAATATATAAATTAAAAATAAATTTAAACTACACTAGAAGATGAACGTGAAAGAAAAGTAAGGTCGTGGAGGAGTTTTCAGACTTCAAGATATAATGAAAACGTCCTAGAAAAAAGACTTAGCCTTCATGGATAAGAAAAAAAAACAAAACTAACTTTGAGTCAATAAGTTTGGAATGCGAGTCAAGTCGTGCAGCGTGAGAACTTTAGTTTGTAAGTTTGATGAAGGCTAATGAGCCAGAAGGCTAACAATTTTAATTTACCTTTGTCATTTCGCGCATCATTTACCCAATATTCTAACGATCAGATTTAGAAATGTTTTTGAAAATAGAGCACAGAAGTGAGTCAAGTCAAATTCTAACAGAATGATTCTATCAAATCATTGTTGTAGTCAGTGCAACGTTGCATCAATTGTGTTCGGTGTGAAAAAAAATTATCATTTCTAATTTATGACTGAGATTTAATTACATTTGCAGCACTATGTGTTCAAATTATACTCGAAACATCTGCTTAGTAAGTCAAGGTATGATATTGACACATCTTGCAAATATTCCACATTAACATTCTATTTTCATCATCGCCTTCATCACTATACAGGTGAATGCGAATCACCTTTTTACTCATCATTGCTTTGCTCATCATCGAAACGTAAACATTGAGTGTTGCTGCTTTCGTTCAGTGCCTGGTGCCATAGTGTCCACGGTGACGAATCGAAAGGTATGAATCTAAAGATCATTACGTGTCTCTACGAGCACAACACGTATGCATAATTTTAAATTTAAACTCCAATTCATTCGAAAGCACTCAGAATTATATGTATCTAAAATTAGGATGCGCTTGAAAACCAGACACAAAATTTGTTTCACTCATATCAACACGTACACGTAATTTCGGAGAGTATATGAAGGGTGGGGGTTTAGTTTATGTGGGGTGGGAAATAAGACAAAAACAGAACGAGAAATTTTATATTTAGTGAAAATCAACACGAACACATTGCTCAGAATTTCAAATGGATATTTGAGGGGATACCGCCGGGTTTCTTTTTACCGAATTCTTAAGAAAGTGTTCAGTTTTACACCTGAGTTTAAACCGTTCGCATCGCCAAGCACCGGTATAAGGAAATATGGTGGAACTAACAGAGGACATGGATACAGTTTTCGGTTTGCTGAATAGTGTGTTGTTGTAATTGTGGCGATGTTTTAAAAATCATTGTTGTTTTTTAATCTTTGGATGTTTTTTTTCGGGATATCTTCTTCGAAAATAGTTTTAGTTTAGTGTAAAATATAAAAATAAAAACATTTTTTTTAGTGTGGAATATTGTTCATTTCTTTTTTTGTTCAGTATTTTGACTTTTTCTACAAATTTAAAGGATTTTCACAAACAATGAAGAACGACACGTATACAGTGTGTTTTTATTTTGTTTTTAATTGCAATTGATGCATGAGCGTTTATTAATTGTAAAAGCGTATTGAAATAAAACACAATCGCGCTAAATAATTTTCTTTCAAATCGATTTGATAAATAAATACATTTCAAATGTATATTAAATAGTGATGAATGTATATAGTGGATATGATATGAAAACTATTAAAACATAAGCATTGGCGTGATTAGAAATGCTCAAAACGAAATTAGTAAATGGATATGATGTGGATATACACAAAGAAAACAAATAAAAACTCATGCAACAAATCAATTACAAACAAGTTTAACAGTTTCGATTAACAAATAAAGCTTAAAATTGTAAAAACTAATGAATACTTGGAGTTCTTAAAATAAACAATTTCTTAATTGACAAACATTAAATACCAGATTTCAATTGAATTGTAGATAAATATTTTCATTTCCAATATGATACACCTTATTCTATAACATCATTGTATTTTTGTCTTTAGGAAACGATATACATAAATTTGTTTCTTCTTTAAATACATGACAGTTTTTTAAGCCCCGTGATCAAGCGGCGTGGCATTTTTTTTTGGAAATAAAATTTATGTCTTTTTAGATATACTTAGATGTTAAGTTTATTTATAAGTTGATTTATAGAATTTGAATTTGATATTGATAAATAAAGAAGAATACTCTGAAAATTGAGCCAATGTTTTATTGTCGAGTTTCTACTCAAGCTGGATGAGAATAAATCGAAAAGTCGATAGTGGTGTTGAAAGGTAGGTTGTGTTTGCTAGTGAACGCACGACGTTCGAGTAGCGAAATATCGCGCGCACCAAATTTAGATTCAAGTAATGTAATCCAAAAACTATTAGTCATCTTTCGAGCAACGAAAACGAATTTCCCTCGAGGAAAAAGCTTCTTCCACCTAGAAAGTTTTCCTGGCCGTGTGCAATTGGGGTGTTGGTCACGTTCTTCGTAGTGTCTCAGACTGCTTGTAGTATGTATGCGTATGAACACTCACTCATAAAAGAAGCATTCGCTTGAAGTTAAATTCAAGATGTTGTCAATGTCAAAAATAGACTAATTCCTTGCCTGGTTCGATTGGTATCTAAGTGGGTTTCGGGACTTTTCAAATATGCGGCACACTAAGTATTGCTTTATGCTCTTGTTTTTTCAGGAATAGATATGAAGTTGCACACGGCACATATGACGCTTCGCACAGCGTTTTTGCTCCTTAATTTTGCTTTGATGATTTCACGTTGGGAATCTTTCACAACTGCAACTCTACAGGTAGATATATAGAGCCACCCCATTCATTGTTGCCGATGGAAGAGCTAGAGAAGACAATGTATATCGAATGTATATTTCGGTCTTATTTCAGTCTTATTTCATGGAATTCACGCTCGAATTGTTGGAGATTGACAGATTTGTCCACCCGGTTTTCCGCATTGAAAATTAAAAACAGATATTGTTCGTTTATGCTTTTCATGCAATTACATGTATATTTATTTCGACTTTCTCATACGCTTTACATTGTAATTTCGTTGTGCTATTATATTTGTTCCGTTCAAACGGGCGCACCTATTTAAATTGACTCCCATTTCCCGATTAAACGATCATATAATAAGTATTCCATCTTTTTTGAAAAATAATAACATTTACATACATTGGCTAGTTTTCTAAATTCATGTTCGTTTCGTAAAAACATTCAGTGATCATATTGGAAACATTTCTTGGCAGTATTTGAAGAAAACAGAAATTATTGTCAAGATTTGTCAGCTTCAGCTATTCATGATAATTTTGAAATGACCGCAATATGATTATTTGGTTATAAAATAATTACAATTCATCGATTTCGATTTAAGCTATGTCAAGTCATCAGCAATCAAATTTGCGCAAAAAAAAATTTCTAATTTTTATTGGATTTTATTTTGTTTCATTTGAAATAACGACTAGTTTTGAAACTTTCCAGTTGAACAGCTTTGACTGGATAATACCAACTATTTATTATTAATGTGTATGATTAAATTATTTTTTTTTTTGTATAAGTATCTTCAATTTTTAAGCAATTTACGTAGTCTGTAATTATAAATTAACTAACACTCACAATCAATAACAAGAAAATTAAGAAATAAATTAAAACTCAATAAAGCAACAAAAAGTAGTGGATGATATCAATTACTCATTTGTTTTAGTATTCAACCATTTTTTGAGTAGATTGTGTTTTCGCAATCATTTTCTAACTCGATTTTTTTTTTGATTGGTTTTCTTTTGGTTTTTAATTCTTACTTTTGACAGTCAGTTTGGCTGATGATTCGACTTGTCCAGCCGATGAAGTCACACGACATGTAAATATACCAGAATCTTCTTCAAATGTTGATGCAATCAATAGAACAGCATTGTTACCATCGAAGATCATCTGAAAATAAAGAAAACAATTCGAAAAAATGGTTGTTAGAATGAATTTGAAGAAAATATTTTCGAAAAAGATTCAAATAATTCAGCGAGATAGGTTTGAATTGATTCTGGGCAGTAAAAAGTCTATCAGAGAAATTGGCATACTTCGATTTTGTTTGTTTGGACTAAAGTGTACCTTAATTAGATTGTGATATGCGACTACTAGGAAATTCCTTAAAAAAACTGAAGTAACTTAAATATTGTACCTGCATGGTATTAACAAGCAAGATGTTGCTTCATTCAAAAAAATCTTCATAGCACGTAGTTCTATGTAACATAGCTACAAAGGTTAAAAGGCCCCATACATTATAGGGTTTTCTGCTGTGCACATAGTCTGAACTCTCATGTAACATAGCCCAAGTTGCTATGAACATAATCCCGGCTCATATATTTTTGGATTTTCCGTACTTATAGGTAAATTTTTCTGTAAATTGATCTTAATATTGCCTTTACTAACATTCTAAGGGTTGGCTATGTAAACATATTAATACTTTTAGCTGAGGGTAACAAAATCTATAGAATTCAAGGGAAACCCCACTTTTTATTTTTGGTTGGAGTTTTTAAACAGGTTTCTTGATCCTTTGCCGTTGTCAATTATTTTCATAAACCGGTACTGCACTTTATAAGAAAATGCCTCAGATTTATAGTTGCCTTCAGTCTCTGCGAAGAAAATATTACCTAAAAATTACTTAAAAGTTGTACTTTGTACGAGTTGATAGTGGTCGAGTATTTTATTAATATGCCGAAAAAGAAGGAACTTTTAACGGAAGTGCGTACTTTGATAATTGCTTACCATAAAACTGGCAAAAGTAATCGGCAGATTGCGATTGAGTTGAAAGTGCCTAGAAGAACAGTTGACTATAATGTTAAAAATAACCCCTAGCGCATCAGAACCGCTAGAAACACTAATGTTCGAAGAATAGTAGAGGATTTGTGCAGATTTTGATTATGTACTCTACCACTAGCTACTTCTCCTACTTAAGACCAATACACCCAAGGTAATCATAGACCCTAAGGCAATTTAATTTCGATGACTTCATCGAAAGTTACAGCGATAGAAAGGTGTTTGGGGCTGCCATCCGAAAAATGCCCAGACCTTAGAAAATATAAACATTGTTTACTTATTTGCAGTGCAAATTTTCGTGATGTGAATACTTAATGTAAGCATTTATTGGGATGAAATTAACAAAAACACCTCATGGCGGCAGCCATTTTCTAGCACCGAAACCAAATCACATCAAATCAGCCTACTTTGCGAATTTCGTATTGATCCGATGATTGCATTGGATGTTATAGAGATACAAAGAAATTTAGGGCTACCACCCAGAAACGATTTCAAATTTTCTAGATCGTAATATTTGTTGTTTATTTTCACTACTTAATTACTTACACTACTTATTTTCACTACTTAATTTGAAAATTTTATGGTAGAATCGCTAACTAAAAATATGCAAAAAAAAAAAACAAAACCAACCATAGCTGGCAGCCCTATCAATGTTTTTCCAACTGGATTTCTACTGAATATTGTCTACAATAAGTTTAATTTACCAAATGAATTTCGTTATGATTCCATGCCTGCACTGGAAGCTATAGGGCAAAGAGCTTTATTTTCCTGAGCGAATTTTCAAAATTTAAGACACCAAAATTACCATAGCTGGCAGCTTCAACCTAATTTTTCAACCAAATTTCTATCAAACGTGGCTTAGAGTAAGATTGTGTAAATTTTTTCAAAATCTGATGAGTGAATCAGAATTCATAGGGCCAAAAGCAGTTATTTTTCTTAGTAATTTTTCAAGATGGTACCACTGGCACAGTTTCCCACATTTCTAAATCGATTCTATCAGACCTGGTCCTACTTAAGTCCAATACATTCTGTAAATTTCAACTGTATCTGATTATTGGGTCGTGAGTTTGTAAATTGGGGAAGGGTTGCCGTTCTTGTCCGACATGGAATTTCCAAAGTGTTACTTTGACTGCGTAGACAAAGCATCATATTTGTATATGAGTTGCTTTTTTTCTAAAAAGCAAAATTTTTTCAAGAGAATCGATGGTTTGAAGGTTTTCAATTGCAGTGCCTACAGTAGCTACAGGGATGCCATCACGTTCATACAAAACTATGAAAGTATACAACTCAATAACACTAATATGTTCTGTAAGTTTTGTAATGCTTCAGTAGCTCTGTTAAAAGTTAAAGCAATTTAAAAAATTTCAAATTTTCCCTATCTCATGTTAGGCGCCTAGCGCACACAAAGTGTTAAAAATTTCCAAAACCTTATCAAATCTTTTTTAACAACACGTTCGCAATTCACTTTGTGAACTTAGTTTTTTTGAAAACTATTCTTTGATAGAATAATAGGCATATCTATAAATATCACTCAAATGGCCCCCGACGCCAAAGAGTTAAAGATAATTAACATTTAGTTAGACCCAGGGGCGGATTTGACCATTTCGCCGCCCTAGGCCTCAGAAATATTTGCCGCCATTTTCGTGAATTATATTATATGTAACAATGGGCGCCCGAGCTCCCAAAAAAGGAATATCAGAGCAAAACCGGCACCGGTTCGTTCGTGAAAATTCCCTATTATTGCGACCTTGCCACACAAATAATTATTAGAACACACATACGGTAAAGAACCTAAAAGTACAAAAAAAAAATAGAATCCAAAAATACCAATTTTTAACAGCCAAAACCGTATACACCTTCACACATATTTCATCTTCGCTCATATTTTTATAAGTAAGTTTATTATTCCGTTCAAACTTTGCTTTGCAACTATGAGCTCGACTGCTGTAAATTAATGCTCGATATGTTATTAGTTAAGAATGAACTCGAAATATTTTTGCCTATGGTGTTCTAGATCTCATTTTATAGAAATTTTTTTTATAGAAATTAATTTCAGTAATGAAGTACAATTTAAAAAACACGTCAAAAATAAAGAGATTCGCATGTATACCCTGTACCATAATAATAAAAAGAAAATTCTCTGAAAAATCAATGCACGCAAATATTGACCTCTGATAAGCTTTTCCTAAATTGAAGAGGTATTATTTGGGTTCTTTTTAGGATCTTTTTAGCTCTTTTTAGGCTCTTTTTAGGCTCTTTTTAGGCTCTTTTGAGGTATTTTCAGACACTTTCTAGTTACTTTTTAGGTATTTCTGAATTTCTTTGTTCCTTTACCGTGATTGCATTTCGATATTTATTATAAGTCAAACTTTTTAGTGCCCGAAAAAAATCCTCAGAGGTGAATTTTTGCGTGCATTGATTTTTTAGAGAATTCGGTTGGCTTGAGGTGTTAAGCTCATTCAACTCAGATATATGAACATAAACGAAAGCAAAAAAACTGCCGCCCCCCGAATCTGCCGCCCTAGGCCCGGGCCTACCGGGCCTAGTGACAAATCCGCCTCTGGTTAGACCTGGACCTATTCGGCATGTATACAAATGTATCCTGAAAATTTCAGTTTAATTGGGTGGCGCGTTCTCGAGAAATAGTCTCTGAATTTTTTTGATTATATATATATATATATATATATATATATATATATATATATATATATATATATATATATATATATATATATATATATATATATATATATATATGTATATATATATATATATATATATGTATATATATATATATATATATATATATATATATGTATATATATATATATATATATATATATATATATATATATATATATATATATATATATATATATATATATATATATATATATATATATATATATATATATATATATATATATATATATATATATATATATATATATATATATATATATATATATATATACGTGCCGAAAATAAGAAAAAGCGACTCGAATGGACTAAGCCACACAAAAATTGGACATTTCAGGAGTGGGAAAAAGTTCTGTGGAATGACAAGCCAAAGTTCGAAGTTTTCGGCTCGAGATAGAGGGTCTTCGTTTGCAGGACAGCAGAAGAAATAACATCCGATCAATGTTTAGTCCCTTCCGTGAAACATGGTGGTGGTTCTGTTATGATATTTTTCTTTTTTTTTGGAGATAGAGTCGGTAACATCTGCAAAAACCAAGGAATAATGAGGAAAGAGCACTATTGGGATATTTATGGGCTCTTAAACATAGAAAAACAAACTCACAAACATTCCAAGTCGTAATCAAAATCGGATAATATCAACATGCCGTTGAGATACTGTTAGTTATAAATGTTTAGATCAATGTATCTCAAAAACGATTATGGTTACAAGAAAAAGTTAAGATCTGTTTTGTAGGAAATTTTCTAAGCTTCAAGACGTGACCGTTACTGAGATATTTGCGAAAGGTCACTGTTGGTGACCTTTGAGCCCGTATAAAAAGTAACGCAGCACTCGGATCGATGGGGACTTTTGACATTTTCTTCAACTCGGCAGTATCAAGGTTATAATAAGGGATGACATGGCTTTGAAGCTTTAGGGAAAAGAAAATGGAAGCACCTGGAAATATTTGATGATAACCAATTGAAGTTACACCAATCAGATATAGTATGAATACACTGGTAGCAGAATTTTTTATTTCTCGAAAAATTCTTTAATCATTAAGATATGATGTAATAATACCAGCAAGCTCAATGATGAAAAATCAAATAGCAGTGAAGGATGGATCTTTGAAGTACACCATAAGATGAGGAAAAAGACGACAAACCAAAGAGACGAAACAAGCACGATTCAGTAAGGAGGTACATATCTAGGAAAGCAAAGGGTTTAAGACATCATAGTGCTTTAGTTTGTACAGGAGCAGTTTATAATCGACAGAATAAGAAACTTTGGAAAAATCGGTATAGATGACATCAACTTGATAGTTGTTGTTAATGATGGAACCACTTGCTTGCAAAAATTCAACTAGGTTGATAGATGCACATCGACCTTTTACAATAAGAAAACATAGCTAAGAGTTTCATATATTCTACCAAATACAGCACATTCTAAGATTTTAGAAGAGCAAGATAGAATAGAGATGAGATTCGGAGCATGGTAGCGCTCTGCAAATTTGGAAATTTGAATAATGTTTGATAACTTAAAAAGGAGTTTTCCAATGCAAAAACTGACACTGAATAATATGGATAGGGAAGATGCAAGATATTTCGCACAGAAAATGGGAATACAACCAAACCCAATCGGAAGCAATTGAAAACAGAAGCAGTCAATTTCAAGAAAGCTCGGCACGAGTAATGTTTATCTCCGCTCGAAGTCAAAAGGAAAGCTGTGAGAAGCAAGAATAGATTGGTTTCAGTTAACTGAAGAAAAAACATTGCAAATAATTTGCGAAAATCGTGCAAGTTAGGAGCAATGAAAGTATTAAATGTTACGGTGTCAAGATGAGCGAAAATTGTTTTAGGATCATCTGAGTTAAAAGAAAAGTCAGTAAACGAGTCATAGACGGGGATGATGGCGATTTGGATTCTGTTAAGGCTTTAAAGCTGGCGTTAATGAAAAAGATCCTTAACAATCTACTTCGGGACACGCTTTTTGTTCTGAGTGACAAAGACAACAAGATGTCAAATGTGGAAGGTGATGAATTTACATGCTGGCTTTTGAAGCACACATTATGGAGTTCTGGATCTATGCCTAATCAAACCTTGACTCTTAGAAACGTAAATAAAATTATGAGCGTACAGTAGCACTGGAACCTACAAGGAATGTAATACTCCAGCGATCAGAGTTGTCGACTCTTCCCAAAATTGAATTGATTGAACTGGATGATTAACGAGTCTGACTCGTCCATGTGCAATGAGGAAGATCAGGTTTAGAGGATCATTGAAAAGAGACATCAAGGTAGGCTCTGTCTCTGACAGCGCGATAGCGTACCATTGTGAATTCTGAGGATATTGAACTAGACGGTTGTGTTGCGAAATTGGGATATCTGGATTAACAGTTGTTGAGCCGTTGATGATAAGTTGCTTGTTTTAATTCAGCATGTATCATTGATACACAATATCTCCAGTTTGAGTGAGGGGTATGAAACATGACCAAACATTGGGATTTGAGTCCAGTCAATTAAAAGCAGGCTGCAGTGTCCAATGAACTACAAAAAGAGTTAAAGTCTTAAGCGTTCTTTTACCCCTGTTCGGATTGTTAGCAACATTATACGAGATCATTATGGAATGAAAATTCGACCAGCTCCAATTGTATAGACCCCAATTTGTGTATAGTGGGCTACTATGGCTATTTTAACCAGTGATCACAGTTAATTTTGTCTGTTGCGAATGGTATTGGCGAGAAAATCTTAGCTAAAATGATTTATTTGAAACCTTCACAATAGCTTCATTATAAATTTGTCGGAAAGAGATGAATACAATTGAGTTGAAAAATAGAAGAAAACCCAAATAAATAATTCACAGAATTCAAAAGTTACATTGTTCAAAATAAAAAAAAACCTGAATCAAAATAAAAGAGCACATAATATAAGAATAATAAATTATAATAAAATCCAAATTAAACATAAAGGCAAATGATGAATAAGGAGAAGACGAAGTGATAAACAATAAAGTAACTGACACTTAATGACAAATAATAACATATTTAAAATAATTCGCAAATCTAAGTTGAAAGAAAGTTATAGTTACATAGCTTCACAAAATTCCTGGAGAAATACGATAACAGCGAGTGCAAATAATCGTTTTTTCCCGCAAAAGCTGTCGAGAAAACTGACAAAGGTCTAGTCGAATGACTAATTTCACGTAATAATAGCTTGGAACCAAAGTCAGGTAGTAGAGGACATTAGAGAAACTAAAAACTTTTGTGATTCTAAAGAGGGAACTTGAAATAAGGACAAATGATGCCTATATTCATAATAAAGGATAAGAAATTTGAATAACAATAAACGTATAGATCTACGCTGAACGCTCGAAAGCATCATTTAAATAATTATGGTGGAAAGACCAGACTTGACAACAGTGTTCCAGGATACGACGAAAAAACCAAAAAAAACTGATATTTGGTTAACATCTTACAAATGTTAACTAAACGACCGGTAAACCTTAGCATGAAACCGGAGAAAAAATAGTTCTTGGCAGTTATATGCGCGTGTTAATCAAATTCTAGTTTTGAATCAAAAAAAACACTAAGGTCTTTCAAATTGGCGACAGCCATAAGAAACGATCCGCGTATAAAATAAGAAAACATTAGCCAAGACATTGGATGTATATAAGATATCTGATGAGACTTACGTATATTCAGAGTAAGAGAGTTCATTGAGCGCCAATCACTCAGTGCACAAAGATCATATTGCAGCTGCAGACAATTATTAAGCGATTCAATTCCCCTGATCATCGTGACGAAGGAAGCAATGTTGATAAATACAAAAAATAACAACGGATCAAGTATCGAACCTTGAGAAGCTCCAGAAAGAAGACAGAATGGAGAAGAGATACAGGAGTTCACAGATACGACATAGAAACAGAATGAAAACTAGTACAAGAATAAGTCTAATACCCCGTAACCTAGCTTTGTAAGAAGAATCCTGTGGTTAAAAGGGTCAAAAACTTTGCAATACCTAAGTATATATATCACATTCTAAAGCGGAAGCAATCCTGTTAGTGAAAGTCAAGAGGTTACAGGCGAAGCCTTTTGTAAACCCATGCTGCTCAGGAGGAGGAAAGTGATGAAAGTAACCTATTGTTATCAAATCTTTCGAGTACTTTACCATAGCAAAGAAGAAGGAAAATAGCACCATAATTGAAAGTGTAACCCGAGTCAGTTGATTTATGGAATAAAAAAATATGAGTAGACTTCCGGTAAAACCGCGAAAGCGATTTGGCCAACAGGTTCGGGATTCCGTCAGGACCACAATCGATATTAAAGTGAAGACACTCAAGCGCTAAAACTTATTTTCTATAAGCTAAATGAGAGGAATGACGGAGTGGTATAGGGCAATTCATAAGCCATGATAGGATTTTGCGGAGAGAAGAAAAAACAAAAATGTTTTAGCATCATCCAAATTCATTAAAACGTCGGAATCATTGAAGGAGTAGGCGTAAGGACCAAAAAGCTGTATTGGTTAGAAAAAATAGAGGACTCGAGGCTACCGGAGTAATCACGCATAACTTGCTTGACAGCAAATTTAGCAGCTGTTCGTAGCCTCGAGAATTCGAGGTAGCCATTGTGATAACCCAAAGTTCCCCAAGTGCAAAATGCATTTCCCTCTCCCTATCAAGCAGAACTATCTGCCATACTAAAAGTCTCATAAACAATAAAAATAAGGAACACTAAAAGGGTCAGAATTAAGATCTTATCGGATAGTGAAGCGGCTCTCATGGCTATAAATCGCGATCAAATAAATTCGGCTATTCTCCTAGAGGTGAGAGAGGCCCTAAATGAAATAGGGGCACAGAACAGCCTCACGTTGGTATGGATCCCCGGCCATGAGGGACACCGAGAAAGCGAGGAAGCTGATACCAGAGCCAAAAAAGGAGCAAAAATGCCCTTTATAGGTCCTTCTCCGTACTTGGGTTTTACAAAGGCAGATACGGAAAAGGAAATTAAAACATGGAGCAAGAAAAAGATCGAAGACTACTGGCTTAATATTGAGGGTTTAAAACACTCAAAAAAATACCTTGGCTTCGATAATAAAAGAGCAAAAGAAGCAGTGGCTCTCTGCAAAACTGGCATAAGAGCCCTATGCGGAGCACTGACAGGACACCTTCCATGCAAAAAGTACCTCCACAGGATAGATAAGGAGCAGGACGACCGCTGCAGATACTGTGGGGAAACGACAGAGTGTGTAGAAAATCTGCTCACAGTCTGTCCAGCACTAGCGAGAAGAAGATTCGAGATACTTGGCTCTGCTTTTCCTTCCATCAGGGACATCACAAATGTCCCGTTAAGGAACATATCCAGGTTCATTAGAAGCCTGGACATCTTATAGGACATAACACAAAGGAGGCACAATAGACCCAGGAGGTCGCAGTGCTAGGGTCCCTCTGGACTCACTCCAGGCTATCATCATCATCATCAACCCAAAGTTCGATAATTAGTAGGATCTGCATATTTTACCTTGAAGGCAGACGCCACATCATGCAGAACAGCATCATTGAATTTGCCGGGATTACTGGGCGCAGTGCAGAAAGATATGAGGTTGGATAGGAAATTATGATATTGGGCTGTGAGTTCGTCAACAGTTAATCCGTGTCAAAAAGAGTTCCAGTTATTCGAATTGATTTCATTCGCCATCTTAGCAAAATGAGCTTTGTGGTAATGAAAGCGCAAAGACTAAGAGGGAATTCCAATGGATATGTCGTTCTGTGGGACGTAGGGCATGTTTCAGGTTGGATAGTAACATTATGAAAGGGTGAATTTTATTGTTGATGATAGGAAGAATTTTATTGTTGATGATAGGAATAGTGTTGAACTGAGAAAATGAACACAATGAGAAGAAGGAAGTGGTAAACAAAGAAATTTTGATAGAAGAAAGTATGTATTAAAGCTTCAGCAAGATGAAGTCGCCACATATTAAAAACGAAGTCAAAAGAAGCTGGAAAGTTCGACAAAGAATCGACTGTGCGTAAAAACAGAGAATTACAAGGAACGTAAACCGAAAAGATAATCATAATTTTAGATGGATCTAGAGTAACTCAAAAACAATTCATTCAACAGAAAGAGAGCCATCGAGGCCATTACAGAGTGATCCTGGAAGAGACTTGCAGAATGCGACTAAAATACCACCATCGTCATATTTCATTCGTTTTAGTAAGACAAAAAAGGCAGACGTTTTGATAATGCATGAATATAAAATATATATATAAATAAATCAAGTGTTTCCAAGAGTTGAGAATTAAGTTAATTAACAATAGCAATTAGGTATTATATTTAAAATACTAATAAATTTCACTATTTTTGCACAAGTTTACTGTCTGCAATCGACCAAAAGGTGCGAACCTATATTTTTTTCATATTTCGAGTAAGTGATTAGGGGTACATATTGAAAAATTATAAAACTTGCGAATAAATAAGTATTTCGTAGTCAACATTATTTGCTGATTCAACTAAATTGCTGAAGTGTTCTAGTCTAAATAAAATAAACAGAAAGTTGCGAGCAAATTAAGTGAATCAAATATATTAACTTGAGAAATCTAATAGCTGTTTCTATTTTATGACTTTTCTCTACTTATTTGATGCATTTAAATTTAATGAATTTGAATTTTTAAAAATGCTATCAAAAGATTGAAAAAATAAATCAGAAGCATTTCAAAATATTTTTCTTATTTCAGAAAACGTCCATCACAATAAATTCTTTGCGCAGAAAATTCATCATCGCATCCGAAAATAACAAGATTTACCACTTTGTTTGAACCAGCAAAACTCGTCTTACTTGATAACGTAAGTGATTCTAAAAATGACCACACTTTTGTTTTAATGTAAAAAATAGTCAGACCATAAATAATTCGAAATTAGGTCAAAACTTTCATTTCAGCGTATGAACTCAGTTCTATATGCTTATGGAATTTTCATTCTATTTTTGAAACCTGCATAGATAAATTCACACTTTGAATCAGAAGTGTGTAGGTATGTACAATGCAGGCCCACATGCATTGAAAAATTGTTTGTTTAGGCAATAAAACAGTGATTTTTGAGTAGGCTGATTCAACCCCCGCAGCACAGAGTGCACTCAAATTGCATAATATTTTATTTTCAAATTTTCGTTATTAAAATACAATTTCAGACAATGAACTCTATCTGTCAACTTATGATTTATTGTTCACAATTTATTAAAATTCATACATTCCTCGCAAAATTTAATTTCAACGAATTTTTCAACAAATCAGCGATTAAGATTATTAAATCAAGCGTTTCATGCTCGACGTCAAGATGAAATATTATTTTCTTGATGAAAAATTAATTTTTTAGGACAATAACTATGATAAATTTGACTCACTGCCAAAAGAACGCATATAACCGTAAACCAAAATATTGAAATGCAATGCTAATCTCAATTTTCTTCATAATTAAAATTTCGATTGGTTTTGGCGATGGGTCTCTCATCGTCGATACCTTGAATTTAATTAGCAAACATGTTATTACGTTGCCTGGCAGTGAAAAGCCATTCACCTTGAAATTACCCGCAGAAAGTGTTTTTCGGATGATGCGGTTAACTAATTAAAGTGGCATTTCAATCTGCTGCGAAAAGGAGACCCATTCAAAGAATAGAGGTGATTTGCTTCACTGCAAAATAGCAAAATCTTGGCGATTCAGAAAATCTAAAAAATATATAGATTCCGTTTACGCTAGCGTTGGTATTTTCACTAGCCTGTTGAAATGCTTGACGTTTGTTTTTGAAATCGAAATTTTTTCGCTAAGAACTATGCTCGCGAAACTATTGCTTGGCCTTGATAATGAACTAATTTTATAAGCATGCTCTGGCTATGTTCCAAGTTCATCGAAAGCCATTACGCATTTATTGTTGTAAATTGATCGCTATCCTATCCCGACATATCCTACCTATGAGTTGTAATTTGGTATACATATGTTTACCAGATTTTCGCGATTATTTTCGATGAGGTTGAGCTCATGTAGATATTTGGTGAATTTAAAATAAGATTTATGTGAGTATCAAAAACATTAACACGCAGGAGGATGAATGTGGCGAGGATTTGAATTTTTCGGGCTCAGACAGTCGAAGTATGAAGTGTTTTCTTTCGCAAGAATTTATTTATTTAAAACAGTAAGAACTTAACTCAATCGTAAATTTTTTTTGAATCTATTCATGAATTACTTTGCTAACATATATAGGTATATCTCTGTGGCGTTGCAGTAAAATAATTTTTGCAGAGTGGAATTTCAAGGCTTAAATTGATAGTTTAATAAAAAAACTAACAATAAAATAAAAAAAATATATATCAACATTTCGTAAGCTCGGACTACATTAAAATAATTAAAAATAATGAAAATGATTCTTTTTTGTTGTCTATAACGATTTTTTTAATGGCTCTGTTTCAAGTTGATATTATTTATTTATTTATTTATTTATTCACCATGCATAGAAGAATAAAATAAAATAAAACAGTACATGCTTTAAATTACGAAACAAAATAAAAAAAAACTACATATGAATACAAATAACGCAAAAATTAATTACTTACAAATAGATAACAAATAAAGTAATAAATAAATAACAAATAACTAAATGAATAACAGTTAAATACCAAATTTAAATTAAATATGATGGAAGAAGGGGGAGACTATGAAGAGAGAGCCTTGATAATGTGATTTTTAAAAGTTGCTTTAGATATCGTTGGGGAAAACTTCTCGCTCATGCTATCGAATAGCCTGCATCACCTATTTATTGGCTTGGTTGCTGTATATGTTGTGTTGTGCTGGTATTCAATAAGCAATCGTCGGAATCTAGAGACTCTCAACGACTGATTGAGCACAAACTTTTCTTTCAAGTAGACGACATTAACCACGTCTCTGATGGCATCGAAGCTGAAGCAGGCTGAAATCATAAGGGTTGAAAATACCTCTCAGAACGAATAGTAAAAACTGCTTCTGAACAGACTCAAATCTTTGGCTTTGTGAATTCGAAAGCCGGGTCCAGATAGTGCACGCATATTCAAGAAGAGGACGCACGAGTGAAATATAAAGGGTTTAGTAACCCAGAGATTCTTACTCTTTGGCTCGTCGCTTAATGAAACCAAGTTGTTTACTTGCTCGGTAAAGCACTCTATCGTAATGTAGATTGAAGCGGAGCTTTTCATCCAGGATTACACCGAGATCTAATATGTTGTCAACCCTGCTGAGTGCCGTGTTGTGAGGCGGCACGTACAATGAACGCGTTGCAGTTTTGCGAGAGAAGCTAATTGCGTAGCATTTGGCAATGTTAAGAGGGAGCCTGTTCACGGAGCATCAATGGTCTAAAGAGTTCAGTTTAGACTGAAAAAAGGTAGTGTCAGATGGTGACCTGATGACATGGTAGATTTTGTGGTCGTCCGCATATAGTAAATGAGGAATGTCACATAAAACCTCCGATATGTCAGAAATAAAAATATTAAAAAAGAAGAGGGCCAAGATGACTTCCTTGAGGTACACCGGATTTAACGTCGACTCAACTAAAAGCGGTCGTGGAGGTAGGAGCCAAGCCACTTTAGTAAAGATCCTGCAATTTCGAATTGTTTCAGCTTGGGGACCAAAATGGAGTGATCAACTCGGTCGAATGCTTTGCTAAAGTCTGTATAGACTGCGTCAATTTGATCTCCTTTCTCCATTTTGCACAAAACATCAGAAACAAGCACGAATAAGATTAGTTTTAGGAGAACAACCCTTCCTAAATCCATGCTGGCTGCTCGTTCAGTCAATAAGAGGAGAAAGTTTACAGTGGATGATTTTTTCAAATAGTTTGGGAATTGCAGGATAGAATGAATGAATGCCAAGTATTTAAACTTAAAAATATTTCACTGTAAGGACTGTATGTATTATGATGTAAATATAATGAAAAATTATTTCTGAAGCATCGAATTCATACACAGTTGACACATCAACAATAATAATCGTATCCAATAATGAAGAGGAACTATGTTAGATTTTGATTGTTTGAAAATCAGAGTCAACACAATTTTTAAAATTATTTAATAAAGATCATTTGCAAAGACCAAGCCAAATGGTAGTGTAGAACATGGCCGCGTGATCAGTTTGAAACAATATCTACAGCTCTGCTACCGCATCCACATTTGACTTCTAGAATATGTTATTTTACATCGGGTGTTTGCCGGGAGTAAACATAATATTTGATATTATGAAAGCTACTTAAACTGGAAACCAGACAGCCCTACACTATAGAGATTGGTCAATAGACTAATAGGATACTCTTCTAGCACAGATAACGAATTGCAAACTGTTTGATGCTGAGGTTCTGGACATGAGATCGTACCGAACCTTCAAAAGAGCAAAATTGTCTGAAAGACACAGGTTTCCTGTGATCAACATCCTGAACAAATAAATGAAACTGCAAATAATTGACTTCAAGCCTGTCAACGAAGATTGTGTACGAATTGCTCTTGAGCGAATTGTTTTGCCTTTTGGCTCATAAACGTTCACGTCCCCACTGAAGATAAGGATGACGCAGAGAAAGATGATTACTGTAAATTTTTGGAAATGTTTTATGATTCAAACGATGTGAAAGTCCTTCTATAGTATTTAAACGCAAAGGTTTGGAAGGAGAAAAGCTTTCATGATTCCTGCAACGGCTTATCGACTTTGCATGTAGCAGAAACTTTATCGGAAGCTCCACTTGTTTTTCGAATCGAAATATCCATAAAAGGACATGCGCATTCTCGAACAGCCGCACCTTTAATTAGATCGATCGATTCAGAAGCGGTGGAAGTTATGCGATCTTTCTGTGGAGGTAAGCTGTGATTCTGATTACTATCTAGTCGAGGCCCTATATCGATACCGAATATCGCTCACTTATGAAAATTGAGGGAGGTCAAGACGGAAATTTGATGCCGATAAGTTTTGAAGGAACATCTGTTCTAGCCGAAAACGTAGTGAGATATAAACAAGGTACCGAGACAGAAACGAATGGTTCGACGAGGAGTGCCAAGCCACGCCCGACAAAAAGTATGCAACCTGCAAGACCCACATATAACAACCGGTGTTTGTCGAAAAGAATGAAAAATATCACGATCTTGAGGAAGTAGCTAATATATTAATTAAGGTTACTGTCTTCGATTTCACGTGAAAATTCATATAAAAGTTCACGTGAAATGTGTTTCGGCGAAATTTAGCTCTTGGCATGAAAATTTGCTTCTTTCCGTGAAAAGTTGCTTTCAAAATTGAAATGCAGATGGCATTGACACATGTCAAAATAGAGGTGCAAATGTCTTTTCAATAACAAAATCGACCGAAAATTGGAATTCTTGATATGATATGTTAGATGTGATAAGTGTCTCCGCTTTTTTCCATTTTCAAAATTTTCGTTGGAAACAATGACCAGATAATGGAAACACGTCAAAATTTAGCTTCACGATTAACTCAGCACCAACCTTTAGATAAAGATTTGACAATACTTTGCTAATTTATTAAATAGCATGAATGGCTACTTTG